>OY740787.1:5206097-5346097 GCA_963514005.1 Raja brachyura | reverse complement strand
GTGATAGAGTTATACGGAGTGGCAACAGGTCCTTCGGCCCAACTTGTCGACTCCAACCAACATGCCCCATCTACACTAGTCCCACCTGTTTGCTTGTGCCCTGTATCCCTCTAGACCTGTCCTATCCATGTACCTGAAGAAGGGTTCCACCTCTGTCTTTTCTCCTGAGATACTGCCTGACCTGCTGTGACTGCAGCATTTTGTGTCTATCTTCGGTATAAACCAGCATCTGCAGTTCCTTCCGACACCTGTTGGATACCTGTACAAATATTTCTTAAACGTGTGGATAGTTCCTGCCTCAGCTATATGCTCCGGCAGCTCCTTCCATGCACCCAACAGCAATTGTGTGAAAAAGCTGCCTCTCAGGTTCCTATTCAATCTTTCCCCCTCTCACCTTAAACCTATATCCTCTAGTTCTTGATTCCGCTACTCTGGGTAAAAGATCGTGTATTTACCCGATCTACACCTCTATAAGATCACTCCTCATCCTCCTGTGCTCCAAGGAATAAAGTCCCAGCCTACTCAACCTCTCCTTATAGCTCAGGTGCTAGAGTCCTGGCAACAAAAGTCTTAGGGCAGCAGTAGAGTTGCTGCCAGCCAATAGACAATAGACAATAGGTGCAGGAGTAGGCCATTCGGCCCTTCAAGCTAGCACTGCCATTCAATGTGATCATCGTTGAGCATCCAAAATCAGTACCCCGTTGCTGCCTTCTCCCCATATCCCCTGACTCCACTATCTTCAAGAGCCCTATCTAGCTCTCTCTTGACAGTTTCCAGAGAACCGGTCTCCACTGCCACAGACTTCCACAGACTCACAACTCTCTGTGTGAAAAAGTATTTCCTCATCTCCGTTCTAAATGGTTTACCTCTTATTTTTAAACTGTCGGGAACATGTTTCCTGCCTCAAGCGTGTCCAAATCCTTAATAATCTTATATGTTCCAATATATGTTCCAATAAGATACCCTCTCATCCTTCTAAATTCCAGAGTATACAAGTGCAGCCGCTCCATTCTATCAACATATGACAGTCCCGCCATCCCGGGAATTAACCTTGTAAACCTACTCTGCACTCCCTCAATAGCAAGAAAGTCCTTCCTCAAATTTGGAGACCAAAACTGCACACAATACTCCAGGTGTGGTCTCACTAGGGCCCTGTACAACTGCAGAAGGACGTCTTTGCTCCTACACTCAACTCCTCTTGTTATGAAGGCCAACATGCCATTCGCTTTCTTCACTGCCAGCTGTACCTGCATGCTTACTTTCTTTGACTGATGAACAAGGACCCCAAGATCCCGTTGTACTTCCCCTTTTCCCAACCACACCATTTAGATAATAATCTTCCTTCCTGTTTATTCTACCAAAGTGGATAACCTCACATTTTTCCACATTAAACTGCATCTGCCATGCATCTGCCATGCATCTGCCCACTCACCCAACCTGTCCAAGTCACCCCGCATTCTCATAGCATCCTCCTCACAGTTCACACTGCCACCCAGCTTTGTGTCATCTGCAAATTTGCTAATATTACTTGTAATCCCTTCATTTAAATCATTAAAATATATTGTAAATAGCTGCGGTCCCAGCACCGAGCCTTGCGGTACCCCACTAGTCACTGCCTGCCATTTTGAAAGGGACCCATTAATCCCTATTCTTTGTTTCCCGTCTGCCAACCAATTTTCTATCCATGTCAACACTCTACCCCCAATACCATGTGCCCTAATTTTGCCCAAAAAATCTCCTATTGCACACTAAATGCTTTCTGAAAGTCCAGGTACACTACATCCACTGGCTCTCCCTTGTCCATTTTCCTAGTTACATCCTCAAAAAAGTCCAGAAGATTAGTCACGCATGATTTCCTCTTTGTAAATCCGTGGACCGATCTAGACAGGCTCGGGTTTGATCCCGACTACGGGTGCTGTCTGTACGGCGTTTGTATATTCTCCCCGTGACCTGCGTGGGTTTTCTCCGGGATCGTCCCACACTCTAAAGACGTACAGGTTTGTAGGCTAATTGGCTTGGTGTAATTGTAAATTGGCCCTAAAGTGTGTAAGATAGTGCGAGTGTACGGGATGATCGCTGGCCAGCGCAGACTCGATGGGCCGAAGGGCCTGTTTCCCCGCTGTATCTCTAAATTACACTAAACTACCTCTAGTGTGCTACATCTTTTGGCACTCTCTCTTGCTATCTTTAGCCCTAGCTCCGTTTACCATGAGTGGTTTGGGATATAATGAGCGTTTGACGGCACTGGGCCTGTACTCGCTGGAGTTTAGAAGGATGAGGGGACACCTCATTGTAACTTACAGGATAATGAAAGGCAGAGATAGAGTGGATGTGGAGAGGATGTTTCCACTGGTGGGAGAGTCTAGGACCAGAGGTCACAGCCTCAGAATTAAAGGGTGCTCTTTTAGAAAGGAGGTGAGGAGGAATTTCTTTAGTCAGAGGGTGGTGAATCAAGGCTGTGGAGGCCAAGTCAGTGGATATTTTTAAGGCAGAGATGGACAAATTCTTGAATGGAATGGGTGTCAAGGAGGGGAGAAGGAGAGGAAAATGGGATTAGGAGGCAGTGATCAGCCACGATTGAATGGCGGAGTAGACTCGATGGGCCGAATGGCTTTATTGTACTATAATTTGTAAAATTGTGAACCATTGTTTTTATTCGACGTTCAATTCCTTCTTGTTGTTTCTCATTCTGCATCTCTCTGCCTGTTCCTTCCACCTCCCACTCACTGCCCTCTGCGAAGGCTCCCACACTAAATGAAGGCGTATGCTCTTATTTAAATTGATCCTGCTTATAATCGCACTGAGGACGTCGAGGTTATTTTTGGCCCTGGTATTAGGGTTATTAATTTATTAATTCTCTGTTTATTATAGACTGAGTGGCACAGTGACACAGCTGGTGGGTAGAACCACTGCCTCGCGGCGACAAAGATCCAGGTTCGATCCTGAGCTCGGTTTTTGTCTGAGTGTGGAGTTTGTATGTCAAGTCAAATCAATGGAGTTTATTGTCATGTGTCCCAGATAGGCGGGACTGTCATATGAGGAAAGATTGAAAAGACTAGGCTTGTGTTCACTGGAGTTCAGAAGGATGAGGGGGAATCTTATAGAAACATATAAAATTATAAAAGGGTTACACAAAAAGCTGGAGAAACTCAGCGGGTGCAGCAGCATCTAAGGAGCGAAGGAGATAGGCGATGTTTCTTCAGAATCTGAAGAAGGGTCTCGACCCGAAACGTCGCCTATCTCCTTCGCTCCTTAGATGCTGCTGCACCCGCTGAGTTTCTCCAGCTTTTTGGGTAACCCTCGATTCTCCAGCATCTGCAGTTCCTTCTTTAAAATTATAAAAGGACTGGACAAACTAGATGCAGGAAAAATGTTCCCAATGTTGGGCGAGTCCAGAACCAGGGGCCACAGTCTTGGAATAAAGGGGAGGCCATTTAAGACTGAGGTGAGAAAAAACGTTTTCACCCAGAGAGTTGTGAATTTGTGGCATTCCCTGCCACAGAGGGCAGTGGAGGCCAAATCACTGGATGGATTTAAGAGAGAGTTAGATAGAGCTCTAGTGGCTAGTGGAGTCAAGGGATCTGGGGAGAAGGCAGGCACGGGTTATTGATAGGGGACGATCACAATGAATGGCGGTGCTGGCTCGAAGGGCCGAATGGCCTCCTCCTGCACCTATTTTCTATGTTTCTATGAAATTCTTGCTTGCTGCAGCACGACAGAAATAAGCATAAATACAGAACAGTCCAGTGTGTCTATGTAGCATAGACCATATATATACACGTTCTCCACATGACCTGCGTGGGTTTTCTCCGATTGCTCTAGTTTCCTCCCACACTCCAAAGACGTACAGGTTTTTAGGCTAATTGGCTTGGTATAATTGTAAATTGTCCCTAGGGTGTGTAGGATAGTGTTAGTGCACAGGGATTGTTGGCCGCTATTGTCTATTGTCTATTGATAGTAGCAGAATTAGGCCATTTGGCCCATCAACTACTCCGCCATTCAGTCATGGCTGATCTATCTCTCCATCCTAACCCCTTACTCCTGCCCTCTCCCCGCAACCTCTGACACCCGTACTGATCAAGAGTCTATCTATCTCTGCTTTAAAAAGTATCAATTGACTTGGCCTCCACAGCCTTCTGTGGCAATGAATGCTCCAGCACTCTGTGTCCTTTCGTGTGTTAACTAGCATCTGCAGTTCCTTGTTATTACGGGAGAGAGGGAGAGAGAGAGGGAGAGAGAGAGAGAGAACTTCCATTACTAGTATCAGGTTACAGATCTCTCAACATCACGGTCTCGACCCGAAACGTTGCCTATCTCCTTCGCTCCTTAGATGCTGCTGCACCCTCTGGGTTTCTCCAGCCTTTTGTGTATCACCCTCTATATCTCTCGTTTCCCTCTCCCCCTAACTCTGTCTGAAGAAGTGCCTCGACCCGAAACGTCACCCATTCCTTCTCTCCAGAGATGCTGCCTGTCCCGCTCAAATTCATCCAGCATTTCGTGTCTTTCTTCGGTTTGAACCAGCACCTGCAGTTCCTTCCCTGCACACTCCCTCCCATTCGCCGGAGTGAGGCGAGTTTTTTTTTTGCGTAAAGAGACTCCCTCCCTCTCCCCTCTCATCCCCTCCCCTCTCTCCCTTCCTCTCCTCTCCCCTCCTCCCTCCTCCTCTTCTCTCCTCTCCTCCCCTCTCCACCACCCCCTCCTCTCCTCCTCTCTCCTCCTCTTTCCTCCTCCCCTCCCCTCCCCTCTCCTCTCCTCTCCCCTCCTCCCCTCTCCTCTCCTATCCCCTCCCCTCCCCTCTCCTCTCCTCCCCTCCCATCCCATCTCCTCCCCTCCTCTCTCCTGCTCCTCCTCCCCCCCCCTCCCTCTCCCTCTCCTCTCCTCTCCTCTCCTCTCCTCCACTCCTCTCCTCCACTCCACTCCACTCCTCTCTCCTCCTCTCTCCTCCCCTCTCCTCCCCTCTCCTCCCCTCTCCTCCCCTCCCCTCTCCTCTCCTCCCCTCTCCTCCCCTCCCCTCCAGCGATTGTGAATTGTGATACCTCGCCGGCAGTGTCAATATTTGAACTCAGTCGCTGACAGGTGCTGCAGTCGAGATGTTTATTGCTCAGATGCTAACGAGCCCCCTTCGACCCAGACACTCCTTTTTTTTTGGTCTCGCCGTGCGGCGGAGGGCTTTATAAAAGACAGCGCCGTTGAGTCCGGCCCATTATAGGGGACCGGTTTCAGCGGGCAAGATGATTGAGCGAGCGAAGGAAGCCAGCCAGCCATACCTGCAACCGTGCATTCTTGCCTACGTGTCACTTACCTGAAACACCCTTACGCAGGTAAGTTTGCACCTTGGAGTTCGCCGAACAGCTCACACACAACGACAGATTCACCCCAGTAGCTTCAAATTTCAATTAAAAAAAAACAAGTTGAGAATATTTTGGAACTTTTTCTCCGGCTCCCCTGAAATCGTTCAAACTTCAATCTCGTTTGATTCACGCCTGTCTTTAAAAAAAACAAAACCCTCTGACTAGTTTTAAACCAGGATCTGCAGTTCCTTCTTAAACAACTGTCATTCCACCGGGTGTTTGTTGATTACAATTGGCCGCGGTTGCAACCAATTTCCTTAGTGTTGTCTGTGAAATATACCTGGTGTGTGTGTGTGTGTGTGTATATGTCTGTGTACATGTAAACAACAGGCTTACAATCGCAGCAATTTTACCAGCTGGCAAGACCCGGTCATAAAGATTTATTTTTTGTTTACCTGGCCACTTTTTTTATTTTTAATAATATTGTTTTTTAAAAGCTTTTAATTCTAGGAAATGTTACATTTTGTAAGAAAGCTGACGTAGCTTAAAATTTAAAACAACCAGTGTTTTTTTTAAATTCAGAGGTTACTTTAGTGTCACCAGTAAGTATTGATCACACTGGGAAAATTTTCATCTACGGCCGAGAAAAGGCGATGCAGTTTCGACTGTTTTAAAAAAAAATATATATTTTTTAATTCTTCTTATTATTTTTTAATTATTTTTTCCCCCAGCTGGTTAGTGAAACACCGTCTATAATCTGTGGCACGTTTCACATGTATGTGTGTGGGGGTCGTTACTTAACTAGAGTTCCGCACCTTATTTTTTATTTTAAATTGATTTTTTTTTAGCAAAGTTGTGTGAATGGTAACATTGCGACTGCAACTGCGAAATCCAAATCACCCCCTTCACCAGAAGCGAGGTGCAGAGATAAGGAAGCAAGGGACGTGGGGGTGGGAGTCCACCAAGCCACGGTGGCCCAGCCAGATGCAACTAAATTTAAAGTGGCACTTTCTTCCCAATAACCAACCCTCTCTGGCTAAACCCCTCACCTCCCTTCACCACCTCCAGTTTAAATTCCAGTTGGAATATTTTGGACGACCAAGTAACCAAGATCATATTGAATGACGGTGCTGGCTCGAAGGGCTGAATGGCCTACTCCTGCACCTATTTTTTTTTTTTTTCCTATGTGTCTAAAAGTTAGACGCAAAAATGCTGGAGTAACTCAGCTGGGGCAGACAAGAAGGAATGGGTGACGTTTCGGGTCGAGACCCTTCTTCAGACTGGAGTCGAGAGGCGAGGGCAACGAGAGATCGGGGGACGGTGGTGATGTGGAGAGATATGTAGGTGTGAACAAGGATCTCGACCAGAAACGTCACCTTCGCTCCATAGATGCTGCCTTCACCCGCTGAGTTTCTCCAGCATTTTTTTTAATCTACCTTAGAGAGATCTATCATGTGGTTTGAAATGAGCAACTTTGGCCGAGCCGAACTGAAAATGTATTGTAGGTTTTACCCCAGTTGCTGTTTGGCTGTGGAAAGCAGAGGGGTCTCGACCCGAAACGTCACCCAATTCCTTCTCTCCAGAGATGCTGCCCGTCCCGCTGAGTTACTCCAGCATTTTTTGCGTCTATTCTCTTAAATCCACCCTCCCCTGACGCACAGGCACAATGTTTCAATGCGAGAACTGCGGGCGGTTGGTTATTAATTCTCTGAGATGCTTCTCTTGTTGCAGGTGAAAGACTCGAGTCTTGGTTCCTTTTTTTCATACACACACACACACACGCACACACTTGCTTGAGAAGATTGATATCCGCCACACCCCAGCCAGAGAGAGAGCCACGTCAGAAATACAAAGAGATAATTCATTGACCCGGGCGGCGAGGCTGAGGCTGAGGCTGAGGCTCAGACGCGAGTTGTGTCGGGATCAACGCGACTCGACTCTGACGGACACGCGAGGAGGTCTCTTCCCCGACACATGGTGCTTTCTGCAAGGCGATCTCCCTCTCCCCCCCTCCCTCCCTCTCCTCCCTCCCTGCCTCTCTGACTCGGCGTGGACCCGTTCTAAGGAGGCTAACGTGACCGACCCGAGGATAAATCCCGGGCTAACTGCGCTTGCAAGACGCCGAGCCCAACAAACAATACCGATTGTGAGAGTTTTGTTCGTTCGGCTCGCGTTACGCAGGGGCGGCTTATCTGCTGGACTATCTATCCACACACACACACTTACACACGCACACTCACGCTTACACACACACACTTCCACACACTCACACACGCTTACACGCACACTCACGCTTACACACACACACTCTTACACACACTTACACTCACACACTCACACGCACTCTCACACTCACACGCACTCTCACACTCACACGCACTCTCACACTCACACGCACTCTCACACTCGCACGCACTCTCACACTCGCACGCACTCTCACACTCGCACGCACTCTCACACTCGCACGCACTCTCACACTCGCACGCACTCTCACACTCGCACGCACTCTCACACTCGCACGCACTCTCACACTCCACGCACTCACACACACACACTCACATACACTCTCACACGCTCACATACACACTTACACTTATACACACACTTACTTACACTCCCACATACACACTTACTTACACATTACTCTTACACACAAACACACCATTACACACACACTCTCACAAACACGCTCTCTCTCTCTCTCTCTCTCTCACACACACACACTCTGTCTCTCTCTCTCACACACACACACTCTGTCTCTCTCTCACACACACACACACACACACACACACACACACTCTGTCTCTCTCTCTCACACACACACACACCTCTACCCAAACCGTCGTCACCTGTTCTCAAAATCACCCTGGACGCATCATCAAGAAAACCAGCAGAAGACAAGACAATCTAATGGCCACAATTTTCCTGGGTGATGCGGAATATGTACAATGTTGGGTGCGATGGGACTCGTATCAGTTCTGTCTAAGTCCAGTTCAAGATGAATCTTTAACGCACTGTTTGTTAGAATGGGATCCAATTGTCTATTTTGGAAAACAACATTTTAAAATGAGGCATTTGAAATATTGGATTGTGTTTCTTGTTCTCAAAACTCTGAAACCTAAGGAAATAAATTATTGTTTAACCAAAAAAACCTCTCTCGTCTCATTACTTGGGCATGTTGGTGGTCCATGTTAGCCAAGATGCTTCTTCAAGAAACGTCCCTCCATTTCTTCTTTCCACAGATGCTGCCTGTCATAGAAACATAGACAATAGGTGCAGGAGGAGGCCAATCGGCCCTTTGAGCCAGCACCGCCATTCATTGTGATCATGGCTGATCGTCCTCTATCAATAACCCGTGTCTGCCTTCTCCCCATATCCCTTGACTCCACCAGCCCCTAGAGCTCTATCTAACTCTCTCTTAAATCCATCCAGTGACTTGGCCTCCACTGCCCTCTGTGGCAGGGAATTCCATAAATTCACAACTCTCTGGGTGAAAAAGCTTTTTCTCACCTCAGTCTTAAATGACCTCCCCTTTATTCTAAGACTGTGGCCCCTGGTTCTGGACTCGCCCAACATTGGGAACATTTTTCCTGCATCTAGCTAGTCCGGTCCTTTTATAATTTTATAAGTCCCGCTGAGTTACTCCAGCATTTTGTGTCTACCTTTATCCCAGAAATGTTGTTACTTTACTTTAGAGGTTCAGCGTGGAAATGGGCCCTTCGACCCACTATGTCCGTGTCTTTGGAGTGCAGAAGGTTAAGGGGGGACTTGATTGAGGTCTTTAAAATGATGAAAGGGATAGACAGAGTTGACGTGGATAAGCTTTTCCCATTGAGGGTGGGGAAGATTCAAACAAGAGGGCATGACATGAGAATTAAGGGACAGAAGTTTAGGGGTAACATGAGGGGGAACTTCTTTACTCAGAGAGTGGTGGCTGTGTGGAATGATCTTCCAGCAGAAGTGGTGGAGGCAGGATCGATTTTAACATTTAAAAGTAAAGTGGATAGGTATATGGACGGGAAGGGAATGGAGGGGTATGGTCTGAGTAGTGCAGGTAAATGGGACTAGGGGAAAATAAATTGTCGGCACGGACTGGAAGGGCCGAGAGGGTCTGTTTCCATCCTGTAATTGTTATATGGTGTCCGTGCTAACCAGCACTACCACTATCCTACACACTAGGGACAATTTGACCAAAGCCAACAAACCTACAAAGCTGTAAGTCTTTGGAGTGGAAACCGGAGCGCCCGGAGAAAACCCACGCGGGAAATTCACGAGAACGTACAAACTCCGTATGGACAGCACCCGTAGTCAGGATCGAACCGGGGTCTCTGTCGCTGTAAGCCAGCAACTCGACCACTGCGCCACCCCTGTGGGTGTCAAGGGTTACGGGGAGAAGGCAGGAGAATGGGGTTGTGAGGGAGAGATAGACCAGCCATGATTGAATGGCGGAGTAGACTTGATGGGCCGAAGGGCCTAATTCTGCTCCTATAACATGACGTATGAATAATGCTGAACACGATGCTACGACTATCACCTACCCACCTGCGCAATGCCCGTATCCCTCCAATCCATATATGTCCCTCCCCGACCCACACGTTCCCCTCCCCACTCCCTGCTCCCCTCGCCCGCTGCAAACCCACTCCCGCAACCCCTCCTCTCACCCCCTCCGTTCCCACTTCCTTCCCACATTCCCTCCTCCCGCACCCCCTTTACCACCCCCTCCCCACATTCCCTCCTCCCGCACCCCCTTTACCACCCCCTCCCCTCCATGTTGGAGGAACAGACCCAACGGGTCTACACTTGGTCTAGTCTCCTATAAAGCTGCATCCTCACTTCCTGACTCTTCTACTCAAGGCCCTGACCGATGAAAGCAAGCAACTCAAATCAAGCAGCTTCATCAGATGCAGGGTCTTGGGTAAAACATATGGAACTCCATGGGACTGACTCATAGAGTGATACAGTGTGGAAACGGGCCCTTTGGCCTGACTTGCCCACACCGACCATCTACACTAGTCCCACCTGCCCGCGTTTGGTCCATATCCCTCCAAACCTGTCCTATCCATGTGTAGGAAGGAACTGCAGATGCTGGTTCAAACCAAAGATAGACACAAAAAGCTCGGCTGGACAGGCAGCATCTCTGGACAGAAGGAATGGGTGACGTCTCGATCCAAAACATCACCCATTCCTTCTCTCCAGAGATGCTGCCTGTCCCGCTGAGTTACTCCAGCACTTCGAGCCAGCACCGCCATTCAATGTGATCATGGCTGATCATCCCCAATCAGTACCCCGTTCCTGCCTTCTCCCCATGTCCCCTGACTCCGCTATCTTTAAGAGCCCTATCTAGCTCTCTCTTGAAAGCATCCAGAGAACCGGCCTCCACCGCCCTCTGAGGCAGAGAATTCCACAGACTCACCACTCTCTGTGAGAAAAAGTGTTTCCTCGTCTCCGTTCTAAATGGCTTACCCCTTATTCTTAAACTGTGGCCCCTGGTTCTGGACTCCCCCAACGTTGGGAACATGTTTCCTGCCTCTAGTGTGTCCAAGCTCTTAACAATCTTATATGTTCCAATGAGATCCCCTCTCATCCTTCTAAACTCCAGAGTGTACAAGTCCAGCCGCTCCATTCTCTCAGCATATGACAGTCCCGCCATCTAATTCTTTCTTTAATGTTGCGATAGTTCCTGCCTTAATTACCTCCTCTGGCAGCTCGTTCCATACACCCACCCCCCCCCCCCCCCCATATGTGTGAAAAAGTTACCCCTCAGATTCCTATTAAAATCTTTTCCCTTCACCTAAAACCTATGTCGTCTTGTCCTCGATTCATCTACTCTGAGCAAGAGACTGTGCACCTACCCGATCTACTCCTCTCATACTTTTTGTTCACCCCTATAAGATCACTTCTCATCCTCCTGCGCTCCCAGGAATAGAGTCCCAACCTCTCCCTTTAGCTCAGACACCCTAGTCCTGGCAACATCCTCGTCATCTGAAGAATGCCTATCTCCTTCGCTCCATAGATGCTGCCGCACCCGCTGAGTTTCTCCAGCACTTTTGTCTACCTCCGATTTTTTGAGCATCTGCAGTTCCTTCTTAAGAACTCCTCGTAAATCTTATGTGTACCCGCTCCGGCTGAGGAAGACAAGAAACGCCTTCTGTCCATTCCCCTTCCACAGATGCTGCCTGACCAGCTGAGTTCTTCCAGCAACTTTATCTTTTGCTCAAGATCCCAGCATCTGCAGGCTCCTGTGACCTCGGGAAGATATGGAACCACGGTTAGTGTCCACATTCCCTGTTTTGAAGCCGTCGCAGTCCCTATTCCGATGTGGAATGACGTAATCCCATGGCAACTTAGCCAAGATATCATAAGGTCATAAGTGACAGGGGTGGAATTAGGCCATTTGGCCCATCAAGTCTACTGGCTGATCTATCTCTCCCTCCTAACCCCCATTCTCCTGCCTTCTCCCCATAACCCCTGATCTAATCACGAATCTGTCTATCTCTGCCTTACAAAATCCATTGACTTGGCCTCCACAGCCTTATGTGGCAAAAAAAATGCACACATTCGCCAACCTCTAACTAAAGAAATTCCTCCTCATCTCCTTCCTAAAAGAACGTCCTTTAATTCTGAGGCCATGACTTCTAGTCCTAGACTCTCCCACTAAAGGAAACACCATAATATGTGCAGATACTGCGGTAAAGAACATCTAATCAAGGGGAGTTTAGTTTAGAGAGGCAGCGCGGAAACAGGCCTTTCATCCCACCGAGTCCGTACTGACCAGCGATCCCCGCACGCATGCTCATGCCCCCGTCCCACTTAGGAAACCTGAACGGAAACCTCTGGAGACTTTGCGCCCCACCCAAGGTTTCCGTGCGGGTTCCCGGAGGTTTTTGTCAGTCTCCCTAATGGTCGAAAGTGGTTTCCGTTTTAAAAATCGGTAATCTTTTAGTCAAAGCCGGTTGCGATGCTAGTTGAAGGTGGTTGCCGGAGGACAAAAACCTCCGGGAACCGCACGGAAACCTCGGGTGGGGCGCAAAGTCTCCAGAGGTTTCCGTTCAGGTTTCCTAAGTGGGACAGGGGCATAACACTGGGGACAATTTACAATTTACAATTTTACCAAAGCCAATTAACCTACAAACCAATTCAGGGGATTGCTTTAGTGATATAGCTCAGAAACAGGCCCTTCGGCCCACTGAGTCCACGCCAACCAATCACTAGCACTATCCCACACACTGGGGACAATGTACAAGTTTTACGCATACGGGTTTTACCAACTTTTTTTAGTGTGAACGTTGAAATTTCTAATTTCAGTTAACACTTTATGGAAACAACGGACTACAGGCATGGGTTTGGAGTAACACAATGTGCTGGAGTAATTCAGCAGGTCAGGCAGCATCTGTGGAGAACAAGGATAGGTGACGTTTCGGTCCGGTACCTTTCTTCAGACTCTTATTTTATGTTCTCCCGCTTCTCTCTCTCTCTCTCTCTCTCTCCATGTCTCTCTGTCTCTATTTACCTCTCTCTCTATCTCTCTTATCATTCACTTATTCCATTATCATGTATCTGTACGCTGTAAATGAACCGATTACAATCATGTATTGTCTTTCCGCTGACTGGATAGCACGCAACAAAAGCTTTTCACTGTACCCCGGTACACGTGACAATAAACTCAACTTTGTCTCTCTCTCTCTCCCTCCCTCTCTCTCCCTCCCCCCATTCCACCCCCTTTTTTTTTTTTTTTTTTTTTCATTTCAAAAACTTTATTCAACACAAATCATAAAATACAACACATCAAAACACAATCAAAAATCACACTATAATGAACAGATCATTGTAGTACAGCAGTACATTCATTTATAATCGCCTCAACCCCACGCGGCGACCAGCGCTGACGGAAGGCCTCCAGAGTCCCCGTGAACACCGCGTGTTCCCTCTCCAGGGACACACGTGCACGGACGTAGGCCCGAAAGAGGGGCAGGCAGCCGACTCTCGCCTGACCGTCGACCGCCCGCTGCCTGGACCCACGAATGGCCATCTTGGCCAGGCCAAGGAGCAAACCGACAGGTAAGTCCCCCCCCCACACTCGGCTCTCCCCACTCCCCACCTTGTGTCCAAACACCAGGATTGTGGGGCTAAAATGCAGCCAGAACTTGAGGAACAGCCCCTTCAGATCCATTCCACCCCCTCTCTCCCTTCTCTCTCTCTCTCTCTCTCCCACTCTCCATCACCCTCTCCCCCTACCCCTCCCTCCCCCTCTCTCTCTTTGCCTCTCTCTCTTTCTCTCTCCCCCTCTCTCCCTCTCCCCCTCTCTCTCTGCCTCTCCCCCCTCTCTCTCTCTGCCTCTCCCCTCTCTCCCTCTCTCTCTCCCCCTCTCTCCCCCTCTCCCTCCCTCCCCCTCTCTCTCTCTGCCTCTCCCCCTCTATCTCCCCCTCTCTCTCCCTCCTCTCTCTCTCTCCCTCCCTTCCCCTTCCCCTCTCACTCTCCCTATCCCCCTCCCCCTTCCCCCGCTCTCTCTCTCTCGCCCTCTCTCTCCTTGCCTCTCTCTCTTTCTCTCTCCCTCTCTCCCCCTCTCTCTCTGCCTCTCCCCCCCTCTCTCTCTCTCTGCCTCTCCCCTCTCTCCCTCTCTCTCTCTCTCGCTCTCTCTCCCCCTCTCTCTCTCCCTCTCCCTCAAACTCTCTCTCTCTCTCTCTCTCCCTTTCCCTTTCCCATCCCCTCTCCAGCCCTCATCACCCATATTCCCCCTCCCCCCCTCCCCTCCTGGTTTCATCCACCTTCCACCCACACATATCACCCATTCCGTCCCCTTCCCCCTCTGCTTCCACCTCTGCCTTCTCCTCTCTCAGTCTCTCTCCCATTATCACCTGCCTGACTCATCGGAAGGCAGCACCTGTAGCCTTTGTGTCCCTGCTTATCACCTTCAGCAGCTGTGCCATCCATCCACCCCCTCCCTCCCAGCTCCACCTGCCTTCCTGGCATCTGTCGGAAAAAGGGCCTTAACCCGAAGCCTCGCCTAGTCCTGCTCTCCAGAAATGCTGGCTGACCCGCTGAGTTACTCCGGCATTTTGTGTCTGTCTTCCTTTCTCCTTCCACCTATCACTCACCTGCCTCTATCTCTCAACTTTAAGAATAAGGAGTAAGCCATTTAGAACGGAGACGAGGAAACACTTTTCTCACAGAGAGTGGTGAGTCTTTGGAATTCTCTGCCTCAGAGGGCGGTGGAGGCCGGTTCTCTGGATACTTTCAAGAGAGAGCTAGATAGGGCTCTTAAAAATAGCGCAGTCAGGGGATATGGGGAGAAGGCAGGAACGGGGTACTGATTGGGGATGATCAGCCATGATCACATTGAATGGCGGTACTGGCTCGAAGGGCCGAATGGCCTACTCCTGCACCTATTGTCCATTGTCTATAGCTCCCAATTCCCCCCTCCAGCGCTTGGTTTCACTTTCAGTTCCCCCACCCCCCCCCCCCCACCTCTAATTTCAGTCCAGTTCACAAGTTATAGGAGTAGAATTAGGCCATTCGGCCCATCGAGTCTACTCTGCCATTCAATCGTGGCCTCCTCGTCCCATTTTCCCGCCTTTTCCCCATAACCCCTGACACCCCTACTAATCAAGAATTTGCCTTAAAAATATCCACTGAACCGGCCTCCACAGCCCTCTGTGGCAATGAGTTCCACAGATTAACTACCCTTTGTCTAAAGAAATTCCTCCTCACCTCCGTTCTAAAAGAGCGCCCTTTAATTCTGAGGCTGTGACCTCTGGTCCTAGACTCTCCCACCAGTGGAAACATGATTTCCACATCCACTCTATCCAGGCCTTTCATCAATCTGTAAGTTTCAATGAGGTCCCCCCCTCAACCTTCTAAACTCCAGCGAGTACAGGCCCAGTGCCGTCAAACGCTCATCATATGCTGACCCACCCAATCCTGGGATCATTCTTGTAAACCTCCTCTGGACCCTCTCTCTCCAGAGCCAGCACATCCTTCCTCAGATACGGGGCCCAAATTTGCTCACAGTCCTCCAAATGTGGCCTGGCCACCGCCTTATACAGCCTCAGCGATACATCTCTGATTTGATGTTCCATCCTCGTGATACAAGTGCTAGTATTGAATTTGCCTTCCCCCATTGAATCACCCCCCCCCCCCCCCCCCCCACCCCACACATCTCTACCTTCAGTCTGAAGAAGGGTCCCGACAATAGACAATAGTCAATAGACAATAGGTGCAGGAGGCCCTTCGAGCCAGCACCGCCATTCATTGTGATCATGGCTGACCCGACCTGAAACATCTTTTGTCTCCAGAGATGCTGCCTGACCTGTTGAGTTACACCAGCGGTTTGTGCCTATCTTTGGTACAAAACTGCACGTCTTTGGAGTGTGGGAGGAAACCGGAGCACCCGGAGAAAACCCACGCAGGTCACAGGGAGAGCGTGCGAACTCCAAAGTGACAGTCAGTTTTGAACCCGGGTCTCTGGCGCTGTAAGGCAGCAACTCTACCGCTGCGCCACCGTGCCGCAATGGGTTTTCCCTCCAGTATCCTTGCAATTATTGAACCTACAGGCTGTTTTGGTTATTATCACGTGGCTAATTATAAGGGCGACACAGAGGGTGGTGAGTGCTTGGTGAATGCTGCCAGTGGTGGTCAAAGAGTGATACAGTGTGGAAACAGGCCCTTCGGCCCAACTTGCCCACACTAGCCAACAATGTCCCAGCTACACTAGTCCCACCTGCCGGCGTTTGGTCCATATCCCCCCAAACCTGTCCTATCCATGTACCTGTCTAACTGTTTCGTAAACGTTGGGATAGTCCCAGCCTCAACTACCTCCTCCGGCAGCTCGTTCCGTACACCCATGACAAAGCTGTCCCTCAGATTCCTATTAAATCTTTTCCCCTTCACCTTAAACCTCTGGTCCTCGATTCACCTACACTGGGCAAGAGACTCTGTGCATCTACCCGATCGATTCCTCTCTTGATTTTGTACAGCTCCATAAGATAATGCCTCATCCTCCTGCGCTCCAGCGAATAGAGTCCCAGCCCACTCAACCTCTGCCTACAGCACGGACACGCTAGTCCTGGCAACATCCTCGTACATCTTCTCTGTACCCGTTCCAGCTGAGGAGGGCAAGAAACGTCATTGAAGACATTCAGACTATCTTTAATCGGAGTTTACTGGACTTTACCTCGCTCTAAACGTTATTCCCTTTGTCCTGTATCTGTACACTGTGGACGGCTCGATTGTAATCACGGATATTCTTCCCGCTGACCAGATAGCACGCAATAAAAAAGCTTTTCGCTGTACCTCGGTGCATGTGGCAATAAACTTAACTAAACTAAAATAACGGCATGGTGGGACGGTGGTAGAGTTGCTGCCTTACAGCGCCGGAGACCCGGGTTCGATCCTGACCACGGGTGCTGTCTGTACGGAGTCTGTACGTTCTCCCCGTGACCGGCGTGTGTTTTCTCCAAGATCTCCAGTTTCCTCCCACACTCCAAAGACGTACAGGTTTGTAGGTTAATTGGCCTGAGTATAAGTTGTGCGATAGTGTAAGTGTGCGGGGATCGCTGGTCGGTGCGGATTCGATGGGCCGAAGGGCCTGTTTCCGCGCTGAATCACGTTCACACCTTATTTGATTTGATTTTGATTTTATTACTTGTCATTCGAACCTCAGAGAGGCTCGAACGAAACTCCGTTTCTACAAGCCGTACAAACAGAACAATTCATAAAAAAAACACACACACAATTCAATTCACACAAACATCCATCACTGTGAATCTCCTCCTCACTGTGATGGAAGGCAAAGTCTTCTCTCTCCCCCGCACCATTTCTCTCCCGAGGTCGAAGCCCCAGGCGGGCGGTGTTACGTCCCACGGCCGTTGAGGCCGCGCGGGGCGATGTACGGCCCCGCTCTAGGCCCAAAGTCACAACATTGGAGCCCGCGGCGGGCGCTGGAATGTCCCGCGGCCATTTAAAGCCGCGCCGGGCGATGTACGGCCCCGCTCCGGGTCGCTCCAACCCCACGACACGGGCGGGAGAAGTTGCGTTGCAGAGCTCCGGGAAGCGGTCTCCCACCCGGTCCCGCGAGCTCCCGATATCCCGACAGTCCACCGGCAGTAATCTGCAGCTGGAGCCGGAGCTCGGGCCACAGCGGCGAGCCACCACCGCTCCCCACGCTCCGAGGCCGGCCAGCCCCACGACGGTGAGTCCGCAGCTCCGCAGGCTCCGTGACTGGAGCCCCCAGGTCGTCCCGGTCGGAGGCCGCTCCACGATGCTAGGCCCCAACGACAACGGAGACCCGACAGGGAAAAAGTCGGGTCTCCCGTGCAGGGAAGAGATTTTAAAAGTTTCCCCTCCCCCCCCCCCCCAACTAGACAAAAATATTTTAAAAAGACAGACAGGCTGTAGGGCCACTGCAACGTTAGTCGCATGGGGGTAGAATTAGGCCATTCGGCCCATCGAGTCCACTCCGCCATTCAATCATGGCTGATCTCTGTCTCCTAATCCCATTCTCCTGCTTTCTCCCCATAACCCTTGACACCTGTTCAAATCAAGAATTTGATGGGGAGGCATGGGGGCTGCTGCGGTAGTGATACAGCGTGGAAACAGTCCCTTCGGCCCAACTTGCCCATACTGGCCACCATGTCCCAGCTGCACGAGTCCCACCTGCCTGCGCTTGGGTCCATATCCCTCCAAACCTTGTCCTATCCATGTACCTGTGCCTGAGACCAGGGTTCGATCCCTGCCTGTACGGAGTTTGCATCTTCTCCCTGTGGCCATGTCGGTTTCCTCCGGGTGCTCCGGTTTCCTCCCACATTCTACCATTGCATCTCTGAACTAAACTAAACTAAACTGTGTGTGAAATCCAGCCCATGGTAATAACAGGTAATAGGACTGAGAGTGAAATAAAAGCCAAGGCTTCAGAGGGAATTGGCAATGCTTTTAAGTTTTTCACATTCCTTTGGAAGGGTTTCTGCCCGAAACGACGCCTATTTCCTTCGCTCCATAGATGCTGCCTCACCCCGCTGAGTTTCTCCAGCATTTTTGTCTACCATTGAAAGGGCAATTGGAGGGGTTTCTCACAGGCAGTTAGAGCAAAACCTGTGACTGTTTTTTAATAATCACCAGGGTTAATTAAACATAATTCTTTAAAAAATCCTCCTGAACTAATACCCGCTGCTTTCTCAATTGATGCTGGCTGGTCTTTCCAGAGTATTCGACCATAAGTCCCTGAAGCATAGGAGTGACATTTTCGGGGACAGCCTGAAAAGAGGGTGTCGCGGGGTGATGCGGGATGGCGCGCGGTGTCTCCTTGCCACCGCTGGACATTGGAATGTTCAAAATCGTTCCGCGCCACCTGCGTGTCTTATCGTGTCGTGCGCCCTGTCGCACGCTGACGTAGGCTGTCTTGCAGGTGACGCATGGTTACGCAAGGTCATGACCTCAGCTAATTTATTTTGCGACAGCCTGCGCCACCATGTGTCATCATGTGCCAACCTGTTGTCCTCGGATGTCGTAGACAGTGATGCAGCCTGTCGTGTCAATAGACAATAGACAATAGGTGCAGGAGTAGGCCATTCGGCCCTTCGAGCCAGCACCGCCATTCAATATGATCATCCCCAATCAGTACCCCATTCCTGCCTGTACAGGTATCCAACAGGTGTCGGAGGGAACTGCAGATGCTGGTTTATACCGAAGATAGACACAAAATGCTGCAGTCACAGCAGGTCAGGCAGTATCTCAGGAGAAAAGACAGAGGTGGAACCCTTCTTCAGGTACATGGATAGGACAGGTCTAGAGGGATACAGGGCACAAGCAAACAGGTGGGATTAGTGTAGATGGGGCATGTTGGTTGGAGTCGACAAGTTGGGCCGAAGGACCTGTTGCCACTCCGTATAACTCTATCACTTATTACACTACATAATAGGTGCAGGAGTAGGCCATTCGGCCCTTCAAGACAGCACCGCCATTCAATGTGATCATGGCTGATCATCCCCAATCGGTACCCCGTTCCTGCCTTCTCCCCGTATCCCCTGACTCCGCTATCTTTAAGAGCCCTATCTAGCTCTCTCTTGAAAGTATCCAGAGAACCGGCCTCCACCGCCCTCTGAGGCAGAGAATTCCACAGACTCACCGCTCTCTGTGAGAAAAAGTGTTTCCTCGTCTCCGTTCTAAATGGCTTACTCCTTATTCTTAAACTGTGTGTGGCCCCTGGTTCTGGACTCCCCCAACATTGGGAACATGTTTCCTGCCTCTAGTGTGTCCAAACCCTTAACAAACTTATACGTTTCAATGAGATCCCCTCTCATCCTTCTAAACTCCAGAGTGTACAAGCCCAGCCGCTCCATTCTCTCAGCGTATGACAGTCCCGCCATCCCGGGAATTAACCTTGTAAACCTACGCTGCACTCCCTCAATAGGAAGATTGTCCTCTTCCTCAAATTATTTTGTCGTATCGTGTCGCGGGTGGACGTACATTGACTTTGGCTGTCGCTGTTTGGCGCCTGTGCGGTCGTAGGGTGTCGTAGGCGCCGTCGTATGTTGTCGCTGTTGAGGTCCTGGAAATTGTGACGTCGGCTGACGCAGATCGCGGCAGCTTGACGCCAACTGTGTCGTGACGTCTTGTAGATCATCGTTCAACTTGACGGTTTTTGGACGACTGTGGGCCTCAGTCGCTGACGACCGCAGTCGCCGAAGAAAATCGCATAGTGGGACAGGCCCTTTAGGCCATTCGGCCCATCGAGTCTAGCAACTCTTTATTTCGCCCTGCTGACTGTCTGTCTCACTAAAGCAGGTAAAATGCAGTTTGTAAATGCAATGATGGAAGATTCCTGCAAAGAAATTTCAAAGTTCATAAGTGATAGTAGCAGAATGAGGCCATTCAGCCCATCACGCCTACTCCACCATTCAATCATGGCTGATCTTTCTCTCCCTCCTAACCCCATTCTCCTGCCTTATCCTCATAACCTCTGACACCTGTACTGATCAAGAATCTATCTATCTCTGCCTTAAACATATCCATTGACTTGGCCTCCACAGCCTTCTGTGGCAAAGAATTCCACAGATTCACCACCCTCTGACTGAGTAAATTCCTACTCATCTCCTTCCTAACAGAACATCTTCTAGTTCTGAGGCTGTGACCTCTGGTCCTAGACTCTCCCACTAGTGGAAGCATCCTCTCCACATCCACTCGATCTAAACTTTCACTATTCCCTTTCTCTGAATGGATACTGACTGGTCTTTCCAGAGTATTGGACCATAAGGTAATATAATCGTCAATGGTTGTGGGGAGAAGACAGGAGAATGGGGTTAGGAGGCAGAGATAGATCAGACATGATTTACAATAGACAATAGGTGCAGGAGTAGGCCATTTGGCCCTTCGAGCCAGCACCGCCATTCAATGTGATCATGGCTGATCATCCCCAATCAGTACCCCGTTCCTGCCTTCTCCCCGTATCCCCTGACTTCGCTATCTTTAAGAGCCCTGTCTAGCTCTCTCTTGAAAGTATCCAGAGAACCGGCCTCCACCGCCCTCTGAGGCACAGAATTCCACAGACTCTGTGTGAAAAAGTGTTTCCTCGTCTCCGTTCTAAATGGCCTACCCCTTATTCTTAAACTGTGTGGCCCCTGGTTCTGGACTCCCCCAACATCGGGAACATGTTTCCTGCCTCTAGCATGTCCAAACCCAATGATTGAATGGCGGAGGAGACCTGATGGGCCGGATGGCCTAATTCAACTCCTATCACTTATGACCGTATAAGTCCAAGACATAGGAGCAGTATTTTTGCCATTTGAACCATCGAGCCCAGCAGCTCTTTGTGTCCGTCTGACTCTCCAAAGCAGGTACAATGCAGTTTGTGAATGCAATGATGGAAGATTGCTGCAAATAGAACACATTTAGTCCATAAATAGAGTTTAGAACGTGGAGCTGTACAGCACAGGCACAGGCCTTTTAGCGCAGAACGTCTGTGCCAAACCCACTACTAATAACCCTGTCCCACGGTACGAGTTCATTCCAAGAGCTCTCCCGAGTTTAAAAAAAATCAAACTCGTGGCAAGCACGGAGAATGGACGTAGCGGGTACATCGGAGCTCGGGGACGTCTCTTAGCGGCTCGTAACGCTAACGGCAGGTACGCGGGAAGACTCACTAACGGCAGGTAAGCCTCGCAAAGATTTTGCAACACGTTGAAAAATGTCCACGAGAGCCCCGAGTACCGACGAGCGGCCATTACCGTAAATCTCCGAGTTCAAATCAGGGCAAACTCGGGGTGAGCTCTTGGAATGAACTCGTACTGTGGGACAGGGGGTTCAAGATAAACTAATCTCGTCACGATCCATACCCTTCAATTCCTGCATATCCATGTGTCTACTGCATCTGCTCAACCCAGTTACTAGGGAGAAGACAGACGCTGAAAGCTGGAGTAACGCAGAGGGTCAGACAGCATCTCTGGAGAGAAGGAATAGGTGACGTTTCAAGTCGAGACCCTTCTTCAGCCTGAAGCCAAAAACGTCACCTCAAAGTCAAAAGTCAAAAGAGTTTATTGTCTGAAGAAGGGTTTCGACCCGAAACGTCGCCAATCTCCTTCGCTCCTTAGATGCTGCTGCACCTGCTGAGTTTCTCCAGCCTTTTGTGTACCCCTTATTGTCATGTGTCACTGACAGGACAATAAAAGTCTTTCTTTGCTTCAGCACAACAGAACATAGTAGGCATTGACTACAAAACAGATCAGTGTGTCCATATACCATTATATACGTAAATACACACATGAATAAATAAACTGATAAAGTGCAAATAACAGATAATGGGTTATTAATGTTCAGAGTTTTGTCCGAGCCAATTTTAATAGCCTGATGGCTGTGGGGAAGTAGCTATTCCTGAACCTGGACGTTGCAGTCTTCAGGCTCCTGTACCTTCTACCTGAAGGTAGCGGGGAGATGAGTGTGTGGCCAGGATGGTGTGGGTTCTTGATGATGCTGCCAGCCTTTTTGAGGCAGCGACTGCGATAGATCCCCTCGATGGAAGGGAGGTCAGAGCCGATGATGGACTGGGCAGTGTTTACTACTTTTTGTAGTCTTTTTCTATACCTGTACCTTTTCTCCAGACAGGCTGAGTTACTCCAGCTTTTCGTGCCCATCTTCGGTTTAACCCAGCATCTGCAGCTCCTTCCTACCAGCTACGAGGCAGGTGATTGTTGTATCCGATGGTGAAATCTAAAGGTAGAGATTGCAAGGAACTGATTTGAAAGAGTGTTAATATTTTCCCTCTTTCAACACTTCAAATCAGATTATCCGCCCAATATCGTGTTGCACTTTTGAGCATAAATAATTGCAAATCCGTCTGCCTTTTCAGTCTGTAAATTATTTTGAAATGTGTTCCCTTGCACCTGTCAGGGACAAATGTTTCCGTTTGATTACTCGATTACGTGCAGGAGGATAGAGTCATGCATTTTGGAAGTAGGAATCAAGGCATAGACTATTTTCTAAATGGGGAGAGAATCCAGAAATCGGCGGTGCTAAGGGACTTGGGAGCGCTGGTGCAGGATTCCCAAATAGTCAATTTACACGTCAAATCGGCAGTAAGGATGGCAAACGCAATGCTAGTGTTTATTACAAGAGGACTAGTCAGGAGTCATGAGTGTTTTATTGTCATGTGTCCCAGATAGAACAATGAAATTCATACTTGCTGCAGCACAACAGAACATGTAGAAATGTAGAAACATAGACAATAGGTGCAGGAGTAGGCCATTCGGCCCTTCGAGCCTGCACCGCCATTCAATATGATCATGGCTGATCATCCAACTCAGTATCCCGTACCTGCCTTCTCTCCATACCCCCTGATCCCTTTAGCCACAAGGGCCACATCTAACTCCCTCTTAAATATAGCCAATGAACTGGCCTCAACTATTTTCTATTTTTTTAAATATTTTTATTAGAAGCAATGCATGTTGCCAACAATATAACAGTTTTTCAAATACACATTTAACTTGTTTCAAAAATATTCCGGAATGATTTATATAAGCTTCTGTTTTTTTTTAGAAAGTACGGAAGTGAAAGAATAGGTCCATAATCAATGGAGATGGTGATTAAATAATAATGATTATGATTATACAAGAAAGAATAAATAAACAAATAAATAAAAATAAAAATAAAAAATAATAAAAGAAAACAATTATTATATAATTTAAAAAAAATGAAGTATACATCTTAACAATGAATGGAACAATTTCACTATCTATATCAATCTCACTATCAATTTCACAATATCTATAGAGACCTGTATACAAATCCCAGAATAGATCTTTTCATCTAATCCTGCAACTGGGTACTTATTGAGTCACAATGCTGAGCTCAGCTACCCCTTCAAAGAGTCAGTGAATGGAGACCATATTTGTTCCCAAAAGTTCATATTTGTCCATTAGGACAAACCTGATTCTCTCCAAATGCAAGGTCTCCCACATTTCCACCGCCCACATCTTAAATGTGGGGGTTACACAAAAAGCTGGAGAAACTCGGCGGGTGCAGCAGCATCTAAGGAGCGAAGGAGATGGGCGACGTTTCGGGGTCGAGACCCTTCTTCAGACTTTTGGCCTCAACTACTTTCTGTGGCAGAGAATTCCACAGATTCACCACTCTCTGCGTGAAAAATAAAATTCTCATCTCGGTCCTAATAAGACTGATGGCTGATCATCCAACTCAGTATCCTGCACCTGCCTTCTCTCCATACCCCCTGATCCCTTTAGCCACAAGGTCCACATCTAACACCCTCTTAAATATAGCCAATGAACTGGCCTCAACTACCTTCTGTGGCAGAGAATTCCACAGATTCACCACTCTCTGCGTGAAAAATAAAATTCTCATCTCGGTCCTAAAAGACTGATGGCTGATCATCCAACTCAGTATCCTGCACCTGCCTTCTCTCCATACCCCCTGATCCCTTTAGCCACAAGGTCCACATCTAACTCCCTCTTAAATATAGCCAACGAACTGGCCTCAACTACCTCCTGTGAAGAGAATTCCACAGACTCACTACTCTTTGTGTGAAAAAAAAATTCTCATCTCGGTCCTAAAAGACTTCCCCCTTATCCTTAAACTGTGACCCCTTGTTCTGGACTTCCCCAACATCGGTAACAATCTTCCTGCATCTAGCCTGTCCAATCCCTTTAAGAATTTTGTACGTTTCTATAAGATCCCCCCTCAATCTTCTAAATTCTAGCGAGTAAATATAGTATATGTAAACAATATAATAAACGAGAGAGAGAGAAAAAGGTTTAGTGTGTATATATACACACATATTCGCATATATATATGTATATATATATATATGCGAGTATACATATATATATATATATATATATATACATACATACATACTCAAAAACAAACACTAATAGTGCAATAATAATAATAATAATAATAGTCTATGTAGTCCAGAACTTATTTGAGGTTGTAGTGTTTAATCGCCTGATGGCTGCAGGGAAGAAGCTGTTCCTGAACCTGGACGTTACAGTTTTCAGGCTCCTGTACCTTCTTCCCGATGGCAAGGGGAGAGATGAGTGTGTGGCCAGGATGGTGTGGGTCTCTGATGATGCTAGCTGCCTTTTTGAGGCAGCAACTCCGATAAATCCCTTCGATGGGGTGGGGAGGTCAGAGCCGGTGATGGACTGGGCAGTGGTCACAACTATACAAAAACAGGGATGTGATGCCAAGGCACTCTAAAGGCGCTGGTCAGGCCACGTTTGGAGTATTGTGAGCAATTTTGGGCCCTATATCTCACGAAGGCCTATATCTTAGAATAAAGGGGAGGTCATTTAAGACTGAGGAGAGAAAAATCTTTTTCCACCCAGAGTTGTGAATTTGTGGAATTCCCTGCCACAGAGGGCAGTGGAGGCCAAATCACTGGTTGGGTTTAAGAGAGAGTTAGATAGAGCTCTAGGGGCTAGTGGAGTCATGGGATATGGGGAGAAGGCAGGCATGGGTTATTGATAGGGGACGATCAGCCATGATCACAATGAATGGCGGTGCTGGCTTGAAGGGCCGAATGGCCTCCTCCTGCACCTAGTTTCTATGTTTCTATGTTTCTATGAAGGATGCGTTGGCCCTGGAGAGGGTCCAGAGGAGGCTTATGAGAATTATCCCACGAATGAGAGGATTAACATGTGATGAGCAGTTGATGGCACTGGGCTTGTACTCGCTTGAGTTTAGAGCGATGAGCGGGGACCTCATTGAAACTTACTGGTTTGTGAAAGGCCTGGATAGAGTGGATGTGGAGAGGATGTTTCCACTAGTGGGAGAGTAGGACCAGAGGGCACGGCCTCACAATCAGAGGATGTACCTTTGGAAAGGAGATGATGAAGAATTTCTTTAGCCAGAGGGTGGTGAATCTGTGGAATTCATTGCATAGGCCAAGTCATTGGGTATTTTTAAGGCAGAGATTGACAGATTCTTGATCAGTAAGGGTACCAGGGTTTATGGGGAGAGGGCAGGAGAATGAGGTTGAGGGGGAAAGAGAGATACACCGTGATTGAATGGCAGAGTAGACTTGATGGGCTGAATGGCCTAATTCTGCTGCTATGACTTGTGAACTTATGAATCAATTTTTGCATGTTCCTGACTAGTGTCTTCAAATTTAACCTTCAAATTTAGGAAGGACATTCTTGCTATTGAGAGAGTGCAGCGTCGGTTCACAAGGTTAATTCCCGGGATGGCGGGACTGTCATTTGCTGAGAGAATGGAGCGGCTGGGCTTGTACACTCTGTAGAAGGATGAGAGGGGATTTTGTTGAAACATATAAGATTATTAAGGGTTTGGACAGTAAGGCATTTAGAACGGAGATAAGGAAACACTTTTTCTCACAGAGAGTGGTGAGTCTGTGGAATGCTTTGCCTCAGACGGCGGTGGAGGCCGGTTCTCTGGATACTTTCAGGAGAGAGCTAGATAGAGCTCTTAAAGATAGCGGACTCAAGGGATATGGGGAGAGGGCAGAAACAGGGTACTGATTGGGGATGATCAGCCATGATCACAATGAATGGCGGTGCTGGCTCGAAGGGCCGAATGGCCTACTCCTGCACCTATTGTCTATTGCCTATTATCCCAGTTTAGAATTTTACCCACAATGTATTAATAGCAACTGCCCCCTTCCACCATCTCTCCTTCGGCTCTGACCCTCCCTCTCCCAAAGTTGCCACAGGTGATAAGGTTCCACGTTGTGAGCTACTCTGGAAAGTTGGATCGCATGGGAACGAGGGAGAGCTGGATAATCTGGATGCATTTGTTCTATATCTCTCTGCATCACCGTCTATATCGGGGGGCGCCGTCCTGTACGGGTATGGCTGCCCAGCCGGCAGCTGTCCGTCTTTTCTCTCTTTTTTTAATTTTTAGTTAGTTGAGTTTTTTGATTTTCGGAGTCCTAGCCTTTTTTTTATGTGGGGGTGGAGGGGGGGAAGGGGGAAACTGCTTTCTAGGGACCCTACCTGGTCGGAGAGGCAGCTTTTCTCCGGGCTGCATCGTTGACCCATCCTCGCGGCCTACCAGCTGGTCTGGAGCGGCGTTTCCTGGGGGGACCGCCCAGAGCCACGGCTTTGGCAGCAGCTCAGCACAGGAGCGCCATCGTGGAGCGGAGCGGGCGATGCCTTGCCTGGGTCGCCGCGCTGGAGCTCCGGTGAGCTGAAGACCGCAAGTGAACATCGCGGGGCTGCGGGGCGGCCGGCCACGGGTGGCGGCTCTGAAATTTAAATCGGGAGCCTGGGATCTCTCGGCGAGATCACCAGTTGTGGAGCTCCATCCAGCACGGCCTGTCGGTCTCCAGCAAGGAAGCGGCCGTTACAGGCACCCTGAGCCGCTGAGAGGGTTCTCCCGTCGCCGCAGCACCATCACCCGGCGAAGAAGGGCCTGGAACATCGGCCCCCATAGCGGCGACTGTTGGGGCCTCAATAGGCCTGACAATGGGTGAACTGGGGATGGGGTCTGGACTTTGTGCCTTCCCTCATAATGGGAACCATTGTGGGGGGATGTTTTTTATGTTTATGTTAAATTCTTTAATGTTATGTCTTATCTTTATCTGTGTGCTGCACGGCAAGACGAATTTCACTACACCAATTGGTGCAAGTGACAATAAATGTCCTTTGTCCTTTGCCCTTTGCCCTTTGCCCTTTGTATATCTCTTGTTTCCCTTTCCTCCCTGACCCTCAGTCTGAGGAAGGGTCTCGACCCGAAACGTCACCTGTTCCATTACTCCGGGGGTGCTGTCCGGCCCGCTGAGTCGCCCCAGCTTTTTGTGCCTATCTTCTGCCTAGTAATTGGATTGCGTAGAGAGCCACATGGATATGCAGGGATTGAAGGGTGTGGATCATGGACAGGCAGACAAGATCAGTTTATTTCAACATCATGTTCGACACAGACATTTTTGTTCCACGTTCTAAATTCTATTTATGACCATTTCACATCTTCACAAGCCCACGTCCGAGCTAAACGTGGTTTATTTGCAAGAATCTTCCATCATTGCATTTACAACCTGCTTGTCGGTTCAGCTTTTTGTGTCTATCGTTGACTCGGATGCATAATAGGCTCGATGGCAGGAAGAAAATGGTGATGGTGGAAGGTTGCTCTTCAGACCGGCGACTAACAGTGTGCCTTGGAGATTGTTGCTGGGCGGAAGGCCTTGCTGGCCAAGCTAAGACTCTACATCTTCAAAAGGCCTTGGACAATAGACAATAGACAATACGTGCAGGAGTAGGCCATTCAGCCCGAGCCAGCACCGCCATTCAATGTGATCATGGCTGATCATCCCAATCAGTACCCCGTTCCCGCCTTCTCCCCATATCCACTATCTTTAAGAGCCCTATCTAGCTCTCTCTCGAAAGCATCCAGAAAACCCGCCTCCACCGCCCTCTGAGGCAGAGAATTCCACTAAGGGGTAAGCCATTTAGAACGGAGACGAGGAAACACTTTTTCACACAAGAGTGTACTGATTGGGGATGATCAGCCATGATCACATTGAATGGCGGTGCTGGCTCGAAGGGCCGAATGGCCTACTCCTGCACCTATTGTCGATTGTCACAGTGAAAAGCTTTTTTCTAGCATATGACAGCGTAGCTCACACATGAGTGATTGCAGGTCGGTGTGGACTCAGTGGGCCGAAGGGCCTGATTCCACGCTGTATCTCTAAACGCTCTAAACTAAAGTGGTGTTGATTAACCAGTTGTACCCGAACACAAGCTAGCCTGGCAGCCAATCCGGACAACAGACTTTTAATTAACTAGAATTCCCAGTTTCTGCGATGAGATTTGAATATATTTCTTTGCATTATCTATGCAGGTGTCTCGATCACGAATCCAAGCACAATGCATTCCATACTCAACCGTACTCTAGATTCGGCACAAAATGCTGGAGTAACTCAGCGGGACAGGCAGCATCTCTGGAGAGAAGGAATGGGTGACGTTTCAGGTCGTGACCCTTCTTACCCTAGATTAGTATGGGTGTCAGGGGCAATGGGGAGAAAGGCAGGAGACTGGGGTTGAGATGGAAAGATAGATCAGCCATGATTGAATGGTGGAGTAGAGACCCTTCTTCAGTCGCGACCCTTCTTCAGACTCGACTCGAAACGTCACCCATTCCTTCTCTACGCGCGGTTACTCCACTAGTCCAGCATCTCTAGTTCCTTCCTACATGATGAACCATTCTACATTCTACATTTCCTTACCATTGTCTACTTTGATCTGTCATTTTCACACCTTACCCTTCCATATCTCTAGTCTCCCTCTCCCCCGACTCTCAGTCTGAAGAAGGCTCTCGACCCGGAACGTCACCCATTCCTTCTCTCCAGTGATGCTGCCTGTCCCGCTGAGTCGCTCCAGCATTTTGTGTCTGTCCATGGATTGTGGATGTTGCTCGGCCAGGGTAAGGTAGCGAAAAGGGATTCAATTTTCGGGCTGAAATAATTAGAAACATAGACAATAGGTGCAGGAGTAGGCCATTCGGCCGTTCGAACCAGCACCGCCATTCAATATGATCATGGCTGATCATCCCCAATCAGTACCCCGTTCCTGCCTTCTCCCCGTATCCCCTGACTCCGCTATCTAGCTCTCTCTTGAAAGCATCCAGAGAACCGGCCTCCACCGCCCTCTGAGGCAGAGAATTCCACAGACTCTCCGCTCTCTGTGAGAAAAAGTGTTTCCTCGTCTCTGTTCTAAATGGCTTACTCCTTATTCTTAAACTGTGGCCCCTGGTTTTGGACTCCCCAAACATCAGGGTCATGTTGTTTTAAAGAAGGAACTGCAGATGCTGGAGAATCGAGGGTTACACAAAAAGCTGGAGAAAGGGTCTGAAGAAGGGTCTCGACCCGAAACGTCGCCTATCTCCTTCGCTCCTTAGATGCTGCTGCACCCGCTGAGTTTCTCCAGCTTTTTGTGTAACCATCAGGATCATGTTTCCTGCCTCTAGCGTGTCCAAGCCTTTAACAATCTTATATGTTTCAATGAGATCCCCTCTCATCCTTCTAAACTCGTTACTCCAGCTGAGTTACTCCAGCATTTTGTGTCTGTCCGTGAATGGTGGAAGTTGCTCGGCCAGGGTCAGGTAGCGAAAATAGATTCCATTTTCTGGCTGAAATAATTCGAAACATAGAAAATAGGTGCAGGAGTAGGCCATTCAGCCCTTCGAACCAGCACCGCCATTCAATATGACCATGGATGACCATCCCAAACCGGTACCCCCGTTCCTGCTTTCTCCCCATAATCCCTTGACTCCGTTCGCCCCAAGAGCAATAATCTAACCCTTTGAGTGAAAAAGTTACCCTTCAGGTTCCTGTTAAATCTTTCCCCCCTCACCGTAAACCTCTGCCATCTGGGCAAGAGACTCTGTACGTCAACCAGATCTATTCATATAAAACCATATAACCATATAACAATTACAGCACGGAAACAGGCCTTCTCGGCCCTTCCAGTCCGTGCCGACCATTTATTTTCCCCTAGTCCCATCTTCCTGCACTCAGACCATACCCCTCCATTCCCTTCCCGTCCGTATACCTATCCACTTTATTTTCAAATGTTAAAATCAATCCTGCCTCCACCACTTCTGCTGGAAGATCATTCCACACAGCCACCACTCTCTGAGTAAAGAAGTTCCCCCTCATGTTACCCCTAAACTTCTGTCCCTTAAATCTCATGTCATGCCCTCTTGTTTGAATCTTCCCTACCCTCAATGGGAAAAGCTTATCCACGTCAACTCTGTCTATCCCTTTCATCATTTTAAAGACCTCAATCAGGTCCCCCCCTTAACCTTCTGCGCTCCAAAGAATAAAGACCTAACTTGTTCAACCTTTCTCTGTAACTTAGTTGCTGGAACCCAGGCAACATTCTAGTAAATCTCCTCTGTACTCTCTCTATTTTGTTGACATCCTTCCTATAATTAGGCGACCAAAATTGTACACCATACTCCGGAATTGGTCTTATCAATGCCTTGTACAATTTTAACATTACTTCCCTACTCCTATATTCAATGCTCTGATTTATAAAGGCCAGCACACCAAAAGCTTTCCTTTCATGAATTGAAAGACAATCCAAAAAATGTCCATTGTGGACTTCATAAGCAATGTTCAATTTAGCAGAAACCCATGCACTTCCATTTCGTGGCTTCCTAGCAACCGGCAGTGGGGTTATGGTTCGGTTGCCATGGGGACACTGTCGATGGAGGCGAGGACTGGCTCCAGGTAGCGCGGCACAGCTAATGATGTTTGATAAATATTTACCCGGAACTGTGACATATTAACTGCCGGTGAACAGGGAAAGGTCAATGCCTTTGGGGAGGAAAAAAAAAGCGAGAAACATCTGTTACTTTTACCACAGTCGCTTCAGAGATTTAATCAAGTCAACGTTGTCAAATCACTCACTTAGCCAGGAGAGTGGAACGGCGGATAAATTAACACCGACAAATATTGTACAGGGTAGGGATGCACATGAAGTGCTCACCCTAGAAGGTAGAACACAGAACAGTACATGTGGATACAAAATGGTGGAATAACTCAGCGGGTCAGGCAGCATCTCTGGGTAGAAGGAATGGGTGACGTTTCAGGTCAGCCTGAAGAAGGGTCTCGACCCGAAATGTCACCCGAATGGTCTCTATCCAGAGATGCTGCCTGTTCCGCTGAGTTACTCCAGCATTTTGTCTCTACCTTTGGTGTAAACCAGCACCTGCGGTTCCTTACAATGCATCAGAACAGTGCACCACAGGAACAGGCCCTTCGGCCCACGATGTCTGTGCCCTGGGGATTAATCAGCCTTCAGTCCCATCAGTCTATCCAACACCATTTCCTGCCTAACGTGGATTTAGAAACATAGAAAGATAGAAATTAGGTGCAGGAGTAGGCCATTCGGCCCTTCGAGCCTGCACCGCCATTCAATATGATCATGGCTGATCATCCAACTCAGTATCCCGTACCTGCCTTCTCTCCATACCCTTTGATCCCCTTAGCCACAAGGGCCACATCTAACTCCCTCTTAAATATAGCTTCAGTTCCTTCAGTTTCCTTCAAATTTCCTTCAGTTCCTCTGTCACCCCAGATCCTCTGGCCACTACTATATCAGGAAGATTGTTCGTGTCCTCCTTAGTGAAGACGGATCCAAAGTACCTGTTCAACTTGTCTGCCATTTCCTTGTTTCCCATAATAAACTCACCTTTTTCGATCCGATCTATCTTTCCCTCTCATTCCCATTCTCCTGCCTTCTCCTCATAACCACCTGGCACAGTGAGATGCAGAAAGCACGGTGGCGTAACGGTAGAGTTGCTGCCGTGCAGCGCCGGAGACCTGGGTTCGATCCTGACTGCGGGTGCTGTCTGCACAGAGTTTGTACGTTCTCCCCGTGACCCACGTGGGTTTTCTCTGGGTGCTCCGGTTTCCTCTCACTGTCCAAAGACATACAGGTTTGTAAGTTAATTGGCTTTAGTAAAAATTGTAAATTGTCCCCAGTGTGTGGAATAGTGCTAGTGTACGGGGTGATCACTGGTTGGCACGGACACAGTGGGCCGAAGGGCCTGTTTCCCGTGCTGCATCTCCAAAGTCTAAGGTCTAAAGTAAACGTATAAATCTATGACTAATACCCTCTAATCCAGGCAGTATTCTGATAAACCTCTTCTGCACCCTCTCCAAAGCCTCTACATCCTTCCCATAATGGGCGACCAGAACTCCTTGATGTTTGTTAACATGGGTTCAATCCTGACCATGGGTGCTGTCTGTTTAAATGTCTGTTTAAATTTAATATAACCATATAACAATTACAGCATGGAAACAGGCCCTCTTGGCCCTTCCAGTCCGTGCCGACCATTTATTTTCCCCTAGTCCCATCTACCTGCACTCAGACCATACCCCTCCATTCCCTTCCCGTCCATATACCTATCCACTTTACTTTTAAATGTTAAAATCGATCCTGCCTCCACCACTTCTGCTGGAAGCTCATTCCACACAGCCACCACTCTCTGAGTAAAGAAGTTCCCCCTCATGTTACCCCTAAACTTCTGACCCTTAATTCTCATGTCAAGCCCACTTGTTTGAATCTTCCCTACCCTCAATGGGAAAAGCTTATCCACGTCAACTCTGTCTATCCCTTTCATCATTTTAAAGACCTCAATCAAGCCCCCCCTTAACCTTCTGCGCTCCAAAGAATAAAGACCTAACTTGTTCAACCTTTCTCTGTAACTTAGTTGCTGGAACCCAGGCAAAATGATGAGAGGGATAGACAGAGTTGACGTGGATAAGCTTTTCCCATTGAGGGTAGGGAAGATTCAAACAAGAGGGCATGACATGAGAATTAAGGGACAGAAGTTTAGGGGTAACATGAGGGGGAACTTCTTTACTCAGAGAGTGGTGGCTGCGTGGAATGAGCTTCCAGTGGAAGTGGCGGAGGCAGGTTTGATTTTATCATTTAAAAATAAATTGGATAGGTATATGGACGGGAAGGGAATGGAGGGGTATGGTCTGAGTGCAGGTAGATGAGACTAGGTGAGATTAAGTGTTCGGCAAGGACTAGAAGGGCCGAGAGGGCCTGTTTCCGTGCTGTCATTGTTATATGGTTTGTACTTTTGGAGTTTGTGGATTTTCTTTCTTTTTTTAATTTTCATTAAAAAAATTAATTAGAAGCAATTGTACAAGGATAAAACGTTCGGCACCTACGATTATACAATTATTGTACAGGCTTATTTTTAACCTTATCGCCTAAATTAAAAAAATGGAAAATAGGAAACAAAGGGAAAGCTAGAAAAGAAGAAAGGAAAAACGAAGGGATAAAATAGACAAGAAGGAGAAAAAGACCCCTAAACTACCCAAACAGTGCAGCAGAGAGAAAGACGAATAAGAGAAGATGGAGATATCCCTTGCCCCCCTCCTCCCCCCCTCCTCCCCCCTCACCCAAGGTAGCATCGGATTTAAATTTAAATTTGTGTCGCAATGTACTATTGTTGTAAAAATTCAGTAAAGGGTGTCCATGTCTTAAGAAAATGATCTGGTTTTTCCGCCAAGACAAGCCTAATGTTTTCCAAATGTAGTGTCTCGGACATGTCTGTGATCCACATCTTCACTGTAGGGACTGTTGTCTGTTTGCAAAATTTAAGTACTCATTTTTTCGCCGTTATTAGGCCGTAGTTGAGGAAACGCCTTTGTACTTTCGCAGTTTGTGGGTTTTCTCCGGGCGCTCCGGTTTCCTCCCACATTCAACTATTGCATCACTCAACTCAACTCAACTCAACTGATGGGAACGCGTAGGAAAGAACTGCAGGTGCTGGTTTACACCAAAGATAGACACCAATTGCTGGGATAACGCAGCGGGTCAGGCATCATCTCTGGAGAAAAGAATGCTGCCGGACCCGCTGAGGTACTCCAGTATTTTGTGCCTATAAACCGATGGGAGTGATAGGTTGTTAACAGAGAGACATTGTAGGTATGTTACAATACCTACCTTTAGCAGCGCTGCAGTTCTGCCGCTCCCCGTGTGCGCGACTTTGGCGCCTTTCAGAGGGGGGCGGGTTTAAAATACCGTTTTTCCCTAGACAGTCCAAGTCGATCCATGTCGGGCGATTTCGTCGCTAAAGAGAAATCGCTCCGACATTTCATTCATGAAGGTATTTTTAAACTACGCTAGATTATTTATTAACTAGAGTAGTTTAAAAATCATCTTCTAAAGGTCTGAACGGTGACAGCGGAACGGACCTAACGTAGGGGAGAAAATATAGTGCACAGTTTATTTTTCCATTAAAACTTGGTTTTTAGGAAGGCTTTAATCACATTTCCATGTTGCGAAAAGGGGACAAAAAATATGTATGAACCAGCAGTGTTTCTCATGCCGACTTCACCACAAACCGCAACGTTCTAATCCACCGCATTCCACTAAAACCCACTCGCTAGTTGATTTAAATGGCCATTAATTTACAGGCATTAAACACTAAATTCCTTCCATTTGGCCTATAAATTCATGAAAATGAGATTGAAAAATCATGTTATATTGTGGATTATTGTGTGAATGTTATTTGGACACTTAGGCAATTAAAAAAAAGTTTATCTTTTCTTAATAAATGGATAGATGTTTAGATTTAGTAATTGAATTTTGTAATTAGCTACAATTAGATAACTAACTAATTATATGCTTTAATTTCAGGTCATCCAAGTAAGATTGTTTCATATTTGTTTCAGAATGCTTCAATCTATAATAACTGAAAATTTCATTGAGTTCTCTTAATTTTTAAGAAAGTTATGGGCTTTTGACTGTTCCAGATCACAGCTTTTGAGTTAAGTCAATGGAAAGGCAATGGGGAACAAGATGCTAATTTCCGAGTATGAAACTGGTCATAACTTTCTTAATACTGAAGATATGAAAGTGAATTAGGTGTCAAATTAAACTTCTTTTTATGCTTTATCTGATGTGATAAATTGCAGACTTGATTTTTAAAATCTCAAAATTTTGTAACATTGCTAGACATAGGGATATTTAACCTGCTTGCGATTCCTTACGAAGTGATAAGGAAAGAGATAAGTGTATAAAATCACGAGAAGAATAGATCGGGTAGATGCACAAAGTCTCTTGCCCAGAGGATGGGAAATGAGGACCAGAGCACGATATAATATGACACAATAGACAATATACAATAGGTGCAGGAGTAGGCCATTTGGCCCTTCGAACCAGCACCGCCATTCAATCTGATCATGGCTGATCATCCCCAATCAGTACCCCGTTCCTGCCTTCTCCCCATATCACCTGACTCCGCTATTTTTAAGAGCCGGATCTAGCTCTCTCTTGAAAGCATCCAGAAAACCTGCCTCCACCGCCCTCTGAGGCGGAGAATTCCACATAGGTTCAAGATGAAAGGAAAAAGATTTAATAGGAATCTGAGGGGCAACATTTTCACACAAAGGGTGGTGGGTGTATGGAACAAGCTGCCAGATGAGGTAGTTGAGGCTGGGACTATCCCATTGTTTAAGAAACAGTTAGACAAGGCAGGTTTGTAGGGATATGGACCAAGTGCAGGCAGATGGGTTTAGTGTAGCTGGGACATGTTGGCCAGTGTGGGCAAGTTGGACTAAAGGGCCAGTTTCCACACTGTATCACTCTATGACTCTATCAGTCTATGACTCTATGATGGAGGCCCAGTGATTTTAGTAGCTGTAGTTAACACCGCAGATCTCCCTGCTGCAATCGTGTCATACTATCTTCACATGTAAGTGTAATTTGCTGTTAATTAAAACACAGAGGTTGAAATGCGCAGTTTCCTCACAGGATGAAATTGGAGCAGGAGAGGAGATATCACAGAAAGTAGACACAAAATGCTGGGGTAACTCAGTGGGACAGGCAGCATCTCTGGATAGAAGGAATGGCTGCGTTTTGGGTTGAGACCCTTGTTCAGACTGAGAGTCAGGGGAGAATTCATCCTCCTCTGCCTCAGAGGGCGGTGGAGGCCTCTTCTCTGGATACCTTGGAGTAGGCCATTCGGCCCTTCGAGCCAGCACCGCCATTCAATGTGATCATGGCTGATCATCCACAATCAGTACCCCGTTCCTGCCTTCTCCCCATATCCCCTGACTCCGCTACCTTTAAGATCCCCATCTAGCTCTCTCTTGAAAGTATCCAGACAACCGGCCTCCACCGCCCTCTGAGGCAGAGAATTCCACAGACTCACTACTCTCTGGGATGGTCAGGCAGCATCTCTGGAGAAAAGGAATAGATGACGTATCGGGTCGAAACCCTTCTTCAGACGGTTCTTCAGATCATGATTCAATTACATTTTATTGTCACATATTTTTGGAGTTCAGAGTTTAGACATGCAGCGCGGAAACAGGCCCTTTGGCCCAACATGCCCACGCGACTATCGATCCCTGCACACTAACATTATCCTACACACTCTAGTGTGTGTGTGTGTGTGTGTGCGTGACAATTAGGGACAATTTGCTATCGGGAACCATTTACAATTTTTACCAAAGCCTATTAACTGACAAACCTGTATGTCTTTAGAGTGTGGGAGGAAACCGGAGCACCCGGAGAAAACCCACGCAGGTCACGGGGTTATGAGCTCCGTACAGACGGCACCCGTAGTCAGGATCGAACCCAGGCAATGTAATTCTACTGCTGCGCCAGACAAGAAACATAGAAACATAGAAAATGGGTGCAGGAGTAGGCCATTCGGCCCTTCGAGCCTGCACCGCCATTCAATGTGATCATGGCTGATCATCCAACTCAGTATCCCGCACCTGCCTTCTCCCCATACCCCCCGATCCCATTAGCCACAAGGGCCACATCTAACTCCCTCTTAAATATAGCCAATGAACTGGCCTCAACTACCTTCTGTGGCAGAGAATTCCACAGATTCACCACTCTCTGCGTGAAAAATGGTTTTCTCATCTCGGTCCTAAAAGATTTCCCCTTTATCCTTAAACTGTGACACCGTGTTCTGGACTTCCCCAACATCGGGAACAATGTTCCTGCATCGAGCCTGTCCAACCCCTTAAGAATTTTGTAAGTTTCTATAAGATCTATAAGATCCCCCCTCAATCTTCTAAATTCTAGCGAGTACAAGCCAAGTCTATCCAATCTTTCCGACCCGACAGTCCCCTCGACCCGAGTAGTAGCGGTCAAACACGGGACAAGGGCGGTCCCGTATGGGACAAACCAATTTAGCCCGAAATATATGGGATGTCCCGGCTAATACGGGACAGTTGGCAACCCTAGCCGACGGGCCTGTTTCCGCGCTGTGTGCATCTATGACTCTTAAAAATTGAATGAACAAAAATGAAACCAAAACTAATTTGGTAATGAGGGCGGCTTAAATAATGGGAGCGTCTATGCCAAAAGAAACAAGTTGTGGGAGTGTCAACAAAAGAACATCTTAGCATGTGATCTGTCAGTGGGACAGGTCCAGGCTCCTTACTCCACTCCTGCTGTTTCAAACATGCAGAGCCCAAAAAACTGTGTAGGAAAGAACTGCATATGCTGGTTTAAATCAAAGATAGGCTGGAGTAACTCAGCGGGACAGGCAGCATCTACGGAGAGAAGGAATGGGCGACGTTTCGGGGTGAGACTCTTCTTCAGGCTGAAACATAGAAACATAGAAATTAGGTGCAGGAGTAGGCCATTCGGCCCTTCGAGCCTGCACCGCCATTCAATATGATCATGGCTGATCATCCAACTCAGTATCCAGTACCTGCCTTCTCTCCATACCCCTCTGATCCCCTTAGCCACAAGGGCCACATCTAACTCCCTCTTAAATGTAGCAAAAGAAGGGTCTCGACCCGAAACGGCGCCCACAAAACTGTGTTGAGGTGGAAGTTCTCTGATACCTGGTTTGTAGTTACAGACAAACAGCACCCAATGAGGAACAGGCCAACATTTTATTGCCACATGGGTTTAGAGTTTAGAGATGCAGCGCGGAAACAGGCCCTTCGGCCCAACGAGTCTCTACGCCGACCAGCGAATCCCCGCACACTAACGCTATCCTACACACAGCAGGGAAGATTTACAATTTTACACAAAGCCAATTAACCTACAAACCTGTGCGTCTTTAGAATGCGGGAGGAAACTGGAGCACCTGGAGAAAACCCACGCAGGTCACAGATTACAAGCTTTGTGCAGACAGCACCCGTAGTCAGGATCGAGCCCAAAAAAACGTGCAGAGACGGAGATCGGAGTTCTTAGATACCTGGTTTGTAGTTTTAACTAACAGCACCCGATGTGGAACTGGTGCCGAAGTCTGTGGGAAGGAACTGCAGATGCTGGTTTACACCGAAGATAGTCACACAAATGCTGGAGTAACTCAGCGGGACAGGCAGCATCTACGGAGAGAAGGAATGGGTGATGTTTTTGGGTCAAGACCTTTCTTCAGACTAAAGACGGGAGTCTGAAGAAGGGTCTCGCCCAGAACGGTCACCCATTCCTTCTCGCCAGAGTTGCCGCTGAGTTACTCCAGCATTGTGAGCCTGTCGTTGGTGTCGAGGTTTTCTAAGCCTTCAGGACACCGTGAAGCCCGCGGTCTCCGGTAAGAAGCGGGCGACTCGGGAGCTCCATGCGGGAGTGTTCCGGGAGTGTTCGGGAGTGTTCCGATCCGTCCCGACCCCGGAGTTTTCCATCATCCCGACCAGAGGCTTCAACAATGCACCCTCGGCAACGGCCCCGTTCAAAGGCCCCGATCACGGGTGAACAAAGGGGGAAGATGACTGAACTTTATCGCCTTCCATCACAGTGGGGAATGTTGATCCCATTGTGGTGGAAGTTTATTTCATAAAGTTAAACTTTATTTCATGTCCTGTGTGTATTTTTGCTCTTTTACTTAGTATGGCTGGACGGTAACTAAAAATGTCACCGTCCCTTAATTGGTACATGTGACAATTAAATTGAATCAATAGACAATAGACAATAGGTGCAGGAGTAGGCCATTCGGCCCTTCGAGCCAGCACCGCCATTCAATGCGATAATGGCTGATCATCCCCAATCAGTACCCCGTTCCTGCCTTCTCCCCATATCCCTTAACTCCGCTATCCCTAAGAGCTCTACCTAACTCTCTCTTGAAAGCATCCAGAGAACCGGCCTCCACTGCCTTCCGAGGCAGAGAATTCCACAGACTCTCAACCCTCTGTGTGAAAAAGTTTTTCCTCATCTCCGTTCTAAAAGGAATCTTGGACCTTGAAAGTTAGCGTCAGATAAAGGACGTACCTGGTGTGACATAAAGTGGAGATATCAAATATATCTCAAACTCTTTTTTTAAAAAATATTTTTATTACAAGCAATGCATGTTGCCAATGATATAACACTTTTTCAAATACACATTTAACTTGTTTCAAACGTTATACAAATATTACGAGATGATTTATATATGCTTCTATTTTTTTTTTAGAAAGTAAAGAAGTGAAAGAATAGGTGTTTTAAACTCTTTTAATCCTCTACTACAGCAGAAGCATTTCATGAATTTCTCTGGAGAAGGGTCTCGACCCGAAACTTTTCGCCAGAGATGCCGCCTCTCCCGCTGAGTTACTCCCGCTTTTTGTGTCCACCAGAGTATTTCTTACGTTGCCCATGCTATTCCCTTTATCCTGTATCTGTACACTGTGGACGGCTCGATGGTAATTTAGTGTACAGTCTACCTCCTGACTGGTTAGCAAGCAACAAAAAATGCTTTTCACTGTACCTCGATACACGTGACAATAAGCTAAACTGATCTCATCTAAACCAAGCTAAACTAATAGGCCTTCAGTCATTTTGTGTGGCTTGCAGTATGCAAAATATATGCAGCTGTCTTTCCTTTGAGTCTGTCAACAACTTTACAAGAACTCCAGAAATCCAGGCCTTTCTTTTTCCCTCTAATGGGTGGATTGGGTGGGACAAAGTTTGTTTAAGGAGTATTTTCCTGTCTAGCTTAAGGGCCTGTCCAACTTTCCTGAATTATTCACAAATTCACCCGAGTTATTCGCGAATTCTCCCGAGTTTCTCCCCTTGACTCAAACTCGCAGAATGTTCGTAACGAGGAGGCCGTAACGAGTCCGTAGATATATCGTAGCGGCTCTTTATGCCAGCCGTAGGTACTCAAGGCTATTTTTTTACTCGTCGACATTTCTTATCAGGCTGGAAAAAACGTCCCGACTTACCTGATGTCCCGAGATTTAGTTTAGATTAGATTAGGTCAGAGATACAGAGCAAAAGCTGACCCTTCGGCCCACCGGGTCCATGCTGACCAACGCTCCCCGCACACTAGCACTACCCGACACACACGCACTTTACCAAGCTAATTAACCAACAAACCTGCACGTCTTTGGAGTGTGGGAGAAAACCGGAGCGCTCGGAGGAAACCCAATGCGGTCACGGGGAGAACGTACAAACTCCGTACAGACAGCACCCGTAGTCAGGATCGAACCCAGGTTGCCGAGCTGCCCCAAAGGGAGAATAAAATAGGTTTAATATAAATGGATGATCACCTCATATTTTGCTTAATCAACTTACAACCCAGTGGCATGAATCTTGATTTCTCTAACGTCATGTAACTCCTGCATCCCCCCTCTCTCCATCCCTCCCCCACCCTAGTAGTTGTACTAGTTTTGTCTTGTTGAGTCTCATTATCTGTAACTCGTTTTCATCTGGCTCCTCAACTAACAATGACATGTTTCCTTACTCATCGGTACTTTTTTGCATATCTTTAATTCATTTGTTCTATATATCTCTCTATTTCACCGTCCATATCTCTCATAAGGTCTTAAGTGATAGGAGTAGAATTAGGTCATTAGGCCCTACTTTAGGTCTACTTTACCTCCACAGCCTTCTGTGGCAAAGAATTCCACAGATTCACCACCCTCTGACTAAATAAATTTCTCCTCACCTCCTTCCTAAAAGAACGTCCTTTAATTCTGAGGCTGTGACCTCTAGTCCTAGACCAGGGGTGGGGAACCTGCGGCCTTAAGGCTGCATGCGGCCTTCTAGGCCATTAAGTGCGGCCTTTTGAATGAATCCAAATTTTGTAGAACAAATCCTTTTATTTTTATTAATGTGTTTTTGTTCGTCTTTTATTATTTTAATTTTAATCTTAAAATGAACTTATTTTAAATAGCAAAGAGTAAAAGAAGATTCAACAAAATAAACCTATATCTAATTGAGGTTTCTTGGATGCGGCCTTATAGATTAAAGCTAACTTAATACGGAATTCCAACATGAAAAGGTTCCCCATCCCTGTCCTAGACTCTCCCACTGGTGGAAACATCCTCTCCACATCCACTCTATCCAGGGCTTTCACTATTCTGTACGTTTCAATGACTAATTTTTCGAAACTCCAGCGAGTACAGGCCCAGTGCCGACAAACGCTCATCATAGGTCAACCCACTCATTCCTGGGATCATTCTTGTAAACCCCCTCTGGACCCTCTCCAGCGCCAGCACACACATGGTGCCCAAGGTTGCTCACAATATTCCAAATACATCCTTACCAGCGCCTTATAGAGGGAGCCTCAGCATTACATCCCTGTTTTTCTCTACAAGTCCTCTTGAAATAAATGAGTTTGCTTTCTTTACTAACGATTCGACTTGCAGATTGCCTTTTTGGGAATCCTGCACCAGCGCTCCCAAGTCCCTTTGCACCTCAGATTTCCGGATTCATTCCCCATTTAGAAAATAGTCTACGCCTTTATTCCTACTACCAAAATGCATGACTCCGCACTTTGCCGCGCTATATTCCATCTGCCACTTCTCCGCCCACTGTTCCAACCTGTCCAAGGCCATCTCCAGATTCCCTGCTTTCACCACACCACCTGCCCTTCCGCCTATTTTCGTATCATCCGCAAACTTTCCCACAAAGCCTTCAATCCCCTCGTCCAAATCATTAATATACAACGTGAAGAGTAGCGGCCCCAGCACCGACCCCTGCGGAACCCCGCTAGTCACTGGTAGCCAGCCAGAAAAAGCCCCCTTTATTGTCTCCCTTTGCCATCTGCCATCCAGCCATCCTGCTATCCATGCTAGTATCTGCCCCTTGATACCATGGGCTCTCATCTTCCATACTTTCCCTTTCAATAGACAATAGACAATGGACAATAGATGCAGGAGTAGGCCATTTGGCCCTTCGAGCCAGTACCGCCATTCAATGTGATCATGGCTGATCATCCCCAATCAGTACCCCGTTCTTGCCTTCTCCCCATATCCCCTGACTCCGCTATCTTTAACAGCCCTATCTAGCTCTCTCTTGAAAGCATCCAGAGAACCTGCCTCCACCGCCCTCTGAGGCAGAGAATTCCACAGACTCACCACTCTCTGTGAGAAAAAGTGTTTCCTCGTCTCCGTTCTAAATGGCTTACCCCTTATTCTTAAACTGTGACCCCTGGTTCTGGACTCCCCCAACATCGGGAACATGTTTCCTGCCTCTAGCGTGTCCAAGCCCTTAACAATCTTATGTGTTTCAATGAGATCCCCTCTCATCCTTCTAAACTCCAGAGTGTACAAGCCCAGCTGCTCCATTCTCTCAGCATATGACAGTCCCGCCATCCCGGGAATTAACCTTGTAAACCAACGCTTCCCCTGACTCTCAGTCTGAAGACCCGAGACGTCACCTATTCCTTTTCTACAGAGATGCTGTCGGGCCCGTTGAGTTACTCCAGCATTTTGTGTCGATCAGCACAGACCCGATGGGCCGAATGGCCTGTTTACACACTCTACTACCCTAAAGGTTGTGTGAGTAGAATCATGGCTTTGGCCTCAGATGGATTTGACTGAGATTTACATATTTTGCACAACGTGTCCTTAACTGGGTTAATATTTACATATTCATGAGGAGTGCAGTCAGAACAACAGTCTCAGCCGTTCCTTGTTAATATTTGCATGACGTTCAGGTTGATAGTGGAACTAGTAGTGGGGGAGCAGGCACAGTTCATAGCCCAGTGATACTCATTATGGAGTCAGACAGTGTGAATACAGGCCCTTCGGCCCAACGTGCCCACACCGCCCAACATGCCCCATCTACACTCCACACTCCAAAGACATAGAAACATAGAAACATAGAAAATAGGTGCAGGAGTAGGCCATTCGGTCCTTCGAGCCTGCACCGCCATTCAATATGATCATGGCTGATCATCCAACTCAGTATCCTGTACCTGCCTTCTCTCCATACCCCCTGATCCCTTTAGCCACAAGGGCCACATCTACCTCCCTCTTAAATATAGCCAATGAACTGGCCTCAACTACCTTCTGTGGCAGAGAATTCCACAGATTCACCACTCTCTGTGTGAAAAATGGTTTTCTCAACTTGGTCCTAAAAGACTTCCCCCTTATCGTTAAACTGTGACCCCTTGTTCTGGACTCCCCCAACATCGGGAACAATCTTCCTGCATCTAGCTTGTCCAACCCCTTAAGAACGTTGTAAGTTTCTATAAGATCCCCCCTCAATCTTCCAAATTCTAGCGAGTACAAGCCGAGTCTATCCAGTCTTTCTTCATATGAAAGTCCTGACATCCCAGGAATCAGTCTGGTGAACCTTCTCCGTACTCCCTCTATGGCAAGTTCAGTTTAGTTTATTGTCACTTGTACCGAGGTACAGTTAATTGCCTTGGTATAAATGTTAATAAATGTCCCTAGTGTGTGTAGAATTGTGTTAATGTGCGGGGATCAATAGACAATAAACAATAGACAAAAGGTGCAGGAGTAGGCCATTCGGCCCTTCGAGCCAGCACCGCCATTCAATGTGATCACGGCTGATTATCCCCAATCAGTACCCCGTTCCTGCCTTCTCCCCCATATCCATTGACTCCGCTATTTTTAAGAGCTCTATCTAGCTCTCTCTTGAAAGCATCCAGAGAACCCGCCTCCACCGCCCTCTGAGGCAGAGAATTCCACGGACATCGTTGGTCGGTGCGGACTCGGTGGGCCGAAGGGCCAGTTTCGGCGCTGTCTCGCTAAACTAGACTGAACTAAGCTGAACTGAACTCAATTAAAGAAAACTACATTAGTCCCATCTGCCTGCCTTTGGGCCATATCCCTCGAAACGAGTATGACTGTCCTCTCCGCTCCATAGGGTCGTCTACTTGTGGGTCAGCAGACGTCTGTAGAGGCCGATCCGCGATCCACACACACCTTGGTGCAACGTGGGCAGTGGAGACTTGCGGTGGTCGGTAGTCGTCGAGCCCCCTTCTCTCTCTCCTTACGGTGCTGTCACTTTGTCTCTGCCACACGGCGTAGTTCCGTTTCGTGACGTGCGGCTGCTTCCCGCACGGATTTCCTCCAGGAGTGCTTGTCCAGTGCAACGTGCTCCCAGTGGCTCGATATGATGTGGAATTTCTTCAGGCTGCTCTTGATGTTATCTCTAAACCTATCATATCCATGGTTACTCAAAAAGCTGGAGAAACTCAGCGGGTGCAGCAACATCTAAGGAGCGAAGGAGATGGGCGACGTTTCGGGTCGAGACCCTTCTTCCGACTGGTCAGGGATCAGGGAAACGAGAGATATAGATGGTGATGTGGAGAGATAAAGAACAATGAATGAAAGATATGCAAAAAAGTATCGATGATAAAGGACACAGGCCGTTGTAAGCTGTTTGTAGTGTGAAAATGAGACTTGGGTGGGGGAGAGATAGAATGCCAGGGCCCGAGGGCTGAGGGAGAGGTGGGGAGGGGAGGAGGCAGCCAGGGTTAACAGAATTGAGAAAATTCAATGTTTAAGCCCAGAGGATGCAGACTCCCCAAGCGGAATATGAGGTGCTGTTCCTCCAACTTGCGGTGTTGCTCACTCTGGCCGTGGAGGAGGCCCAGGACCGAGAGGTCGGATACGGAATGGGAGGGGGAGTTGAAGTGCTGAGCCACCAGGAGGTCGGGTTATCATATCCATGTACCTGTCTAAATATAAAATGTATTCCACGCTGAATGACTCTATACCTGCCCTAACCATGTACCTGTTTATTAGTCCCAGCCTCAACTACCTCCTCTGGCAGCTCGTTCCATACACCCACCACCCATTGTGAGACAAAGTTCCCCCCTAAGATTCCTATTAAATCGTTTCCCCTTCACTTTAAATACATAAATACAGTTTTTATCCACGAGTAGTTGCTCTACTCAACATCCAAAAATCTGTAGCCTCCCTTTGATCTGGTATTTTGTTGGTTCACATGCTTGATCAATGGTGTTTTATCATTAATGTTTTATTATTATTAATGTTTAGTGTTTTCTGACACATTCTTAACTATCACTGTATGTCATGTTGTTACTTGTGGGCGGAGCCCAAGGCAAATTCCTTGTATGTGAATACTTGGCCAATAAACTTACTTACGTACTAAAACCTATGGCCCCTGGTCCTCGATTCACCCACTCTGGGCAAGAGACTCTGTGCATCTACCCGATCTATTCCTCTCATGATTTTGTACACCTCTATAAGATCACCACCTCATCCTCCGGCGCTCCAAGGAATGGCGTCCCAGCCTGCTCAACCTCTCCCTGTCGCTCACACCCTCGAGTCCTGGCAACATCCTCGTAAATCTTCTCTGCAGCCTTTCCAACATGAGGAGGTTTTGGAATCTTCTTTGCACTGATAGCAGTTTAGTTTATTCAGTTTAGTATAGATTAGGTTTGAGGTACAGCGCGGAAACAGGCTCTCTGACCCACCCACCGACTCCGCGCCGACCAGCGATCCTCGTGCACGAGCACTATCCTACATGCGCTGAGTGCAATTTTACTATTTCACCAAGCCGACTAACCTGCAAACCCGCTTGTCTTTGGAGTGCGGGGAGAAAATCCACGCGATCTCGTGGAGACAGCGCCCGTAGTCAGGATCGAACCGGGGTCTCTGGCGCTGTGAGGCAGTAACTCTACCGCTGCGCCACCGTGCCGCCCTTTGTGATAACTCCCAAAGTGAGGGAGTTTTATAAGGGGTTTGAGGCTGGTCTAAGTTTTTCCTCATCTGTCCTTTAATTATGGAGCAGCGCACTTTCAGGATATTTGATTTGCATAAGTTCATGTTCTAGAAGCAGAATTAGGCCATTCGGCCCATCAAGTCTACTCCGCCATTCAATCATGGCTGATCTATCTCTCCCTCTCAACCCCATTACCATATAACCATATAACCATATAACAATTACAGCACGGAAACAGGCCTTCTCGACCCTTCCATTCTGTGCCGATCATTTATTTTCCCCTAGTCCCATCTACCTGCACTCAGACCATACCCCTCCATTCCCTTCCCGTCCATATACCTATCCACTTTACTTTTAAATGTTAAAATAGATCCTGCCTCCACCACTTCTGCTGGAAGATCATTCCACACAGCCACCACTCTCTGAGTAAAGAAGATCCCCCTCATGTTACCCCTAAACTTCTGTCCCTTAATTCTCATGTCATGCCCTCTTGTTTGAATCTTCCCGACCCTCAATGGGAAAAGCTTATCCCATTATCCCATTCTCCTGCCTTCTCCCCATAACCCCTGGCACCCGCACTAATCAAGAATCTGCCAATGTCTGCTTTAAGAATATCCACTGACTTGGCCTCCACATCCTTCTGTTGCAAAGAATTCCACAGATTCACCACCCTCTGACTAAAGAAATTCCCCCCTCACCTCTTTTCTAAAAGTACGTCCTTTTATTCTGAGGCTATGGCCTCTGGTCCTATACTCTCCCACCAGTGGAAACATCCTCTCCACATCCACTCTATCATTTGATCCCCAGATGTTATGTTTTGCGGCCAATCCATGGTGGTTCACGGTGGCCTTACAGCGAATGCAGCGTCGGAGACCGGGGTTCGATCCTGACTACAAGCTCTGTCCGTACGGAGTTTGTACGTTCTCCCCGTGACCCGCGTGGGTTTTCTCCGAGATCTTCAGTTTCCTCCCGCACTCCACAGGCGTACAGGTTTGTAGGTTAATTGACTTGGTATAAATGTAAATTTACACCTTTTCACACAGAGAGTGGTGAGTCTGTGGAATTCTCTGCATCAGATGGCAGTGGAGGCAGGTTCTCTGGATGCTTTCAAGAGAGAGCTAGATAGGGCTGTTAGAGATAGCGGAGTCAGGGTATATGGGGGAGAAGGCAGGAACGGGGTGCTGATTGGGGATGATCAGCCACGATCACATTGAATGGCGATGCTGGCTTGAAGGGCTGAATGGCCTACTCCTGCACCTATTGTCTATTGTATAAATTGCCCCTAGTCGGGTAGCGTTAGTGTGTGTGGATCGCTGGTCACCGCGGGCATGGTGGGCCGAAGGGCCTGTTTCCGTGCTGTATCTCTGAATTAAACTAAAAACTAAACTCGTATGCTTTGGAAAACCACTCAACGATGACCTGGAGTTTTGCCTCCGAGCAAAGGTCTCACAAATGAGATCAGTTTGTTGCACTCCCAGGTTTTGGTGACCTTAATGCAGGAGAGTTGGCAATGCAAGGTGAACTGTTTCACATCAGTTCCACTCTAGCGAGAAGCTTGTTTTAAAGAAACGGCTCCATAGCCACTTAATCTACAAGCCTGCATGTCTTTGGAGTGTGGGAGGAAACCGGAGACCTCGGAGAAAACCCACGCAGGTCACGGGGAGAACGTGCACAAACTCCGCACAGACGGCACCCGTAGTCGGGCCCGAACCCGGGTCTCTGGCGCTGTGAGGCAGCAACTCCACCGCTGCGCCACCGTGCCATTCACAGTGTTCGGGGGGTGATTGCTGGTCGGAGCGGACTAGCCATAGAGTCATAGAGTGACACAGTGCGGAAAAAGGCCCTTCGGCCCAACCCGCCCACACCGGCCCACAATGTCCCAGCTACACTAGTTACACCTGCCTGCGCTTGGTCCATATCCCTCCAAACATGTCCTACTCATGTACCTGTCTAACTGCTTCTTAAACGTTGGGATAGTCCCAGCCTCAACTACCTCCTCTGAAAGGTCATTCCATGCACCAACCACCCTTTGTGCGAAAAGGTTGCCCCATCAGATTCCTATTAAATCTTTTCCCCTTCACCTTGAACCTATGTCCTCTGGTCCTCAATTCCCCCATCCCTGGGGCAAGAGACTCTGCGCTTCCACCGGACCCATTCCTCTCAGTCCGGTGGGCCAAAGGGCTTGTTTCCGCGCTGTGTCTTTAAACCCCCCCCCCTCAAATGTATCCTTACCTAACCCTCTGACGAAACAAAGGCCAGAACTGGGTAATGAGCACATTAGCAGAGCCAGGGTGGGTCATTACCTCCCAACTATGAAACCTGATCAAAACTGTCAGCAGTCCAGAGGGAACAGGATACAGGGAGGGTGACGGCAGCCTGCGTTTCTGCCATTGTTTTTTTGGATTGAGGTAACGCAGTCTGTTTTAGTTTTGTTTATTAGTGTCACATGTACGATGTAGAGCGAAGATCATGTGTTTTGCGTGCTATCTTGTCAGCGAAAAGACTGTGTACGAATACAAGCGAGCCACCCACAGTGTACAGATACGTGATAAAGGATACAGCTTTGAGTGCAAGATAAAGTCCGATTAAAAATAGTTCGAGGGTCTCCTCTGAGGTAGATAGTACTTCAGATCCGCACTCTTGCTCACAAGTTCACAACTTCTACGAGTAGAATTAAGGGCCTGTCCCACTTACGCGACTTTTTCGGCGACTGCCGGCATCCGTCATAGTGGCAGCTGGTCGCCGACAGTTTTCAACATGTTGAAAACCCAGCGGCGACCAGAACAAGGTACGACTCTTTGGGCGACTACTCACGACCATACAAGCGTCACCCCGCGACATGTCGCCAGGGTGCCGCCTGTATGGTCGTGAGTAGTCTCCTCAGTCGCCCAAAGAGACAATAGACAATAGACAATAGGTGCAGGAGTAGGCCATTCGGCCCTTCGAGTCTGCACCGCCATTCAATATGATCATGGCTTGATCATCCAACTCAGTATCCTGTACCTGCCTTCTCTCCATACCCCCTGATCCCTTTAACCACAAGGACCACATCTAACTCCCTCTTAAATATAGCCAATGAACTGGCCTCAACTACCTTCTGTGGCAGAGAATTCCACAGCCAACACCGCCCTTCAATGTGATCATGGCTGATCATCCCCAATCAGTACCCCGTTCCTGCCTTCTCCCCATATCCCGTGACTCCACTATTTTTAAGAGCCCTATCTAGCTCTCTCTTGAAAGCATCCAGAGAACCGGCCTCCACCGCCCTCTGAGGCAGAGAATTCCACAGACTCACAACTCTCTGTGAGAAAAAGTGTTTCCTCGTCTCCGTTCTAAATGGCTTCCTCCTTATTCTTAAACTGTGGCCCCTGGTTCTGGACCCCCCCAACATCGGGAACGTGTTTCCTGCCTCGAGCGTGTCAAAGTCCTTAACAATCTTATATGTTTCAAAGTCGTAGCGTCTTTCTGGTTGCCACTGGATTTTCAACATGTTGAACATTTTCGGCGACCTGCAACAACCTATGACGGGTGCCGGCAGTGGCCAAAAAAGTTGCGTAAGTGGGGCAGGCCCATTAGGCCATTCGGCCCATCGAGTCCACTCGGCCATCCAATCATGGCTGATCTCCTAATCCCATTTCTCTGAAACCTTCTCCCCATCACCCTTGACGCCCGTCCTAATCAAGAGTTTTGGTGGGAGGATTGATGGGGCGGCACGGTGGCGCAGCGGTAGAGTTGCTGCCTCACAGCGCCAGAGACCCGGGTTCGATCCTGACCACGGGTGCTTGCCTGTACATCGGAGTTTGTACGTTCTCCCCGTGACCTGCGTCGGTTTTCACCGGGAGCTCCCACACTCCAAAGACGTGGAGGTTTGTAGGCTTATTGGGTTTGGTAAAAATTGTAAAATGCCCCTGGCGTGTGTAGGGTAGTGTTAGTGTGCGGGGGTCGCTGGTCGGCGCGGACTCGGTGGGTCGAAGGTCCTGTTTCCGCGCTGTATCTCTAAACTCTAACTAAACTAAGTCTGCGGAGTTACTCCAGCATCTTATAACTCTCTTCCATGTCCCCATCATAGAGTGAACCATTGTCAGAAGGACTGACGAAGAATGCTTATTCCTAATACAGTGTATAATCGATACATGCCAAGTCAAGTCAAGTCATCATTATATTTCTGTAGCACATTTAAAAAACAACTCTCGTTGACCAAAGTGCTTTACATTGGTGGAGGTACTAACATTATACAACAGTGGTTCATAGATTAAGTACATACATAAATACATACATATAGCCCTCGCTCTGAGGACGTCAAGAAAGGCTTGGGAGTAGAGATGAGTTTTAAGTCTCGACTTAAAGGAGTTGATGGAGGGGGCAGTACTGATGGGAAGAGGGATGCTGTCCCACAGTCTTGGAGCTGCAACCGCAAAGGCACGGTCGGTCGCCCCTGAGCTTATGCCTAGACCGCGGGATGTTCAGTAACCCCAAGTCGGCCGATCTGAGGGAACCTGGAGGTGGTGTGGTGGGTGAGCAGGCTTTTGATGTAGGTGGGGGCGAGCCTAGACATAAAGGAGGATCTTGAAAATTTATTCGGAACATGTGTGGGAAGGAACTGCAGATGCTGGTTTAAACCGAAGATAGGCACAAAATGCTGGAGTAACTCAGCGGGACAGGCAGCATCTCTGCAGAGAATTTAGTAAAATCGATGAATCCAGATAAGTGGTTTCAGATTGCAGCTGAAAGTGGGACCGCCAAGCAACATATTTAAATATAATGTTTTAATAGTGTGTGGCTGGGATGTTGCCAGTGTTTTCATTAAGGCCATTGTTCAGTGAACTGTTTGGCGAAGGAAAGCCAGACAATTCACCCGATGTGTTTACCTCAGCTGCTTCCACCTGCCTTGTTTGTGCTGCGGCTCCTCTCGACTGGAAATGGACGGGTCAGGTCTAAAGCTGCGGGCTATGTTTATCATCCACGCCGGGCGCTGTAACAAATGTCCGCACTCCACAGACAATGGTCTCAATGGTTCAGTTACTCTACACTTTCACCCGAGACGGGTTTACCCTGGGCATGCCTCTGAATTATAGTCTTGTATGGCCTTTTCCGTTTCCAGGTTAGTTTAGAGATACGGTGCGGAAACGAGCCCTTCAGCCCACCGAGCCCGCGCCGGTCAGCGATCCCCGTGCCGACCAGCGATCCCCGCGCCGACCAGCGATCCCCGCGCTCGAGGGACAATTTACAATTTTCACCGAAGCCAATTAAACCTACGAACCTGCGCGTCTTTGGAGCGTGGGGGGGAAACCGAAGTTCTTGGAGAAAACCCAGGCAGGTCACGGGGAGAACGTACAGACAAGCACCCATAGCCAGCATCGAACCCGGGTCTCTGCCGCTGTAAGGCAGCAACCCCACTGCTGCGCCACCGTGCTGTCTGTCCTCTGAGACGGATTCAAGGGCCTGTCCCACTTGGATGATATTTTCGGCAACTGCCTGAAAAGAGGTTGTCACGGCGTGGTCGGGGCGTGGTTTTTGGTTCTTGGTTACTTGGTCCTCCAAAATATTCTAACTGGAATTTAAACTGGAGATGGTGAAGGGAGGGGTTTAGCCAGAGAGGGTTGGTTATTGGGAAGAAAGTGCCACTTTAAATTTAGTTGCATCTGGCTGGGCAACCGTGACTTGGTGGAGATTATTCCATGCTTTAATAGTGCGTGGAAAGAACGAATTGCTGTACACATCTGTCTTTGAGGCTGGGACCACAAATTGGATCGAATGCTCTCGTCTGCTCCTAATTGGTTTGGGGTTGGCGTAGGTCTTGCGATCTATGTCTAGCTGACCATTTAACATTTTGTAAAAACAGGTCAAACGGTGAGCTTCACGTCTGTCTTGGAGAGGGTTCCACCCCGCCCAGAGAATTCAGAAGTTTGGTGACACTGGCTTCTCTCTCGTCGTGTTAGTAACAAATCGAGCGGCCCGTCTTTGGACACGTTCGATGGATGAAATGTTTTTATCTGTGTATGGGTCCCAAGCTGCAACTGCGTAGTCCAGATGAGATCTAACGAGGGTGAAATACAGCTTCTCCTTGACAGAAGCTGAACACTGATGGAAGTTGCGCCTCAGGAAGTTTAGGACACCTGTTGCTTTCACTGTTACATGAGTCTGACCATTCCAACGTAGATCATTCTGCAATTTGATGCCAAGATACTTGGTTTGTTTGGATTCTTCAAGGGTGACACCAAGTATATTGTAAGATGTGACGCCTGGATTCCTCTTTCTGGTGACACGCATGGTTTCACATTTGGAAGGGTTGAACTGCATGCCCCATTGTTGTGACCACTCGACCATAGTATCGAGATCCTTTTGGAGAGACGCGGGATGAGGGATGCAGTGACGCACGGTGTCTCCCTGTCGCCCCCTGGATTGTGGAATGTTCAAAATCTTCCGGCGCCATCTGGGTGTCTAGTCATGTCGTGCGCCCTGTCACACGCTGACGTACGCTGTCCTGCGGGTGTCACCTGGTAAGGCTGACGTTAAATAAACAATTTATTTCTTAATAAGTTATTGGTCCTTCGATTTATTGTAGATAAGTTCATTTCCAATGTGATTATTACACTTTGGTGTAGCCTTCTAGCGTTGTGAAGGCTGGTGGCGCGGAGTGTCGTCGCTTGACGTGACGGTGACGAGGAGCGTCGTACAACTTGACGGGTTTTTAGGGCGTCAGTCGCTGACATTCGCAGTCGCTGAAAAAATCGCAAAGTGGGACAGGCCCTTAACTCTTGGCATGCCAGTGAATTATAGTCTTGTATAGTCTTTTCTTTATTAGTTTGGTTTAGTTTGGAGATACAGTGTGGAAACACGCCCTTTGGCCCACTGAGCCAATACAATAGACAATAGGTGCAGGAGTAGGCCATTCGGCCCTTCGAGCCAGCACCGCCATTCAATGTGATCATGGCTGATCATGGAATCATGGATAACTTTATTGTCATTCAGGCCTTGCGGTCTGAACGAAATTCCGTTGCCTGCAGTCATACATATAGTAAATAACAAAACCCACAATAAACACAAATTTAACATCCACCACAGTGAGTTCACCAGGCACCTCCTCACTGTGATGGAAGGCAAAAAAAATTAAGTCTTTGTCTCTTCCCTTCTTATTCTTCCTCTTCCTCTGCGCTGAGGCGATCCAGGCCTCCGATGTTGTGACCCCACCGGGTGATGTAAGTAAGTCTCGCGGCTGAACCGCGCTCCGTGAACGGGCCGGTTCAACTCGCGGCCCGGGGCGGTCGAAGCTGCCGAAGCTGCCGCCCTCCAGTCCAGCGGAAGCAGCTGTTGCCACGGGAGCTCCGGAAAAACAGCTCCCGACGATGCCATCCACTGGGCCCGCGGCCGGGCCTACGAAGTCGCTGCCGCCGCCACCGCCACCGCCATCGGAGAGCCGCCACAGCTCCGAGTTGGGCCGCCGGAACGCCGGAACGCCTGAACCCGCCGCAGCCCCGAAGTCGGCCAGCCCCGCTCTGGTAAGTCCTGGCTGGCTCTGCCTCCGGAGCCTCGAGGTCGGTCGCAGTTGGAGGCCGCCAGCTCCGCCATTAGGCCTCAGCGCAGACGGAGATGGAGACGGGGGATACGACAAGAAAAGCCGCGTCCCCCCCCCAAAAGGAAGAGACTAAAACGTTTCTCCCACCCCTCCCACACACATACACAACATAATAACTCAAATTAACACGCCATACAAGACAAGAAAACAACCACAATCAGTACCCCGTTCCTGCCTTCTCCCCATATCCCCTATTTTTAAAAGCCCTATCCAGCTCTCTCTTGACAGCATCCAGAGAACTGGCCTCCACCGCCCTCTGAGGCAGAGAATTCCACAGACTCACCACTCTCTGCGAGAAAAAGTGTAAATTTACATTTATACCAAGTCAATTAACCTCCAAACCTGTAGGTCTGTGGAGTGCGGGAGGAAACCGAAGATCTCGGAGACCAGCGATCCCTGCACACGAGGGACTGTTTACCATTTTAACAAGACAATTAAGCTTCTTCTTTTCGTTGACAGCGGAGCAAACTGAAGGTTTTCGCTGCACCCCAGTAGCTCTGGGTGGCACGGTGGCACAGCGGTCGAGCTGCTGCCTCACAGCATCAGAGACCTGGGTTCGATACTGACTACGGTTGCTGTCTTAACGGAATTTGTACGTTCTCCCTGTGAGGACGTGAATTTTCTTCGGTTGCACCGGTTTCCTTCGCAACTTTATGCTTTAGCGATACAGCGCGGAAACAGTCCAAGTCCACGCCGACCAGTGATCCCCGCGCACCAGCTCTATCCTACACACACCAGAGACAATTTACATATTTTACCGAAGCCAATTAACCTGCAAACCTGCACGTCTTCGGGATGTTGGGGGAAACCGGAGCGCCCGGATAAAGCCCACACGGTCACACGGAGAACGTGCAAACTCAGCACCGACATCACCCGCGGTCAGGATCGAACCTGGGTCTCAACCTGGCGCCGTGAGGCGGCAATTCTACCGCTGCACCGCCAACTCTAACCCAAACTGCGAACCAAAGAGGAAACACTTTTCCTCACAGAGTGTTGTGGGTCTGTGGAATTCTCTGCCTCAGAGGGCGGTGGAGGCCAGTTCTCTGGATACTTTCAAGAGAGAGCTGGATAGGGCTCTTAAAGATAGCGGAGTCAGGGGATATGGGGAGAAGGCAGGAATGGGGTACTGATTAGGCATGATCAGCCATGTTTACATTGAATGGAGGTGCAGGCTCGAAGGGCCAAACGGCCTACTCCTGCACCTATTGTCTATTGTCAAAGCATTGCTTTGACATGAAACCATACGTCAAAGGTCAAAGCTGAGACTCATTGCTGAAGGGTGAGATGCCACGATTAAAGGATTTGGTCAGGGTGTGGACATGCTCGGCAGGAACTTTGAATGCTTATGATTTGCATCCATGACTGGATTACACGGCTTAATGCAAATTGGTGCACGTTACCCAAAGGCTGAGAAGTAAATGGGGTAGAGTGGAGGGTAAAAAACAAATATAGTTTAGTTTAGTTCAGTTTAGTTTGGAGATGCAGCGTGGCAACAGGCCCACTGGGTTCCGCGCCGCCCAGCGATCCCCCGCACATTAACACTATCCTACACCCGCCAGGGACAATTTTTACATTCACCAAGCTAATTAACCTACAAACCTGCAGGTCTTTGGAGTACGGGAGGAAAGCGAAGATCACGGAGAAAACCCACGCAGGTCACGGGGAGAACGTACAAACTCCGCACAGACAGCACCCGTAGTCGGGATCGAACCCGGTTCTCCGGCGCTGACATTCGCTGTAAGAGAGCGACATTACCGCTGCGCCACCATGACTGCCGGTGGAGAAATGGAGAAAAGGGCACAACGGACACAAATGAAACACCGAATAGTGAAAGGCCAGGATAGAGTGGATGTGGAGACAGTGTTTCTACTGGTGGGAGAGTCTAGGACCAGAGGGCGCAGCCTCACAATTAAAGGACGTTCCTTGAGGAATTTCTTTAGTTAAGGGCCTGTCCCACCAGCATGCGCCTGCATGCGGCAAGCGCGACCAAACCGGCAGCGGGGGCCGCGCGGAGGTCGGGTGAGTGGCGCAACGCGGCGCAAAGTGAGGCGATCTTGGAGCGAAGTCTAAAGGTAAGTTCACCAGGACAGAGAGGGACACACAGAGAGGGGCACAGAGGCACACACAGAGAGGGCCACGGAGCCACACACATAGAGGGTCACGGAGCCACCTACAGGTAGTGTCACGGAGGCACGACGTCGAGGCGGTGTGTAATGAATCGAGGCGACTGCGAGCCGACAAGCCGTTGCCGCGCGGAATTTTTGAACACGGTCAGTTTTTCGGAGCCCCGCGCGATGTCGGGACGAATTCCGCACAATTCCGCATGGCTCCGGCGATCGAAGTGGGACCGGCCCCGCGACGCCGGACGGCTCAAGCGACCACGTTAGGTCGCGCTCATCGCATGGAGTTGCGTGCTGGTGGGACAGGCCCTTTAGAGTGTGGTGAATCTGTGGAATTAATTGCCACTGAAGGCTGTGGAGGCCAAGCCAATGGGTATGTTTAAGGCAGAGATTGATAGATTCTTGATTAGTACGGGTGTCAGGGGTTATGGGGAAAAGGCAGGGGAATGGGGTTACGAGGGAGAGATAGATCAGCCGTGATTGAACGGCATAGACTTGAAGGGCCGAATGGCCTAATTCTGTTCCTGTCACTTATGTATTTATGAAACAAGATTACAAAAGTTATAAAATACGGGTGGACACACAGAGTCTCTTGCTCATTACTCTAATGCCCCTGTCCCACTTAGGAAACCTGAACGGAAAGCTCTGGAGACTTTGCGCCCCACCAAAGGCTTCCGTGAGGTTCCCGGAGGTTTTTGTCAGTCTCCCTAATGGTCGAAAGTGGTTTCTGTTTAAAAAATCGTTAATTTTTTAGTCATATCCAGTTGCGATGCTAGTTGAAGGTGGTTGCTGGAGGACAAAAACCTCCGGGAACCGCACGGAAACCTTGGGTGGGGCGCAAAGTCTCCAGAGGTTTCCGTTCAGGTTTCCTAAGTGGGACAGGGGCTTAAGGAATTTGTGATCGAGAGGACATAGGTTTAAGGTGAGGGGGGAACAGATATACTTGGAATCTGAGGGGTAACGTTTTCACGCAAAGGGTGGTGGGTGTATGGAACGAGCTGTGGGAGGAGGTAGTTGAGGCAGGTACTATCATAACATTTAAGAAACATTTAGACAGGTACAGGTACATGGGTAGGGCAGGTTTGGAGTCATTCAATGTGGAAGCAGACCCTTCAGCCCAACTTGCCCACACCGACCAACGTGTGACATCAACACTGGTCCCTCCTGCCTGCATTGGGCCCAAATCCCTCCAAACCTTTCCTATCCACAAAGTAATGAAATATGATTTAAACAAAAAAAAGTGTATCAATCTGAAGAAGGCTCCCGACCTGAAATTTCATCTGATCATTCAGTCTGAAGAAGGGTCTCGACCCGAAACGTTGCCTATTTCCTTCGCTCCATAGATGCTGCCCCACCCGCTGAGTTTCTCCAGCATTTTTGTCTACCTCCAGCTTTATGTGTCTATCTTCGGTTTAAACAGCATCTGCAGGTAGAACATAGAAACATAGAAAAATAGGTGCAGGAGTCGGCCATTCGGCCCTTCGAGCCTGCACCGCCCTTCAATATGATCATGGCTGATCATCCAACTCAGTATCCTGTACCTGCCTTCTCTCCATACCCCCTGATCCCTTTAGCCACAAGAGCCACATCCAACTCCCTCTTGAATATAGCCAATGAACTGGCCTCAACGACCTTCTGTGGCAGAGAATTCCAGAGACTCACCACTCTCTGTGTGAAGAATATTTTCCTCACCTCGGTCCTAAAGAAATTCCCCCTTATCCTTAGACTATGACCCCTTGTTCTGGACTCCCCCAACATCGGGAACAATCTTCCTGCATCTAGCCTGTCCAACCCCTTAAGAATTTTGTAAGTTTCTATAAGATCCCCCCTCAATCTTCCTACACCTACACCTTCCTACACCTGCACCTACACAATTCCTTCCTACACATTCTGTCCGACACGTTGAGTTGCTCCAGCACTTTGTTTTTGCTTAAAATTCCGACGTCTGCAGTTCCTTGTGTCTCCGGAAAATGAAGTGTTAAATGTTCATGTTATATAATTATATGCCCAAAGCAGAGAATAATGATACCTACTTAGGTAATTGTTAAGGGTAATTGCCCTTGGTAAGTGTTAGTGTTAACAGCCGGTGATTACAAAATATACGTTAATGTGCATTGAGGGATATCAGCGGATTAAGATCACAATTGATTAGTACGGGTGTCAGGGGTCATGAAGAGCAGGCAGGAGACTTCTATCACTTATCAATCAGAAACATAGAAATATAGAAAATAGGCAAGAGTAGGCCATTCGGCCCACCAAGCCAGCATCGATCGCCATTCAATATGATCATGGCTCATCATCCAAAATCAGTATCCTGCCTTCTCCCCATATTCCTTGGTTCCGTTAGCCCTAAGAGCTGAATCTAACTCTCTCCTGAATACATCCACTGCCTTCTGTGGCGGAGAATTCTGCAGATTCACAACTCTCTGGCTGAAAAAGGTTTTCCTCATCTCAGTCCAAAATGGCCGACACCTTATTCTTAAACTGTGACCCCTGGTTCTGGACTCCCCCAACATCGGGAACATTTTTCCTGATTTGCAGTACAGGTCGCCAGACTGTTCTGGAAAGTCAGCTTTATTTTCATTTCCACGGATGCTTCTTGACCTGTTGAGTGTTTTGCAACATTTTTGCTATTGAGGGAGTGCAGCGTAGGTTCACGAGGTTAATTCCCAGGATGGCGGGACTGTCATATCTTGATGGATCGCAGCGGCTGGGCTTGTACACTCTGGAATTTAGAAGGATGAGAGGGAATCTTATTGAAACATATAAGATTATTAAGGGTTTGGACACGCTCGAGGCAGGAAACATGTTCCCGATGTTGGGGAAGTCCAGAACCAGGGGCTACAGTTTAATAATAAGTGGTAAGCCATTTAGAACAGAGATGAGGAAACACTTTTTCACACAGAGAGTTGTGAGTGTATGGACTTCTCTGCCTCAGAGGGCGGTGGAGGCCAAACCTCTGGATGCTTTCAAGGGAGAGTTAGATAGAGCTCTTAGGGATAGTGGAGTTAAGGGATATGGAGAGAAGGCAGGAACGGGGTACTAATTGTTGATGATTAGCTATGATCATATTGAATGGCGGTGCTGGCTCAAAGGGCTGAATGGCCAACTCCTGCACCTATTGTCTATTGTCTATTGTCTATTTTCTGCCTCTTGTCTGGATTGTCCAGCGATCTGTTGCCCCCTCCTCTCCTCGCCCACCCTGGCCACATCCGCCCTTCCTGCCCCGGGGGGGGTGCACCCCGCAGCCGACCTTGGGGGCGTGGCAGGTAAGACTCCGGTTCCTCCATCCAGCCCTTTGTTCTTGTGGTCTATCGCGGCCATCTTGATTTACCGCCACCCTCCTCTACGGTTCTCCGGTCCTCAGGGAAGAACAGGGGCCGTCCCCCTACGGGACGGGCTTCCAATCTCCACTGTGGGCAAGCCAGGTCTGGAATATGCATGGCACCCGGGCATAGACTCACGGAGTCATATAGCATGGAAACAGGTCCTTCGGCCCAACTTGCCCACATGCCCCCATCTACACTAGTCCCACCTGCCTGTGTTTGGCCCATATCCTTCCAAACCTGTCCCATCCATGTACCTGTCTAATGGTTTCTTAATCGCTGCGATAGTCTCGGCCTCAACTACCTCCCCTGGCATCTCGTTCCATACATACACCACCCTTTATGTGAAAAGGTTACCCCTTCAGATTCCTATTAAATATTTTCCCCTTCACCTTAAACCTGTGTCCTCTGGTCCTCGATTCCCCTACTCTGGGCAAGAGACTATGTGCATCTAAGAGACTCTGTGCATAGTATCTTTGGATTTTTCGCAAGAGACTCTGTGCGTCTGTCTACCTGATCTATTCCTCTCACGATTCTATACACCTCTATAAGATCTCCTTTCATCCTCCTGCGCTCCAAGGAATAGAGTCCCAGCCTACTCAACCTCTCCCTATAGCTCGTCAAGTCAAGTCACATTTATTTATATAGCACATTTAAAAAACAACTCTCGTTGGCCAAAGTGCTTTACATTTGTAAGATCCCCTAGCTCAGACCCCCTGGTCCTGGAAACATCTTAGGTGAGACCCAGCGTAGGCTCGGCGATCACTTCGCCCAACACCTCCGCTCAGTTCGCACTAACCAACCTGATCTCCCGGTGGCTCAGCACTTCAACTCCCCCTCCCATTCTGAATCCGACCTTTCTGTCCTGGGCCTCCTCCATGGCCAGAGTGAGTCCCACCGTAAATTGGAGGAACAGCGCCTCATATTTCGCTTGGGTAGTTTACACCCCAGCGGTATGAGCATTGACTTCTCCAATTTCAGGTAGTCCCTGCTTTCTCCCTCTTTCCCCTCCCCCTCCCAGCTCTCCCAAAGCCCACTGTCTCCGCCTCTTCCTTTCTTCTTCCCGCCCCCACCACCCCCACATCAGGCTGAAGAAGGGTCTCGACCCGAAACGTCACCTATTCCTTCGCTCCATAGATGCTGCCTCACCCGCCGAGTTTCTCCAGCATTTTTATCTACCTTCGATTTTTCCAGCATCTGCAGTTCCTTCTTAAACATAAATCTTCCCTGTACCTTTTCCAGCTTGACAACGTCTTTCCTATAACATGGTGCCCAGAACTGAACACAATACTTTAAATGCAGCCGCACCAACATTATATATAACTGCAAGATGACCTCCTGACTGCTATAATCAATACCTGGTCTGCGGTGCGGTATCATTTATCTAAACCTATATACGTTAGTCGCTAACTGATGATGTCAAAACAAGTTGGGTTTATTATCAAAGGTAGACACAAAATGCTGGAGTAACTCAGCGGGCGAGGCAGCATCTACGGAGAGAAGGAATGGGTGACGTTTCGGGTCAAGACCCTTCTTCGGACTGATGTTGGGGAAGGGGGTGGGACAAAGATAGAAAGTAGTCGGGGACAGTGGGACTAGTAGGGGAACTGGGAAGGGGGAGGGGATGGATGGAGAGGGAAAGCAAGGACTACCTGAAATTAGAGAAGTCAATGTTCATACCACTAGGGTGTGAGCTGCCCAAGTGAAGTACAAGGTGCTGTTCCTCCAATTTGCGCTGGGCTTCAAGGGCCTGTCCCAATTAGGCAACTCTCACAGTCGTAGCAGGTCGCCGAAAAAGCGGCCACTGGGCCCCCTCCCCCCCCCACGACAATGTCTACAACAACCTACCACCTAGTCTACGGCCAGCTACGGCAAGCCACCGACAACCGGCCACCCATTAGGACGTCCACCTACGACCACAGCTACGACAACCTCCGACCACACAGGCGACAACCGACGACAACCGAATTCAACCTCTGTCCACCCGCGACAAGCTACGACAAGCAGCGACCCTGTCGGCGACAACTGTAGACAACTGAAGACTTCTCTTGACCCCGGTACCTGTCGCCGGTTGATGTAAGTTGACGACTCTTTAGGCGACGACTCACGACCATACAGGCGTCACCCCACGACCATGTGGCGACAGCCTAGTCGCCTGTGGTCGCCAAAATAAATCGCCTAAGTAGGACAGGGCCTAGTCAACGTTAATACCGCTGGGGTACAAACTAACCAAGCGAAATATGAGGTGCTGTTCCTCCAATTTGCGCTGGGCCTCATTCTGACTATGGAGGAGGCCCAGGACAGAAAGATCAGATTGGGAATGGGAGGGGGGAGTTGAAGTGCTGAGCAACCGGGAGATCAGGTGGGCTACAACGGACTGAGCGGAGGTGTTCAGCGAAACGTTCGCCGAGCTAATCATATAACCATATAACCATATAACAATTACAGCACGGAAACAGACCTTCTCGGCCCTTCCAGTCCGTGCCGACCATTTATTTTGCACAAGCAGTGTGAGTTATAGATGGAATGATAATCTTGCTTGCAGCGGTACCACAGGTACATCGACAAGCACACAAAATGATAAATAAAATGCAAAAGTCAATGAAAAGAGATGTGCAAAAAAAACATGATATTAGTGCCAAACACAATTAAAAAGACATTAAATAAATAACAAATGACTGTGCAAAAAAAGTTCAAGATTCGAGATTCAAGAGAGTTTATTGTCGTGTGTCCCTGACAGGACAATGACATTCTTGCTTTGCTTCAGCGCAACAGGACATAGTAGGCATTGACTACAGAACAGATCAGTGTGTCCATATACCATTGTATAAATATATACACACTTGATAAACTGATAAAGTGCAAATAACCAGACAATGGGTTATTAATGTTCAGGGTTTTGTCCGAGCCAAGTTTAATAGCCCGATGGCTGTGGGGAAGTAGCTATTCCTGAACCTGGTCGTTGCAGTCTTCAGGCTCCTGTACCGTCTACCTGAAGATGAGTGTGTGGCCAGGATGGTGTGGGTCCTTGATGATGCCGCCAGCCTTTTTGAGGCAGCGACTGCGATAGATCCCCTCGATGGAAGGGAGGTCAGAGCCGATGATGAACTGAACTTACTACTTTTTGTAGTCTTTTCCGCTCCAGGGCGCTCAAATTGCCGAACCAAGCCACGATGCAACTGGTCAGCAAGCTCTCCACTGTGCACCTGTAGAAGTTAGAGAGAGTCCTCCTTGACAAACCAACTCTGCAGGAAGTAGAGGCGCTGATGTGCTTTCTTGATGATTGCATCAGTGTTCTCGAACCGCACATTAGTGCCAAACCAGTCTATAAAATCTGTCGTCCAAAGGAACAAATGGGGCGGCATGGTGGCGCAGTTTAGGCGTTAGATATACAGCGCGGAAACAGGCCCTTTGGCCCACCGGGTCTGCGCCGACCAGCGATCACCCCGTACACTAGCACTATGCTACGCACACTAGGGACGATTTACGATTTTACTGGAGCCAATTAACATTCAAACCCGAACGTTTTTGGAGCGTGGGAGGAAACAGGAGCGCCCGGAGAAAACCCACGCAGGTCATGGGGAGAACGTACAAACTCCGTACAGACAGCACCCATAGTCAGGATCAGAAATGGCAGTGTCTCATCCTGTTGTTGACTCCCCTTTTTAGTTTACATTAGTTTAGCTTAGGTTATTTCAGTTTGGAGATACATTGCAGAAACAGGCCATTCGGCCCATTGTATCTGCGTTTGCCAGTGATCCCCGTTGCACTAGCACACACTGCACACAAGGGACAATTCACAATTCTACCAAGCCAATTAACCTGCAAACCTCTTTGGAGTGTGGGAGGAATCCGGAGATCCCAGGGTAAACCCCCACAGGTCGCAGGGAGAACGTACAAACTCGGTTTTAAAGCCAACACCCGTAATCAGGATCGAACCTGGGCCTCTGGCGCTGTGAGGCAGCAACTCTACCGCTGCACCACCGTGCCACAAACCCCATGGTACACAACCGCTCCGAGACCCTGCTGCTTTTTATGTATGTTAGCTTTTATTGAGGCAGGAGCACAGGAGGATGAGGGTTGATCTTATAGAGGTGTACAAAATCATGAGAGGAATAGGTCGGGTAGATGCACAGTATCTCTTGCCCAGAGTAGGGGAATCGAGGACCAGTGGACATAGGTTTAAGGTGAGGGGGGAAAAACATGATGGGCCGAATGGCCTCATTCTGTTCCTGTCACTTACGAACTTATGAAACGAGTTTACAAAATTTATAAAATAAATAGATTGGGTAGACGCACAGAGTCTCTTGCCCAGAGTAGGGGACTCGAGAACCTGCGGACACAGGTTTAAGGTGAGGGGGAAAAGATTAAATGGGAATCCGAGGGGTAACTTTTTCACACAGAGAGTGGTGGGTGTATGGAACGAGCTGCCGGAGGAGGTTGTTGAGGCTGGGACTATCCCAACGTTGAAGAAACATAGAATCATAGAAACGTAGAAAATAGGTGCAGGAGTAGGCCATTCGGCCCTTCGAGCCTGCACCACCATTCAATATGATCATGGCTGATCATCCAACTCAGTATCCCGTACCTGCCTTCTCTCCATACCCCCTGATCCCTTTAGCCACAAGGGCCACATCTAACTCCCTCTTAAATATAGCCAATGAACTGGCCTCAACTACCTTCTGTGGCAGAGAATTCCAGAGATTCACCACTCTCTGTGTGAACAATGTTTTTCTCATCTCGGTCCTAAAAGATTTCCCCCTTGTCCTTAAACTGTGACCCCTTGTCATTCAGACAGGTGCATGGATAGGGTGGGTTTAGAGGGATATGGACCAAACGCAGGCAGGTGGGACTAGTGTAGATGGGACATGTTGGTCGGTGTGGGCGGTTTGTGTATAGATGGGGCAAGTTGGCCGACATGGGCAAGTTGGACCAAAGGGCCTGTTTCCACACTGTATGATATTCAGATGGGATAACCTGTTTAAACTACAGAGGCAAACAGTGTAGTGTTTACAACAATGACCCGAAGCACTTGAGAGTGTATTAAATATCAATGAAAGGTAATCATCGTCTTAATTACAGCCAGTTCCCATCCAATCCCAAACGCTGATCAGATTTCATTTTCTAAAAATATACCTCATTAATTATATAAGCAGTAAATATCGCTGGGTTATGTCATTAAATGCATTCTGTTACAATATGTCAACACTTCTAACGTTTCATCTTTAATCCTTTCACCAGTGAGATCAGAGTTACACAGGGAGGGCCAACAACACAATAAAGTCCCCAAGATACAGCGGCGGCACGGTGGCGCAGCAGTAGAGTTGCTGCCTCACAGCGCCAGAGACCTTGGTTCGATCCTGACTACGGGTGCTGTCTGTACGGAGTTTGTACGTTCTCCCTGAGGAGTTTGCACGTTACCCCTGTGGCCGCGTTGGTTTTCTCCGGGTGCCCTGGTTTCCTCCAAAGACAATAGACAATAGACAATAGGTGCAGGGGTAGATCATTTGGTCCTTCGAGCCAGCACTGCCGTTCAATGTGATCATGGCTGATCATCCCCAATCAGTACCCTGTTCCTGCCTTCTCCCCATATCTCCTGACTCCGCTATTTTGGAGTGCAGTTTTGTCGGCTAATTGGCTTCGGTAAAATTGTACATTGTCCCGAGTGTGTGTGGGATAGCGCTAATGTATGGGGCAATCGCTGGTCGGCACGGACTCGGTGGGCCGAAGCTGCGTCTCTAAAGTCAACAGTAATGTCTACTAAAGACATACTGTAGAATCATAGATGATGTGAGCGGGAGGATTCTTGGTTCTTGGGTTCTTGGCTGGATCTTAGGCTGTAGGTCTTTCCTCACGCACCCTTGTCGTGGTGGTACCAAGCTTTAGTGTGTTCCTCATCGTACATAGACATATGGAACTTGGGCATCTCCTTATTCTGGAAGGCCAAAGTTTGTTCCCAATCTTCCAGCAGCAGTTGACCGCAAGACCAGAATATATAGGAGCAGAATTCAGTCATTCAGTCATAGAGTGTGGAAACAGGCCCTTTGGCCCAACTTGCCCACACCGACCAACATGCTCCATTGACTTGGCCTCCACAAGTCTTGAAACATGTCTTGGTACATGGATAAGACAAGTTTGGAGGGATATGGACCAAAGGCAGGCGGGTGTGGACTAGTATAGCTGGGACATGTTGGCCGGTGTGGGCAAGTTGGGCCGAAGGGCCTGTCTCCACACTGTATCACTCCATGACTATGACTCTACATCGAAGGACACTGTGGGAAGCTAGAGAAGAACTTGCAGGATCCCTGGATGATGCATCTGAATCATGAGTAGACACGGGTGAGGTGCCGGAAGACTGGAGGGTGGCTAATGTTGTGCCTCTATTTATGAAGGGCTGCAAGGACAAACCTGGGAACTGTAGACCAGTGAGCCTAACATCTGTGGTAGGCAAGTTACTGGAGTTGATTCTGAGGGATAAGACATACATGCATTTGGATAGACGGGGACTGATTAGGGACAGCATGGTTTTGTATGTGAGAGATTGTGTCTTATGAATCTAGGTTTGACTCTCTGACCGTAAATGCAAAGCTGTGGCAGTCTGGCGCGGAGGTAGAGTTGCTGCCTTACCGCGCTTACAGCACCAGAGACCCGGGTTTGATCCTGGCTACTTGCGCTGTCTGTACATCCTCCCCGTGACCTGCGTGGGTTTCCTCCGAGAACTTCGGTTTCCTCCCGCACTCCAAAGGCGCACAGGTTTGTAGGTTAATAGTGAGATTAAACGAGAACTTACCTGTTCGAAGTTTGATCTTTATTTTATGAGGAGTTACGATGAGGGATTACGTGAAGACCCCGCCTGGCGCTGGAACGGCATACTTCAAAGCAGCGGCATGGAAAAAAAACAGAACCAATAGCCGGAGTAAAATAGTAAGGCTCAAAATAGACTAGAACTACCAGATGATCATTTATATTATGAGGGTTGGGAGTGGAGGGCACGTAAATCCCTCATCGTAACTCCTCATAAAATAAAGATCAAACTTCGAACAGGTAAGTTCTCGTTTAATCTCACTATTTTACTTCGGAGTCACGTGAGTGACTACGTGAAGATTTTAAAGCCCTGTGTTTTCCATGTCGTAAACTCATTTCATACGACTCTCTGTTTGGTCAAAATAGTAGTGAGTAAAAAGTATTTTAACACATTGTTATAATTTATGTAATAAGTCCTTTAATTATAAAAAGAACAACTTTTTTTTTTTTTTTTTAAATAATAACCCCTCTATTGCAGGGGAAAATTACAAAATAATTGATAAATGATGTCAATGGTAACATAAATCGATAAAATAAATCGATAATATAAACAAAGCAAGCATTTAAAGAGAACCCAGTACTGCGTGTCCAAATCCTGGCACCGTGACAACAGGTTTATTGTAGAACTTTGAAAAAGTTTCTTCTCTAGACCACCCTGCGGCCTCTAAAATTTGATCGAGTGGTACGTCCTGTACCTTCGCCGCGGACGTAGCTGCCGCCCTAGTGGAGTGAGATTTAAACACATCAGTGTCTATTCCTGCTAGACCCAAAACCTGTTTTAACCATCTAGAAATGGTTTGAACTGAAACTTTTGTATGTGGTTTTTTGTGTGTTATCAATAACGCTTTCTCAGAACCCCTGAGATTTTTGGTTACCTCCATGTATTGAGTTAAATGCTTAACTACACACAATGTTTCATCAATAGGATATGCTTTAAACATTACCTTCATTCCAGTTCTCCCTGGTCTGCTTTGTTTGATCAAGTCATAAACATAAAACACAATGTTATCTGAAGTCACATGCATGCAATCCAACCTTAACAATTGCAAAGTCTGTACTCTTTGAGCTGATACCAATGCCATTAACATAACCACCTTGAATGTTAAGTTCTGCAAAGACATTGAATTAATTGGAGTCCATTGTTTAAGCAAAGTGAGAACAATGCTAACATCCCAAATTTCTGTATATCTGGGCTTGGGAGGATTTTTATTAAAAATACCTTTCATGAATCGGGATACTAATGGGTGAGACCCAACTGAATCCCGATCCGAAATTTGTCCTAAATAGGATGACAATGCACTCCGAGCACAATTAATGGCACTATAACTCAAATGCTCATCAAAGTGCAATCCAGCAAGGAACTCCAATACATTTGAAATGTTTGCAGAATGATAAGATATCTTTGACTGTGTACAAAAGGCTTCCCATTTTCTTATATGCGACATATATTGTTTTTTAGTGCTAGTCCTCCAAGCTGCATCTATAACATCCATGGTCCTGTCCGACAGTTCAAACTCTTGCAATGGTCTGGTCAGAACCTGCAGATTAACAAATTCATATGATCATGCAATGGATGAATTTCTTTTGTTACTGGTTGTGTCAACAGATAGTCGCAACTGGGAATTACCATACATGGTTCAATAATCATTTTTAGCATCAATGGGAACCATGACTGCGTGGGCCAATTTGGCACCACCAAAATGCCTTTGGCAGCGTCTTGCGCTATTTTCTTGAGACATTGCCCAATGAGACAGAATGGGGGAAAAGCATAAAAGAACGTATTCCCCCAGTGTAGCGAGAAAGCATCCACCGCTACTGCCCCTGGATCGTGTTCCCAAGACACGTATTTCGGCAATTGGTGATTCAATCTAGATGCAAACAGATCAATGTCCGGTACTCCATCCCGACTGACAATATTTTTGAAAATTTGTGGATTTAACATCCATTCTGTATTGTCTTTAAATATTCGTGATCTTTTGTCTGCCACAACATTGTCTCTCCCCGGGAGATAAATAGCTGAAAGCCAAATATTTTTTGCAATACACCACTGCCATATCTGGTTTACCAGATGATCACATGAAATTGATCTGACACCACCCATGTGATTGATATATGCCACAGCTGTGGTATTATCTATTTGTACTTGGACATGCAAATCCTTTAATGAAGAGCAATAAGCTTTTAATCCATAAAATGCTCCCAGTAGCTCCAAATAATTAATACCATATGTTTGGAGCAATAAATCCTCTTGGACAGCCCATCTGCCTCCACAGCTGGTATCATTATCCGTAGCACCCCATCCGAGAGAACTTGCGTCAGTTTGTAAAAACACGACTGGCTGATGAACCAAAATGTTCTTAGCAGCTTGTGGAACATTCTCAATCCACCAATGTAATTCCGATAAAGCTTCCTTAGGCAATTGCATTGGCCTATCAAAATGGCCTGCTCGCTGAACTAGCGCTTTAGTTTTTGCCCTTTGAAGATTTTGGTAATGTAAACGACAAAATCCTACTGCTGGAAATGCTGCTACCAATTTACCAATACCCTTGGCAACCTCTCGGATGGAGGGATAAGGTTTGTTAATCAGGTTTTGACAAACATTTGTCAAATCTAACTCCTTATCCATTGGTAAAGTTACCAACATGGTAACTGAGTTAATCACAAACCCCAGATATTCAATGGTTTGGGATGGCTGTAGCTTAGACTTTGTTGGATGGATCAGAAACCCCAACTTCTCAAACAAGCTAATAGTTGCTGAGACAGATTTCCCAGCTGATTCCTGATTAGCATTGACAATTAAAATGTCATCTAGATAAGCCATAACAATGTGTTTTTGTGCCCTTAGCAGTGCAAGTGCTGGCTTTAACAACTTAGTGAACAATCTAGGTGCTGAACTTAATCCATTAGGCAAAGCTTTGTATTGCCACAGCTGTCCCATCCATTTAAACTTTAAATACCTGCGAAAATCATGATGAATTGGGACCGAATAATATGCATCCTTCAAGTCTATTGTAGCCATATAACAACCTGTTGATACCAACTGCATTGCAGTGTAGAAAGTGTCCATTTTAAAATGTTTATACTGGACAAATGTATTCAAAAATGTGAGATCTAAAATGATCCTACAACCCCCATCTTTCTTTGGTCTGGGGAAAATGTTTGATATAATTTATTGTGGATCCTCTCCTGTTTTCTCAATTACTCCTTTTTTACTCAAATTCTTAATCTCTTTGTCCATTTGATTAATCTCAAACTCTGAGAACCTCAAAGGATGACTAGGCTCATTCTGTCCCAATGGAACCATACCTTCCACAAAATCAATGGTAGATCCTTGTACAGTGTCTAATACCACACGATCAACTGTAATATTGTCCCATTCCTTATAAAACATTTGGAGTCTACCACCAATCTGTGGCTCATCCCAGCATTCCTCTTTAACAGGATAATGTTTATGTACCTCTCCCACTGGACGAAAAGATCTCCTTTTCCCAATGAATGGGTGTACATTCGGCTGTGTTGGCTGGAAATTTTTCCTTATCATACTCCTGCCTCGGCTTGTACCAGCTCCAAAATCAAATCTCTTCCTCGAATAGCCAGTCCATCTCTGGCCAAAGTTGAAGGGTTTCATACGACCAAAAGTTTTTGCTTCTTCATCTATTTCTTTAATTTGTTTAGACAAATCCTCTCCGAACAAAAACCCAGGAGTTTGAACATTGCTTGGTTTACACAATCCTGCAAATCTTGGATGTAACAGAGGTCGAATGGCAATCTTCCTCATGCAATTAATCTCAAAAAATGAGTTGCAAAATAAGGCCAACATATGTTTCTGCACTTTGGTCATTCCACAACCTTCCACTTGTCTGCCAAGTGCAGTAATGCCAGCTGAAATCAGCTTGAGGACTCTTTGAAATCGAATTTCCTGCGCCCGCATAATTAATGACATTGGCACCCAAACAACCGGATTCACCGTAGGTACCTTCAATGAGGCACAATTGATAGGTGTTTTATACATTTCTGCTGTCTCAACCATAACAGCATCTTGAAGCGGGTGAGAGACCATATAATTAATATTGGCCGCCAGGTTTTCTTCCATGGCCTCCAGGTATAGCAAAATCTTGTGCCACATCAGGCACACCTGGATCCATATATTTGTATTGTGGTGTGTACTCCGGACCACAAACACCACTTGCAGGGTCTGTCTCATACAGCCCTGGTACTCCTGAAACTTGTTCAAAGGAGACTTCCTCCAGTCCATACCCAGGCACTGGGGTTTCAAATTCCCATTTCGAATTGGCACCATATTCATGATATGGAACCCCCTCAGGGGCTGCCTGGGAATATTCTGGGTTCTTAGACCCTTGGTTGATAATAGTCTGGAGCATTTTCTCCATTTGGTCCATTCTGAGCCATAAGGCTTTCCTTTCTGGACCTTCAGAATCAGAGTCCTCAGAAACCCCAGGCCCTTCAGCTTTTCTTTTACATTTTTTAGGCACTGGGATTTCCTCTACAGTTTCTGTTTGTGGAGCAATCAAAGCCTCACTAACGGGTGTTTCAACGGCCACCGGTATCAGAACCGGCTCCGCAATAATCTCCTGTCCCGACTCATCACCCCGGGACGCACGTTTTACCCGCTGTTTTTTGGCCTTCTCCATTTTGTTTTTTACTAACTCCTCCTGGTTTTCCCACCAGGCTACGGAGTTCTGAAACCTCGCCCTGAATTTTGTAAAACTTTCTTACCTGCGGGCCGGTTCCTTACCGCTGTGTGGAGCTGCGCTCTGCAGCTCTTTCGCTGCCGACAGCGACGACGTAATGCCGTTCCAGCGCCAGGCGGGGTCTTCACGTAGTCACTCACGTGACTCCGAAGTAAAATTGGCTTGGTATAAATGTAAAGAAAAATTGACCCTAGTATATGTGGGATAGTGTTAATGTGCGGGGAGTAACTGGTCGGTGTGGACAGACTATTATCTAAAAGGTGGCCGATTAGGAAAAGGGGAGATGCAGCGAGACCTGGGTGTCATGGTACACCAGTCATTGAAAGTAGGCATGCAGGTGCAGCAGGCAGTGAAGAAAGCGAATGGTATGTTAGTATTCATAGCAAAATGATTTGAGTATAGGAGCAGGGAGGTTCTACTTCAGTTGTACAGGGTGTTGGGGGGACCACACCTGGAGTATTGCGTACAGTTCTGGTCTCCAAATCTGAGGAAGGACATTATTGCCATAGAGGGAGTGCAGAGAAGGTTCACCAGACTGATTCCTGGGATGTCAGGACTGTCTTATGAAGAAAGACTGGATAGACTTGGTTTATACTCTCTAGAATTTAGGAGATTGAGAGGGGATCTTATAGAGACTTACAAAATTCTTAAGGGGTTGGACAGGCTAGATGCAGGAAGATTGTTCCCGATGTTGGCGAGGTCCAGGACAAGGGGTCACGGCTTAAGGATAAGGGGGAAATCCTTTAGGACCGAGATGAGAAGAACTTTTTTCACACAGAGAGTGGTGAGTCTCTGGAACTCTCTGCCACAGAGGGTAGTTGAGGCCAGTTCATTGGCTATATTTAAGAGGGAGTTAGATGTGGCACTTGTGGCTAAGGGGATCAGAGGGTATGGAGGGAAGGCAGGTACGGGATACTGAGTTGGATGATCAGCCATGATCATATTGAATGGCGGTGCAGGCTCGAAGGGCCAAATGGCCTACTCCTGCACCTAATTTCTATGTTTCTATGTTTCTAATTGGCTTGGTATAAATGTAAAGAAAAATTGACCCTAGTGCATGTGGCATAGTGTTAATGTGCAGGGAGTAACTGGTCGGTGAGGACGGTGGGCCGAAGGGCCTGCTTCCGCGCTGTATATCTAAATCTAAACCAAATTAAATAAAGCAAGTTGAATTGACTGATTGAAAGATGCGGCACGAAAACAGGCCCTTCGGCCCACCGAGTAGATGCCAACCACCGATCACCCAATTCCCACTGGTTCCATGTTAATGTTAAAATTGTACAAGGCATTGGTGAGACCAATTCTGGAGTATGGTGTACAATTTTGGTCGCCTAATTATAGGAAGGATGTCAACAAAATAGAGAGGGTACGGAGGAGATTTACTAGAATGTTGCCTGGGTTCCAGCAACTAAGTTACAGAGAAAGTTTGAACAAGTTAGGTCTTTATTCTTTGGAGCGCAGAAGGTTAAGGGGGGACTTGATTGAGGTCTTTAAAATGATGAAAGGGATAGACAGAGTTGACGTGGGTAAGCTTTTCCCATTGAGGGTAGGGAAGATTCAAACAAGAGGGCATGACATGAGAATTAAGGGACAGAAGTTTAGGGGTAACATGAGGGGGAACTTTACTCAGAGAGTGGTGGCTGTGTGGGATGATCTTCCTGCAGAAGTGGTGGAGGCAGGATCGATTTTAACATTTAAAAGTAAAGTGGATAGGTATATGGACGGGAAGGGAATGGAGGGGTATGGTCTGAGTGCAGGTAGATGGGACTAGGGGAAAATAAATGGTTGGCATGGACTGGATGGGCCGAGAGGGCCTGTTTCCGTGCTGTAATTGTTATATGGTTGTTATATATTATGTTATCCCACACTCTTGCCCATTCCCTGCACACGAGGGGACAAGTTACAGTGGGCCGATTAACTTGCAAACCCGCACGTCTTTGGGATGTGGGAGGAAACCCACGCAGTCACAGGGAGAACGTGCAAACTCCACAAGGACAGCACCCAAGGTCAGGATTGAACCCGGGTCTCTGGCGGCTGTACTAGTTTAGTTTAGTTTAGAGATACAGCGCGGAAACAGGCCCTTCGGCCCAACGAGTCCGCACCGACCAGCGATCCCCGCACACTAACACTACCCGACACTGGGGGATAATTTGTACATTCATACCGAGCCAAATTAACCTACAAACCTGCACGTCTTTGGAGCGTGGGAGGAAACCGGAGATCCTGGAGAAAACCCACGCAGGTCACGGGGAGAGAACGTACAAACTCTGCACAGACAAGCACCCGTAGTCGGGATCGAACCCGGGTCTCTGGCGCTGTGAGGCGGCAACTCGACCAGCAGGCAAAACGTAACGAAATATAATTCAGTTTGATCGTTTACCCACTCTGCTAAAGCCCCTGTCCCACTTAGGAGACCTAAACAGCAACCTCTGGTGACCTTGCCTGCCACCCAAGGTTTCCATGAGGTCACCGGAGGTTTTGGTCACTCTCCTTAATGGTCGAAAGTGGTTTCCGCGGTGGTCGAGGCTTCATCTAGGTCGCTGCTATTTTTTCATCGATTTTTCTTAAAACCGGCCCCGACTAAAAATAGGTTGCCGTTTTAAAAATCCATCATTTTTTAGTCGCAGGTCTGGTCGAAGCCGGTTTTCTTCATAGTGGAGGAAGGTTTTCAACATATGCGTGGAAGGTGGTAGGAGGTTGCAGGTCACCTCGACCTTGCTTTTTTTTTTGGGTGGTGGGCAAGGTCACCAGAGGTTGCTGTTTAGGTCTCCTAAGTGGGACAGGGGCTCAACGTTACAGTGTGCACGGGAGTCTTCGCCTAGCACCATTAGTGCTTTGCAGGCGTCTGTTTACCATGACTAGCATCGTTTTCATGGCGACAGGCAACATATGGAGCGGTGCATTTGACTGCGCTATTATCGTGTGCTTAAAGGTAATCATTAACCTTAATGTCACTTTAACAATTATCTCCCCAGCTCACAGCGGCTCCCTGTATCCTGTACCTTGACTTGTGCTTTATTCAATTTTTTTTTGGAAAGATTAAATGCGATTTGACCACGCACACTTCCTGCAACAGATGTTCACACCACGGCTCCCCGGCGTCCTGCTTGCGCCCGTTGTCGGGAGATTCGCTGGACAGATGTTTTCGCCCTCTGCCACCAACAGCTGGAGTCGTAGAAGAAGGGCCTCGACCCGAAACGTCACCCATTCCTTCTCTCCAGAGATGCTGCCTGTCCCGCTGAGTTACTCCAGCCTTTTGTGTCTATCTTCTGAAGTCATAAAAACATAGAAAATAGGTGCAGGAGTAGGCCATTCGGCCCTTCCAGCCAGCACCGCCATTCAATATGATCATGGCTGATCATCCAGAATCAATACCCCGGTTCCTGCTTTCTCCCCATATCCCTTGACTCCGTTAGCCCTAAGAGCTCTATCTAACTCTTTCTTGAAAACATCCAGTGAATTGGCCTCCACTGTCTTCTGTGGCAGAGAATTCCACAGATTCACAACTCTCTGGGTGAAAAGGTTTTTCCTCATCTCAGTCCTAAATGACCTACCCCTTATTGTTGAACTGTGACCCCTGGTTCTGGACTCCCCCAACATCGGGAACATTTTCCCTGCATCTAGCCTGTCCAATCCCTTAAGAATTTTATTCCCTCTCATCCTTCTAAATTCCAGTGAATATAAGCCCAGTCGATCCATTCTTTCATCATATGTCAGTCCCGCCATCCCGGGAATTAACCTGGTGAACCTACGCTGCACTCCCTCAGGGATGGGCGGGGAAAAAATTGTGGACGCAGCCCAGACCATCACGCAAACCAACCTCCCTTCCGAAGGTAGATGCAAAATGCAGGAGGAACTCAGCAGGACAGGCAGCATCTCTGGATGGAAGGAATGGGTGATGCTTCGGGTCGAGACCCTTCTCCCTTCCATTGACTCCATCTACACCTCGTACTGCCTCGGCAAGGCCAGCAGCATCATCAAGGACGAGTCGCATCCGGGCCACTCCCTCTTCTCCCCTCTCCTATCGGGCAAAAGGTGTAGAATTGTGAAAACGCGCACCTCCAAATTCCGGGACAGTTTCTTCCCAGATGTAATCAGGCAACTGAACCATCCTTTCACAACCAGAGATCGGTCCTGAAGTAATATCTACCTCATTGGAACACGATACATGATAAGGGAATAACGTTTAAAGCAAGGTATATCCAGCAAAGTCCAATTAAGGATAGTCCCAGGGTATTGCTGTAGGAATAGGGGTTTAAGAGTGTGGAGGGATTATAATATGTGATTGTACAGTGGACCTGCTTTTGTGGTTTGCGCACAAATAGTCAGCTGGGTTGGGCACCATCTTTGTTTGGGCAGTTTGCAACCCAATGGTACAAACATCGAATTCTCTAATTTTAAATAACTTCATCTTACACTCTCCTCCCCTCCCCCCTCCTCCTTCCCCCTCATCCCCCCCCCCACCTTAGTCATTGAACCAGTTCTACAGTCCTCCACCTTGTTTCTCTTGAGATCACACCTTCCCTAGCCAACAATGGACTAAAGGGCCTGTCCCACCAGCATGCAACTCCATGCGAGGAGCGCGACCTAATGTGGTCGCTTGAGTCGTCCGGCTTCGCGGGGCCGGTCCCACTTCGATCGCCGGAGCCGTGCGGAATTGTGCGGAGTTCGTCCCGACATCGCGCGGGGCTCCGAAAAACTGACTATGTTCAAAAATTCCGCGCGGCTCGCTTGGCTTGTCGGCTCGCAGTCGCCTCGACGCATTACACACCGCCTCAACGTCGTGCCTCCGTGACGCTCTCTGTAGGTGCCTCCGTGACCCTCTCTGTGTGTGGCTCCATGGCCCTCTGTGTGTGTGCCTCGGTGCCCCTCTCTGTGTGCCCCTCTCTGTCCTGGCGAACTTACCTTTAAGACTTTGCTCCAAGTTCGATTACTTTGCGCCGCGTTGCTCCACTCACCCAACCTCCGCGCGGCCCCTGCTACCGGTTTGGTCGCGCTTGCCGCATGCAGGCGCACGCTGGTGGGAACGGCCCTGTGCAGGGGATCACCCGACCTCCGCGCGGCCCCCGCTTCTAGTTTGATCGCGCTCATCGCATGGAGTCGGATGCTGGTGGGACTTACCGGGCACTGCCTTGCCCGAGTTCATTAGTGGCCGGGCCTTGATTGCTCCTGGTCTTTTCTCACCTGCACCTCTTCTCACCAGCACTGCACCCCCCCCACCCCCCTCCTCTACCCCCACCCCCTACTTCCAGTGTGAAGGAGAAGGGTCCCGACCCAAAACGTGACCCGTCCTTTTTCTGCAGAGATGCTATCTGGCCTGCCGTGTTACTTTGCGTCTTTCACTGTATTAACTCTGCAGGTCAGGCAGCATCTCTGGAAGACATTCACGGGCGGTCACGGTGGCGCAGCGGTAGAGTTGCTGCCTTACAGCGGATGCAGCCCCGGAGACCCGGATTCCATCCCGACCACGGGCGCTGCCTGTACGGCGTTTGCACGTTCTCCCCGTGACCTGCGTGGGATTTCTCCCATATCTTCGGTTCCCTTCCCACATTTAGGTTTGTGGGTTAATTGGCTTGGAGTGGGTGATAATGTGCGGGGATAGAAACATAGAAACATAGACAATAGGAGCAGGAGTAGGCCATTCGGCCCTTCGAGCCTGCACCGCCATTCAATGTGATCATGGCTGATCATCCAACTCAGTATCCCGTACCTGCCTTCTCTCCATACCCTCTGATCCCCTTAGCCACAAGGGCCACATCTAACTCCCTCTTAAATATAGCCAATGAACTGGCCTCAACTACCCTCTGTGGCAGAGAGTTCCAGAGACCCACCGGGGACTGTTGACCGGCGCGGACCCGGTGGGCCGAAGGGCCTGTTTCCCGTGCTGTATGTCGAAACATGGATCAGTGAAGATTGGGAAGATGGGTCCCGACCCGAATCCTGGGTCTGAAGAAGTTTCTTGACCCGAAACGTCTGCACCACTGAGTTACTCCAGCACTGGGCTTTATTTGTGTTAAACCGACACCTGCAGTTCCAGGTGCCGACTCCGTATTCTTCACTCTTCTACAAAGCAATGGTCTTACTTTTTCACCGATTCATTACTTTGGGATGTTTGCCTTTGGGAGGATCGGGCAATTTCAAAGTCCTTTGAAGAAACGTTCCAATTATTCTCCTCTCCTTTCTAAATCTGTAATTGTTTTCAATTTAAATAATCGTCTAATTTATTTTTGAAAACTCCCATTTAATCTGCCACAGGCAACGATGGTCCAATTCTACACGGCCATCGTAGAGTCTGTCCTCACCTTCTCCATCATGGTCTGGTGTGGCTCGGCCACCAAGCACGACTCCCGGAGGCTGCAGCGAATCGTCCGATCGGCAGAGAAGGTTATTGGCTGCAACCTTCCCTCCATTGATGAACTGTACACTGCAAGGGCCAGGAAGCGAGCGGGCAAGATCATCTCTGACCCCTCTCACCCTGGCCACAAACTCTTTGAATCACTTCCCTCTGGAAGGCGACTCCGGACTGTCAAAGCTGCCACAGCCAGACATAAAAACAGTTTTTATCCACGAGTAGTTGCTCTACTCAACATCCAAAAATCTGTAGCCTCCCTTTGATCTGGTATTTTGTTGGTTCACATGCTTGATCAATGGTGTTTTATCATTAATGGTTTATTATTATTAATGTTTAGTGTTTTCTGAGTCATTCGTAACTGTCACTGTATGTCGTGTTGTTAATTGTGGGTGGAGCACCAAGGCAAATTCCTTGTATGTGAATACTTGGCCAATAAACTTACTTACTTACATACTTATTTAATTGGTCACCACCTCGTTTTCAGGCAATGTGCTCCTGATCATAACTGTCACACTGATCTGTTCTGTTCTACTAGTAGTCAATGCCTACTATATTCTGCTGTGCTGAGGCACAATTTCATTGTCCTATCTGGGACACACGACAATAAACTTGAATCTTGAATCTCTTGAATCGCTCTGTTCAGCAAAAAATATCTGGATTTTACCCCGTATACACTAGCACCATCCTACACAAACTGGGGACTATTTACAATTATTTACTTATAGCCAATTAACCGACAAACCTGCACCTCTTTGGAGTGCGGGAGGAAACCGGAGCGCCTGGAGAAAACCCACGCAGGGCACGGGGGAGAGAACGCACAAACTCCATACAGACGGCCCCCCGTAGTCAGGATCAGCGAGGGTACAATACACAATGGACAATAGGTGCAGGGGTAGGCCATTCGGCCCTTCGAGCCAGCACCGCCATTCAATGTGATCATGGCTGATCATCCCCAATCAGTACCCCGTTCCCGCCTTCTCCCCATATCCCCTGACTCAGCTATTTTTAAGAGCCCTATCTAGCTCTCTCTTGAAAGCATCCAGAGAACCGGCCTCCACCGCCCTCCGAGGCAGAGAATTCCACAGACTCACCACTCTCTGTGAGAAAAAGTGTTTCCTCGTCTCCGTTCTAAATGGCTTAAAGAAGGAACTGCAGATGCTGGGTCTCGACCCGAAACGTCGCCTGTCTCCTTCGCTCCTTAGATGCTGCTGCACCCGCTGAGTTTCTCCAGCTTTTTGTGTAACCCAATTCACCTTATACATTGGAGTGTGGGAGGAAACTGAAGATCTCGGAGAAAACCCACGCAGGTCACGGGGAGAACGTACAAACTCCGTACAGAGAGTACCCGTGATCAGGATCGAACCTGGGTCTCCGGTGGGGTAAGGCAGCAAGTCCGTACTACCCATGATAGAAGTATATAAAATGATGACAGAGTAGAGAGTCAGAGCCATTTTGACAGGGTGCAGATGTCAAAGACTCTTGAAGTGTAGTCTCGAATATAAACCGATCTCTTCCACACCATGGTAGAGATGGCAGTCGACCCCTGTATGACTTGGCAGGATGGGCTGACCTGTCACCCTGTGCTGCGCAGGGCTTAGCGGGACATCAATATGCACGATTCACAGCTGCCTTGCGTCGGGGCACGAGCGTTTGGGCCTGACTTGCTTCTACACAGTCCGGCCCAGACAATGACAAAGGCTGCCACAGGCATGGGGCATAGAATGCTTTTTAGATTTCAACTTGCAAAGCAGGGGAAGTTTTAATAGGAAAAATGTCCCCCATGTTGGGGGGGAATCCAGAACCAAAGTTGTCACAGTTTAAGAATAAGGGGTAGGCCTTTTTTTTTTTAACTGAGATGAGGATAAACTTTTTTCAGCCAGAGAGTTGTGAATCTGTGGAATTCTCTGCCACAGATGGCAGTGGAGGCCAATTCACAAAATAGTTAGATATAGCTCTTAGGGCTAACGCAACAAAACACAATAGACAATAGGTGCAGGAGCAGGCCATTCAGCCCTTCGCCATTCACTGTGATCATATAACCATATAACCATATAACAATTACAGCACGGAAACAGGCTTTCTCGGCTCTTCCAGTCCGTGCCGACCATTTATTTTCCCCTAGTCCCATCTACCTGCACTCAGACCATACTCCTCCATTCCCTTCCCGTCCATATACCTATCCACTTTACTTTTAAATGTTAAAATCGATCCTGCCTCCACCACTTCTGCTGGAAGATCATGGCTGATCATCCACAATCAGTACCCCGTTCCTGCCTTCTCCCCATATCCCCTGACTCCGCTACATTTAAGAGCTCTATCTAACTCTCTCTTCAAAGCCTGCAGAGAATTGGCCTCCACTGCCTTCTGAGGCAGAGAATGCCACAGATTCACCACTCTCTGTGTGAAAAAGTTTTTCCTCATCTCCGTTCTAAATGGCTTACCCCTTATTCTTAAACTGTGGCCCCTGGTTCTGGACTCCCCCAACAACGGGAACATGTTTCCTGCCTCTAGCGTGCCCTTACCCTTAATAATCTTGTATATGTTTCAATAAGATCCCCTCTGATCCTTGTAAATTCCAGAGTATACAAGCCCAGCGGCTCCATTCTATCAACATATGACAGTCCCGCCATCCCGGGAATTAACCTCGTGAACTTACGCTGCACTCCCTCAGTAGCAAGAGCGTCCTTCCTCAAATTAGGGGACCAAAACTGCACACAATACTCCAGGTGTGGTCTCACTAGAACCCTGTACAACTGCAGAAGGACCTCTTTGCTCCTAGACTCAACTCTTCTTGTTATGAAGGCCAACATGCCATTCTGCAGATACGTGGTACAGGGAATCATGTGAATAACATTTAGTACAAGATAAACACCAGTAAAGTCCGATCAAAGAGAGTAGGAGTGTTTCGCAGCAACGCAAGAGGCTGCGGAGAATGGTGGACTCGGCCCAGTCCATCACGGTCATAGAGTCAAGAGTCAGGAGTCAACCGAAGGAACTACAGATGTTGGTTTACACCAAAGGTAGACACAAAACGCTGGAGTAACTCAGCGGGACAGGCAGCATCTCTGGAGAGAAGGAATGGGCGACGTTTCGGGTCGAGACCTTTCTTCAGATTTCCTGCAGAGGTGCTGTCTAACTCGTTGAGTTACGCCAGCTTTTTGTGTCTATCTATCGATCAGTTTAGTTCATTAAACCGAGGCACAGTGAAAAGCCTTTTGTTGCCTGCTAACCAGTCGGCGGGAGGTCTGAAGAAGGGCCTCGACCTGAAACGTCGCCCATTCCTTCTCTCCAGAGATGCTGCCTGTCCCGCTCAGTTACTCCAGCTTTCTGTGTCTAAAAGACAATACACGATCACAAAAAATAACACTAACTGTCACAGAGATATCGTCTCCTGGAAGGAAGGATATTGAAAACCGAAAGGGCGTAGAAATCGCAACATGCAGAGAGAGACACACACAATTTGCCAGCCTTCGTACTGAGGATATTAATTCCGTTTGTTACACGTTAATCAAACATGCAAATCGAGACCAGCTACTCATTTCCATGGAAGTTTTGCTGGCATCGAGGAGGGTGCGGAAGGGAAGGTGATGGTGGCATGGTGCCTTAAAGCGGCAGAGACCCGTGTTCGTCCCCGACTACGGGCGCTGCCTGTACGCCGTTTGTACGTTCTCCCCGTGGCCTGCGTGGGCAAGTTGGGCCGAGGGGGCCTGTTTCCACGCCGTGTGACTCGATGACGCCTTTAAGCACCGGAGGCGGGCAGAGAAACACCTGCTCCTAAATGAGGCCTAAAGCCCTAGGCTGCATAATGCAGGGAACTAAACCTGTTCCGAAAATTTAATTAGGGCTCCAAGTTAATGCACAGATCTTTACTAGGAACACACAGGCACAACAGAGCTGCCATTATATTAAAAACAGGAGTCCTTCAGGCAATAACTACCCGATCTAATCTGAATAGAGGCCTGGTGTGTCTAGAAGCTGCCTCTGTGAACTAGTTTTTCTGGGACCTTTGTATTCGATTAACATTAAATCCTCCACTGACACAGACCAGCTCTCGCCCTCCTGCCCAGCTGATACTACTGCACAGGAAAGAACAGCAATATTTCTACCCTGGAGCCCGCTAATTAATTTGTCAGCAACCTATAAAATGGCGGCCGCTAAATAGACAATAGACAATAGGTGCAGGAGTAGGCCATTCGAGCCAGCACCGCCACTCAATGTGATCATGGCTGATCATCCCCAATCAGTACCCCGTTCCTGCCTTTTCCCCATATTCCCTGACTCCATTATCTTTAAGAGCCCTATTTAGCTCTCTCCTGAAAGTACCGGCCTCCACCGCCCTCTGAGGCAGACAGACTCACCACTCTCACCCTTATATCCCCCTCTTAAATGCCAAGTGACCTCCAATGAACTGGGTTTTTTACATCAGTCCAGTACCATGCCATTCATTGCTTGGGTTGTCAGCCACTCTATTGTAAGGTGAGAGGTCAAAGGACAGGTGGAGAGGGAACAAAACGACAGGGGTTGGTAGAAAGGGCGGGGTGATTCAATTTGAGGAGACCATGAAGAGAAGAGGTTGATCAGCATGGTGGTGCAAAGGGGTTAACAGGCGCCAGCGTAACATCTATCTTTCAGTCTAAAGGGCCTGACCCACTTGGGCAATATTTGCGCGTCATTTACGCGGCATCATTCACGTGTCATGACACATTGTGACACGCGCGGCGAGACGTGGTGACGTATGCAGTGACGTGCGGTGAGCTCACGGCGCCCCAGGATTTCGGGACGTTCAAAATCCTCGCGCACCACCTACGTGAGGCGCAACTGGGACAGGCCCCTTTAATCTACCCTCTGTCTTTCCGTCTTATGAGGGGTTCCGACCCAAAATATCACCTATTCCTTTTCTCCAGAGATGCTGCCGGATCTGCTTGCAGCTAAAGGGATCAGGGGGTATGGAGAGAAGGCAGGTACAGGATACTGAGTTGGATGATCAGCCATGATCATATTGAATGGCGGTGCAGGCTCGAAGGGTCGAATGGCCTACTCCTGCACCTATTGTCTGTGTTTCTCTGTCTACTGAGTTATGGGCCTGTCCCACTTTTTTAGGCATCTACAGACGACTAGTTTGTCACCACATGTTCGCCGGTGGTCACCGGGAGCAGTCTCCTCAGTCGGGCAAAAAGTCGTAGTGAGGATACTCTCAAAAGTCGTTCAACATGTTGAACATTTTTCGGCGACAGTGGGTTTGACGCCGACGAGCGTAGCTTGTCTTCTCCTGACGTAGCTGCTGTCGTAGGTTGGCGCCGGGGTGACATACGTTGTCGCCGGTTTATCGGCGACCTGCTACGACCATGGCAGTCGCCAGCAGTCGCCTAAAGAGTTGCCAAGTGGGACAGGCCCATTACTCCAGCACTTTGCGTTCCTCCCTACACAGCATTTGCTTTCTTCACTGCCTGCTGTACCTGCATGCTTACTTTCATAGACTGATGAACAAGGACCCCCCAGATCCCGCTGTACTTCCCCTTTTCCCAACTTGACGGCATTTAGATAGTAATCTGGATCGGTCAGGATCGAACCGGGCACTGTGAGGCTACCAGTTTTGCTGCGAGACACCGGAAGATGCAGTTCCCTGTTCCACTGTGAATGTTAAGTATTTCCCAATGTAGGAAGGAACTGCAGATTTTTAATGTTTAATATTTTATGTGTCGCTGTTTGTCATGTTGTCACTTGCGGGCGGAGCACCAAGGCAACTTCCTTGTATGTGAATAATCCAATAATCTTATTCATCATCTTCAGATGCTGGTTTAAACCGAAGATAGACACAAAAAAACTTGAGTGACTCAGTGGGTCAGGCAGGAATGATCTCTGGAGGAAAGGAATAGGTGACGTTTCGGGTCGAGGTCCGAAGAAGGGTCTCGACCCTGGACCCCAGGAGTCTGACGAAGGGTCTTGACCCGAAACGTCACCTATTCCTTTTCTCCAGAGATGCTGCCGGACCCGTTGAGTTGGGACAGGGTGAATGATGGCGCATCGGCGACCTCTGCTGGCCAACCCCTTCATAGGCAGGAGCTGCGATACTGCAGTACCTTGTCTCCCCACAAATATAATGCACAGTTTAGTGGGCAGACACAGTAAAGGGGCTGTCCCACTTGGGTGACCAAATTGGCAAGTTTAGAAGAGTTTGAAAAAATGACATGTTGAAGAACTCCTTCGATTATGTAGAAGACATCCTTCCCCCTCCTTTGACTATGTTGAAGACCAGCTTCAACTAGCTACGACTAACTTCGGGAAAATAGTGGAGAGTGAAGAAGACCTCCTTCGATCTCCTTCGACCTCCCTTCGACTATGATGAAGACTAGCTACGACTACCTACGACTAACATGCCGACCTACTACGACCTACTACGACTAAACCTACGAGTAAAAAAAGTATGGATTTTTTCCATGGCGACCTTTTTTTACTCGCGGGCATTTTTTAACATATTGAAAAAAAACGCCGTGACCTAGCTGAGGGCTCGAGCACGCGGAGACCGCTCTCGAACATGAAGGAGAGTTACGAAGACCTCCTACGACATCGTGTCGACAATGCTGTGAGTACGAGTCGAGGGCAAACTCGCGGATTAGGTCGCCCAAGTAGGACAGGCCCTTAAGCATTTGTAAGCATGTGTGCTTTAGTCCCATTTGGCTAAGGCCCAGTTATTAAATAAAAGCAAGGAACTGCTGTTGCTGGTTTAACGATACGCAAAGATAAACGTCTGGTTTATAGAGTTGCAGAGTACGACACGATATAATACGACACAATAGACAATAGACAATAGGTGCAGGAGTAGGCCATTCAGCCCTTTGAGTCAGCACCGTCATTCAATGTGATCATCCCCAATCAGTACCCCGTTCCTGCCTCTCCTTTCATATGAAGATAGATTGGATAGACTCGGCTTGTACTCGGCTAAGGGGTTGGACAGGCTAGATGCAGGAAGATTGTCCCCGATGTTGGGGAGGTTCAGAACAAGGGGTCACAGTCAAAGGATAAGGGAGAATTCCTTTAGGACCGAGATGAGGAAAACATTTTTCACTCAGAGAGTGGTGAGTCTCTGGAACTCTCTGCCACAGAAGGTAGTTGAAGCCAGTTCATTGGCTATATTTAAGAGGGAGTTAGATGTGGCCCTTGTGGCTAAAGGGATCAGGGGGTATGGAGAGAAGGCAGGTACAGGATACTGAGTTGGATGATCACCCATGTTCATATTGAATGGCGGTGCAGGCTCGAAGGGTCCAATGGCCTACTCCTGCACCTATTTTCAATGTTTCCATGTTTCTATACCCTGACTCCGCTATGTTTAAGAACCTTATCTAGCTCTCTCTTGAAAGTATCCAGAGAATCGGCCTCCACTGCCCTCTGAGGCAGAGAATTCCACAGACTCACAACTCTCTGTTTCCTCATCTCCGTTCTAAATGGCTTACCCCTTATTCTTAAACTGTGGCCACTGGTTCTGGACTTCCAGAACATCATTCCTGCCTCTAGCGTGTCCAAACCCTTAATAATCTTATATGTTTCAATAAGATCTCCTCTCATCCTTCTGAACCCCAGGGTGTACAAGCCCACCCGCTCCATTCTCTCAGCATATGACAGTCCCGCCATCCCGGGAATTAACCTTGTTAATTCCCAAGATAGAACTTTATTTATTCCAGGAGGGAAATTGATCTGCCAGCAGTCATAAAAACACAAGATACATGAAACATGAAATTAAAGTGATGAGTGAAAAGGAATGGGGGATGTGCAAAGATTGGGGGGAAGTGGGGGGGGGGGGGGGAAGGAGGGGAGTCAGTCTCAGTTTACCCCACAACAGAAAAGGGAGGAGTGGTACAGTTTGATAGCCACAGGGAAGAAGGATCTCCTGTGGCGTTATGTGCTGCGTCTTGGTGGAACCAGACAGGGTGATCGGTCATAGTCATAGAGTGATCCAGCGCGGAAACAGGCCCTTCGGCCCAACTTGCCCACACTGGCCAACATGTCCCAGCTACACTAGTCCCACCTGCCTGTGTTTGGTCCATATCCCTCCAAACCTGGCCTATCCATGTACCTGTCTAACTGTTTCTTAAATGTTGGGATAGTCCCAGCCTCAACTACCTCCTCTGGCAACTTGTTCCATACACCCACTGCCCTTTGTGTGGAAAAAGGAGCCCTCAGATTCATATTAAATATTGTTCCCTTCCCCATAAAGTTTAGTTTAGAGATAAAGAGCGGAAACAGGCCCTTCAGCCCACTTAGTCCGCACAGACCAGTGATTCCCCGCACACTAACACAATCATACACACACTAGGGTCAATTTACAACTTTTACCAAAGCCAAGCAACCTGCAAACATGTACATCTTTGGAGTGTGGGGGGAAACCGGTGCACCCGGAGAAAACCCATCCCAGGGTACTTAAGGAAGTGGCTCTAAAAATCGTGGATGCATCGGTGATCATTTTCCAATTTTCTATAGACTCAGGATCAGTTGCTGTGGATTGGAGGGTAGCTAATGTTATCCCACTTTTTAAGACAAATGTAGGTCCCTTGCAGTCAGAAACAGGTGAGTTGATCATGGGGAACAAGGATATGGCGGACCAATTGAATAACTACTTTGGTTCCGTCTTCACTAAGGAATCTGCCGGAAATAGTAGGGGACCGCGGGTCAAAGGAGGAATTGAATGAAATCCAGGTTCGTCGGGAAGTGGTGTTGGGTAAATTGAATGGATTAAAGGCCGATAAATCCCCAGGGCCAGATAGGCTGCATCGCAGAGTACTTAAGGAAGTAGCTCCGGAAATAGTGGATGCATTAGTGATAATCTTTCAAAACTCTTTAGATTCTGGAGGAGTTCCTGAGGATTGGCGGGTAGCAAGTATAACCCCTCTTTTTAAGAAGGGAGGGAGAGAGAAAACGGGGAATTATAGACCAGTGAACCTGACATCGGTGGTGGGGAAGATGCTGGAGTCAATTATAAAAGATGAGATAGCCGCAAATTTGGATAGCAGTAACAGGATCGGTCCGAGTCAGTATGGATTTACGAAGGGGAAATCATACTTGACTAATCTTCTGGAATATTTTGAAGATGTAACTAGGAAAATGGACAAGGGAGAGCCAGTGGATGTAGTGTACCTGGACTTTCAGAAAGCATTTGATAAGGTCCCACTTAGGAGATTAGTGGGCAACATTAGGGCACATGGTATTGGGGGTAGAGCGCTGACATGGATAGAGAAGTGTTTGGCAGACAGGAAACAAAGAGTATGGATTAACGGGTCCCTTTCAGAATGGCAGGCAGTGACTAGTGGGGTACCGCAAGGCTCGGTGCTGGGACCGCAGCTATTTACAATATACATCAATGATTTGGATGAAGGGACTTAAAGTAACATTAGCAAATTTGCAGATGACACAAAGCTGGGTGGCAGTGTGAACTGTGAGGAGGATGCTATGAGAACGCAGGGTGACTTGGACAGGTTGGGGGAGTGGGCAGATGCATGGCAGATGAAGTTTAATGCGGATAAATGTGAAGTTATCCACTTTGGTAGCAAAAACAGGAAGGCAGATTACTATCTAAATGGCATCTAAAAAGGGGAAGTACAACGGGATCTGAGGGTCCTTGTACATAAATCTATGAAAGTAAGCATGCAGGTACAGCAGGCAGGTACAGCAGGCAGTGAAGAAAGCGAATGGCATGTTGGCCTTTATAACAAGAGGAATCGAATATAGGAGCAAAGAAGTCCTTCTGCAGTTCTACAGAGCCCTAATGAGACCACACCTGGAGTATTGTGTGCAGGTTTGGTCCCCTAATTTGAGGAAGGACATTCTTGCTATTGAGGGAGTGCAGCGTAGGTTTACAAGGTTAATTCCCGGGATGGCGGGGCTGTCATATGCTGAGAGAATGGAGCGGCTGGGCTTGTATACTCTGGAGTTTAGAAGGATGAGAGGGGATCTCATTGAAACATATAAGATTGTTAAGGGTTTGGACACACTAGAGGCAGGAAACATGTTCCCGATGTTGGGGGAGTCCAGAATCAGGGGCCACAGTTTAAGAATAACGAGTAAGCCATTTAGAACGGAGACGAGGAAACACTTTTTCTCACAGAGAGTGGTGAGTCTGTGGAATGCTCTGCCTCTGTGGAATTCTCTGAGGGCGGTGGAGGCAGGTTCTCTGGATGCTTTCAGGAGAAAGCTACATAGAGCTCTTAAAGATAGCGGAGTCAGGGGATATGGGGAGAGGGGAGGAACAAGGTACTGATTGTGGATGTGTTAAAGAAGGAACTGCAGATTCTGCAAAATCGAGGGTACACAAAATGCTGGAGAAACTCAGCGGGTGCAGCAGCATCTATGGAGCGAAGGAGATAGGCAACGTTTCGGACCGAAGAAGGGTTTTGGCCTGAAAAGTTGCCTATCTTCTTCGCTCCATAGATGCTGCTGCACCCGCTGAGTTTCTCCAGCATTTTGTGTACCCTACTGATTGTGGATGATCAGCCATGATCACATTGAATGGCGGTGCTGGCTCGAAGGGCCAAATGGCCTACTCCTGCACCTATTGTCTATTGTCTAAACCAGCAATGCAGTTCCTCCCTATACATAGGTTAAAGATGAGAGGGGAATAATTTAATAGAAACCTGAGGGGCAACATTTTCCCACAGAGGGTGGTGGGTGTATGGAACGAGCTGCCAGAAGACGTAGCTGAGGCAAATACTATAACAACATTTAAGAGACATTTTGACAGGTACATAGATAGGATAGGTTTAGAGGGATATGGGCAAAATGTGGGCAGATGGGACTAGTGTCGCTGGGGCATCATGGTCGGTGTGGGCAACTTGGGCTAAAGGGCCTGTTTGCATGCTGTATGAACCTATGACTATCAGTTTTGGCGCAGACATTGTGGGCCGAAGGGCCTGTTCCTGTGCTGTACTGTTTTAAGTTCCATATTCAGTGCACTATGATAATTAAGTTCAGCCCGAAGAAGGGTCTCGACCCGGAACGTCACCCATCCCTTCTCTCCAGAGATACTGCCTGTCCCACTGAGTTACTCCAGCATTTTGTGTCTATCTTTGGTTTAAACCAGCATCTGCAGTTCCTTCTTACCAGGGTCTTGGTGAGGCCACACCTGGAGTATTGCGTACAGTTCTGGTCTCCAAATCTGAGGAAGGACATTATTGCCATAGAGGGAGTGCAGCGAAGGTTCACCAGACTGATTCCTGGGATGTCAGGACTGTCTTATGAACAAAGACTGCATAGACTCGGTTTATACTCTCTAGAATTTAGGAGATTGAGAGGGGATCTTATAGAAACTTACAAGATTCTTAAGGGGTTGGACAGGCTAGATGCAGGAAGATTGTTCCCGATGTTGGGGAGGTCCAGGACAAGGGGATAAGGGGGAAATCCTTTAGGACCGAGATGAGAAGGAATTTTTTCACACAGAGAGTGGTGGGTCTCTGGAACTCTCTGCCACAGAGGGTGGTTGAGGCCAGTTCATTGGATATATTTAAGAGGGAGTTAGATGTGGCCCTTGTGGCTAAGGGGATTAGAGGGTATGGAGAGAAGGCAGGTACGGGATACTGAGTTGGATGATCAGCCATGATCATATTGAATGGCGGTGCAGGCTCGAAGGGCCGAATGGCCTATTCCTGCACCTAATTTCTATGTTTCTATGTTTCTATGTTTACACAGGACATTTAAGATGTTTGATCATTTGGACTGTGATCATTTACAGTGCGAGACTCTGATTCTGAATTTTAGAGCCGCATGGGGCAGAACTAAATAAATGTTCATTATTCATCCCCTCTGGGATGTTGTGCAGAGGGTGGCAGTGTAGAATCAGGCCCTTCGGCCCACCGAGTCCGTGCTGGCCAATGATCACCCGTACACTAGTTCAATCTACACACCATGTACTATTGAGCAGCACGGTGGCGCAGCGGTAGAGTTGCTGCCTCACAGCGCCAGAGATCCGGGTTCGATCCCAACTACGGGCGCTGCCTGTGCGGAGTTTGTACGTTCTCCCTGTGACCACGTGGGTTTGCTCCAGGTGCTCCTGTTTCCCTCCCACGCTCCAAAGATGTGCAGGTTTGTTGGTTAATCAGCATTGTAAATGGTCCCTAGCGTAGATTGTATTGGCTGTAGACATGCAACACGGAACCAGGCCATTCGGCCTACCGAGTCCGCGCCGACCAGCGATCACCCCGTACACTAATGGGCCTCTCCCCCATTAGGCGATTTTTTTGGCCGACTACAGGCCGACTACAAAATTTTCAACATGTTTAAAAATGTTCGACGACAGTGGCGACAATTTTTGTTGTCGGAGGTTGTCGTAGGTGAATTCCATTAAAAAATAGTCGTCTAAAGAGTCGCCTAAGTGGGAACAGGCCCATAAACACCATCCTAAACACCAAGGGCATTTTAACAGAAACCAATTAACCCATAATTAACGACAAACCTGCAGGTCTTTGGTGTGTGGCAGGAAACCGGAGCACCCGGAGAAAACGCACGAGGTCTCAGGGAGAACGTACAAGCACCGTACGGACAGCGCCCGTAGTCAGGATCGAACCCGGGTCTCTGGCGCTGTGAGGCAGCAACTCTACCGCTGCGCCACCGTGCCGCCCAATAGTACATAGTGTGTAGATTGAACTAGTGTACGGGTGATCATTGGCCAGCATGGACTCGGTGGGCCGAAGGGCCAGATTCTACACTGCATTTCTAAAACTAAATCTAAACTAAGTAAGTCCTGCGCATCAGAGATAGAGGAGAGGGGTGTTCATAAGTAAGTTAGTTCTCGGAACAGAATTAGGCCATTCGGCCCATCAAGTCTACCCCGCCATTCAATCATGGCTGATCCATCTTCCCCTTTCAACTCCATTCTCCTGCCTTCTCCCCATAACCCCTGACACCCGTACTAATGAAGAACCTAGCAATCTCCACTTTAAAAATACCCACTGACTTGGCCTCCACACAGCCTTCTGTGGCAAAGAGTTCCACCGATTCACCGCCCTCCCACTGAAGAAATCCCTCCTCATCTTATTTCGAAAGGTACGTCCTTCTAAAGGTATTCCTAGACTCCCCCACTAGTGGAAACATCCTCTCCGCATCCACTCCATCTAAGCCTTTCACCATTTGATAAGTGTCAATGACCTAACTTGATCAACCTTTCTCTGTAACTTAGTTGCTGGAACCCAGGCAACATTCTAGTAAATCTCCTCTGTACTCTCTCTATTTTGTTGACATCCTTCCTATAATTAGGCGACCGAAATATTTCAGCGCCTAATCTCGCTAAACCTCCGCTGTGTATCCAAGGTATTGTGTTTGGAAAGTGATGCGCATTGGATTATCTCGGCAGCGGAGCTGGAGTGTCGCGTCAGTCCCTTTTCGCTGGGTCTCTGGCTTCGGATCAAGCATGCTAACAGCATTTTCCATTGTGGTGAGTGGTGGTGGTGGGGGGGGGAGAGAGGGAGGGAGGGAGAGACCGCTGATCTATGCAACAATGGCCTGCGGGAATCTGCACGGGAAGCTTTTTGGCCCGCGCCCGTGGCCAACATTTCTGTGGAAGTTCGCTGAGCCAGCAAGGGTTTTTTTGCCCATTCGGCACTTATGCCGGGGACGGGCCACGGCGTATAAAAGCCGGCTCTTCCGCGCTGAACACCAAACACAGCAGCCTCTCGGGAACCAGCCACCGCGGGACCCAGGTAAGAGCGATCATTGTCTCCCGTGCTAGCGTTTATTTCGAGAGGGGTTGCGTGCAAAAACGGGGGGGGGGTGAAATGCTGAGGCTCTGCGGGGCGCTGGGTCAGGCTGCATTTTGGAGTATTGTGAGCAAATCTGGGCCCCCTAGCTGGGGTTCTGAGGAGAGGGACCAGAGGAGGTTTACGAGAATGATCCCAGGAACGAGTGGGTTAACCTATGATGAGCGTTTGTCGGCGCTGGGCCTGTACTCGCTGGAGTTTAGAAGAATAAGGGGGGGGGGGGGGGGACCTCGTTGAAACTTACAGAATAGTGAAAGGCTTGGATAGAGTGGATGTGACAATAGACAATAGACAATAGACAATAGACAATAGACAATAGGTGCAGGAGTAGGCCATTCGGCCCTTCGAGCCAGCACCGCCATTCAATGTGATCATGGCTGATCATCCCCAATCAGTATCCCGTTCCTGCCTTCTCCCCATATCCCCTGACTCTGCTATATTTAAGAGCCCCATCTAGCTCTCTTTTGAAAGTGTCCAGAGAACCTGCCTCCACCGCCCTCTGAGGCAGAGAATTCCACAGACTCACCACTCCCGGTGTGAAAAAGTGTTTCCTCGTCTCCGTTCTAAATGGCTTACCACTTACCACTTATTCTTAATATATGGAAAATATTAATTGTAACGCACAGAGGCATAGTACACAGAGCTAAACTGAGCATTGTGGTTTATTCAAGACACCCAAACCTAATTCTTAAACCCCTTATTCTTAAACTGTGGTCCCTGGTTCTGGACTCCCCCAACATCGGGAACATGTTTCCTGCCTCTAGAGTGTCCAAACCCTTAATAATCTTATATGTTTCAATAAGATATCCTCTCATCCTAAACTTCAGAGGGTACAAGCCCAGCCGCTCTATTCTCTCAGCATATGACAGTCCCGCCATCCCGGGAATTAACCTTGTAAACCTACGCTGCACTCCCTCAATAGCAAGAATGTCCTTCCTCAAATTAGGGGACCAAAACTGCACACAATACTCCAGGTGTGGTCTCACTACATCTGCAGAAGGGCCTCTTTGCTCCTATACTCAACTCCTATACTATACTCAATTAGTAAAGGTGTCAGGGGTTATGGGGAGAAGGCAGGAGAATGGGGTTGAGAGGGAAAGACAGATCAGCCATGATTGAATGGCGGAATAGACATGAAGGGCCGAATGGCCTAACTTTGCTCCCAGAATGTATGAAGGCAAGATGAAATGGTGGCGGGTCCAGACCAACACTGGAGATATCTCCTTGATTTGTGACCTGATTGGCCATTGACGTACTTTGTTGCTGTTCCAGCAGATACAGTACAAGTCAAGATGACAACCCAGCCAATGGACGTCATGGGTCAGTGGAAAATCACAATGTGGGAAGAGCAGAACTTCCAAGGAAAACACTGCGAGTTTATGCTGGAATGTCCCAACATCATGGAACGTGGATTCAACAAGATCCGATCCATCAAGGTTGAATGTGGACCGTAAGTATCTCAACGTTTAGCCCCATCTCTATCACCTGCCTACCCCAACCTCGCCTCTCTGCCAAAGGAAGGCTCCCAGCATTAGCAGGGTAGAGAACACGGCAAGATGCCAGAATGGATCCAAGGTGGTGGCCAACCCAGAGGACTCTTTCTCACAGTCATAGAGTGATGCAATGTGGAAAAATGCCCTCTGCCCCAGACCTGCCCACACCGACCAACAAGTCCCAGCTACACTAGTCCCACCTATATAACCATATAACCATATAACAATTACAGCACGGAAATAGGCCTTCTCGGCCCTTCCAGTCAGTGCCGACCATTTATTTACCCCTAGTCCCATCAACCTGCACTCAGACCATACCCCTCCATTCCCTTCCCGTCCATATACCTATCCACTTTCTCTGTAGCTTAGTTGCTGGAACCCAGGCAACATTCTAGTCAATCTCCTCTGTACTCTCTCTATTTTGTTGACATCCTTCCTATAATTAGGCGACCAAAATTGTACAGCATACTCCAGAATTGGTCTCACCAATGCCTTGTACAATTTTAACATTACTTCCCTACTCCTATATTCAATGCTCTGATTTATACAGGCCAGCACACCTGCTTGCGTTTGGCCCATATCGCGCTGAAAAAGGGTTTCGACCTGAAACGTTGCCTATTTCCTTCGCTCCATAGATGCTGCCGTAGCCGCTGAGTTTCTCCAGCATTTTTGTCTACTGTCCATGTACCTGTTTCATACACATTGGGATAGTCCCAGCCTCAACTACCTCCTCTGGCAGCTTGTTCCATACCCCCATCCACCACCCTTTGTGTGAAAAAGTGACCTCTCAGATTCCTGTTAAATCTTTTCACCTTCACCTAAAACCTTTGTCCTCCTGTCCTTGATTCCTGGGCACGAGACTCTGTGCGTCTACCCCATCTATTCCTCTCATGATTTTATACACTTCTATAAGATCACCCCTCATCCTCCTGTGCTCTAAGGTATGGAGTCCCAGCCTACTCAACGTTTCCCTGTAGCTCAGACCCTGGAGTCTTGGCAACATCCTTGTAAATCTTCTCTGCACCCCTTCCAGCTTTGTATGCTGGTCACAGGAGTGTATCTGCAATCACGCATTACAAACGCTCCACTCTTTTAAATCTCTGCTCCGACAGTCCCTGAATCTGCAGGTGTGCTTTTTCATACTTCCGTACCTTCAGACTCGACTATTCGAAGGCAATTCTGGATTTAGTGTTGTGCAATAAAGCGGATTTGATAAAGGGAACTCGAGGTAAAGGAGCCATTAGGAGGTAGCGACCATAATATGATTTTTTTTAATCTACAATTTGCGAGGAAGAGGGGGAAAATCGGAAGTGTCAGTGTTACAGTTCTTCATCGAGTCCGTTGCCATCTCAGATGTCGTTCTGCCAGTATCTGGTGCAGGTCACAGCTGGTCGGGTTGGGTCGGTTCAGCCAGGTCCTGGGGGCTGCACTGGGGGGCGTTACAGTTGAACAAATGGGACTATGGAGCCATGCGGGACGAGCTGGCTAAAGTTGAGTGGAAAGAGACCCTAGCAGGGATAACAGTGGAACAACAATGGTAGGCATTTCTGGGAATAGTACAGAAGGTGCAGGGTTAGTTCATTCCAAAGAGGAGATGAGGTTGCCTTCCACTCCTGTGACCACTTAGTGGCTATCCAGTGTGTGTTTTGTCTCAGCGGGTACACAAAAGGCTGGAGAAACTCAGCGGGTGCAGCAGCATCTAAGGAGCGAAGGAGATAGGCGACGTTTCGGGTCGAGACCCTTCTTCAGACTGGTTAGGGATCAGGGAAACGAGAGATATAGACGGTGATGTGGAGAGATAAAGAACAATGAATGAAAGATATGCAAAAAAGTATCGATGATAAAGGAAACAGGCCATTGTAAGCTGTTTGTAGTGTGAAAATGAGACTTGGGTGAGGGAGAGATAGAGAGAGAGGGAATCCCTGGGCCCGAGGGCTGAGGGAGAGGTAGGAAGGGGAGGAGGCAGCAAGGGTTAACAGAATTAAGCCCAGAGGGTGCAGACTCCCCAAGCGGAATATGAGGTGCTGTTCCTCCAACTTGCGGTGTTGCTCACTCTGGCCGTGGAGGAGGGCCAGGACGAGAGGTCGGATACGGAATGGGAGGGGGAGTTGAAGTGCTGAGCCACCGGGAGGTCGGGTTGGTGTCTCAGTTGGCTGGATGGATACAAAATGCAACTTCCAGGAGCAAAGGGGGTGAGGGCACTCCAGATACTGAGATGATGAGATACCCAATGGCCTCCTCCTGCATCTATTTTGTGTAGAGGGAGTGCAGAGAAGGTTCACCAGACTGATTCCTGGGATGTCAGGACTGTCTTATGAACAAAGACTGCATAGACTCGGTTTATACTCTCTAGAATTTCGGAGATTGAGAGGGGATCTCATAGAAACTTACAAAATTCTTAAGGGGTTGGACAGGCTAGATGCAGGAAGATTGTTCCCGATGTTGGGGAGGTCCAGGACAAGGGGTCACAGCTTAAGGATAAGGGGGAAATCCTTTAGGACCGAGATGAGAAGGACTTTTTTCACACAGAGAGTGGTGGGTCTCTGGATCTCTCTGCCACAGAGGGTAGTTGAGGCCAGTTCATTGGCTATATTTCAGAGGGAGTTAGATGTGGCCCTTGTGGCTAAGGGGATCAGAGGGTATGGAGAGAAGGCAGGTACGGGATACTGAGTTGGATGATCAGCCATGATCATATTGAAGGGCCGAATGGCCTACTCCTGCACCTAATTTCTATGTGTTTCTATGTATTTTCTATGTCTATGTCTAGTATCTGGACCTAACAATGCCTCACATTGATGCAGCACCTTTATATCTGGTGGAATGACCATTCCCCATCTCCTCCCTCTCTCTCTTGCAGCTGGGCAGGATTCGAACACCCAGAATTCCAGGGGCAGCAGTTCATTCTGGAGAAGGGAGACTACCCACGCTGGGATGCCTGGAGCGGAAACAGTGGCTACAGGACCGAACACCTTCTCTCCTTCCGCCCCATCAAGAGTGCCGTAAGCCCTTCGATACTTTGCACTTTGTGTGTGTGTCTGTGTGTGTATAAAACTGTGAGAGGCGCGTAGTGGACAGGGTACACAGACTGTCGTCAGACGGCCATCTCTTAAGGGGCTGTCCCACTTGGGCGACCTAGTTGGCGAGTTTAGAAGAGTTTAGGAGAGTTTTTAAAAATGTCATGTTGAAGACCTCCTTCAACCTCCCTTCGACTATGTTGAAGACTATCTGCGACTACCTTCGACTACCCTCGATTACCGACGAATAACATGCCGACCGACTTCGGCTAAACCTACGAGTAAAAAAAGTATTGATTTTTTCCATGGCGACCTTTTTTTACTCACGGGCATTTTTCAACGTTGAAAAATACGCCGCGACCTAGCGGAGGCCTCGAGTGCTACTCTCGAGCATGAAGGAGAGTTATAGCCCTAACCAAGGGTACGAGTTCATTCCAAGAGCTCTCACGAGTTTAAAAAAAAATCAAACCCGTGGTAAGCACGGAGAATGAATGTAGCGGGTACGTTTGAGCTTGGGACGTCTCTTAGCGGCTCGTAACGCTAAAGGCAGGTACCCGGGAAAACTCGCTAACGGCAGGTAAGCAGGGGAAGACTCGTGAAGATTTTTCAACATGTTGCAAAATGTCCACGAGAGCCCCGAGTACCGACGAGCGGCCATTACCGTAAATCTCCGAGTTCGAATCAGGGCAAACTCGGGAGAACTCTTGGAATTAACTCGTACAGTGGGACAGGGGCTATTAAGGGCCCTGTCCCACTTTACGAGGTAATTACGGTGATGGCCGCTCGTAGGAACTCGGGGGCTCTCGTGGACATTTTTCACAGTGCTGAAAAAACTTCACGAGTTTCCGCATTTCCCGAGTACCTGCCGTTAGCGTTATGAGCTGCCACGGGACATCCACGAGCTCCGACGTACCCGCTACGTACATTCTACGTACTTACCACGAGTTCGTCTTTTTAATATCTCGGGAGAGCTTTTGAATTACCTCGTACAGTGGGACAGGCCCTTTACAAAGAACTCCTACCACGTTGTGTCGAATATGCTGCGAGTGTGAGTCAAGGGCAAACTCGCCAGAACTCGCGGATTAGGTCTCCCAAGTGGGACAGCCCCTTTACCTACCTGCACACAATCCATTGCCTTAAATATCCAGATGCCCATCCAAATGTCTCTTAGGTGTCACTATCGTACATCTGCCTCCAACACCACCTCGGGTCGCACGCAAGATGATAGACACAAAATGCCGGAGTAACTCAGCGGGACAGGCAGCGTATCTGGATAGAAGCCGGGTGACGTTTCGGGTTGAGGCCCTTCTTCAGTCTGAAGAAGAAGTCTGAACATAGACAACAGGTGCAGGAGCAGGCCATTCGGCCCTTTGAGCCAGCACCGCCATTCAATGTGATCATGGCTGATCATCCCCAATCTGTACCCCGTTCCCCATATTCCTTGATTCCGCTAGCCCTTAGAGCTATCATGTGGCTCTCTCTCGAATACATCCAGTGAATTGGCCTCCACTGCCTTCTGTGGCAGAGAATTCCACAGATTCAGCGTGGGACCAGGCCCTTCGGCCCACGTTGCCCGCACTGGCCAACATGTTCTGCCTACACCTGTTCTGCTCTTAGTTTAGAGAATCAGGGCTGAAACAGGCCCTTCGGCCCACCGGGTCTGCCCACCCTCAGAGCCGTACTCCAGCTTTTTGCGTCTATCTTTGGTTTAAACCAGCACCTGCAGTTCCCTGAAGAAGGGTCTCGACCCTGAAACGTCGCCCATTCCTTCTCTCCAGAGACGCTGCCCATCCCGCTGAGTTACTCCAGCATTTTCTGTCTATCTTGGGTGTAAACCAGCATCTGCAGTTCCTTCCCAGACAGCCAGAACCTTTTTTTTTTCCCAGGGTGGAATTGTCCAACACGAGAGGGCATAGCTATAAGGTGAGAGGGAAGAGTGGGGGAAGGGGGGGGGATTTTAATGAAGATATGTGGGGTAGGTCTTTTACCCGGTGGGTGGTGGGGTCCTGGAATGTAAAGCCTGCCAGGGGTGGTGGTGGAGGCAGACACGAGAGTGGCATTTCATCATCAGTGGTCACTCGAAGCCAGTATGACTGCCCTCTCATGGAGGGCGCCCGTGCGTGACTTTGTTTAACGTGGGGAGACTGGCGCACAGACGGCCACCCCACATGGGGTCCTTGACAGATCTGGGTCAGGATCCAGTGGCATGGAGTCCAAGACGGCCGGAGACCCTTTTCTGCTGCAGCCTTCATCCGCCTTCCCAGCCGGTGTGACGCTCCACTAAGGTCAGCCATCGTCCTCCGCCTGTTCCACCGTTGAGGTCTTGGTCGGATCGCTCTTTGTCGGAGACCTCCCCCTCGACCTTACCGCCATGGGTGGCCCTACCAGGAGCACAGCTCCAGATGGCATCGCTCCCAGGATCTCAGGACCACACGAGCTTCTCCACCACGACAAAGTGACAATCCACGGAGAAGATGAGGCTTTTAAGAGACATGGAAGTGCAGGGAATAGAGGGACCTGGATCATGTGCAAGTGGATGAGATCTGTTTGATTTGGCATCATGTTCGGCACAAACATTGTGGGCCGAAGGGCCTATTTCCGTGCTGTTCCATGTTCTATGTTCTGTCAGGCTCTAAAGCACTTCTGTTACCCCAGGCCTGTGAGTATCGAAGTAGCAGACTGATTAATGGAATGGCAGGACTTCCATATGAAGAAAGACTGGATAGACTCGGCTTGTACTCGCTAGAATTTAGAAGGTTGAGGGGGGATCTTATAGAAATTTACAAAATTCTTAAGGGGTTGAACTAGCTAGATGCAGGAAGATTGTTCCTGGTGTTGGGGAAGTCCAGAACACGGGGTCACAGTTTAAGGATAAGGGGGAAATCTTTTACGACCGAGATGAGAAAAACATTTTTCACACAGAGAGTGGTGAATCTGTGGAATTCTCTGCCACAGAAGGTAGTTGAGGCCAATCCATTGGCTATATTTAAGAGGGAGTTAGATGTGGCCCTTGTGGCTAAGGGGATCAGAGGGTATGGAGAGAAGGCAGGTACGGGATACTGAGTTGGGTGATCAGCCATGTTCATATTGAATGGCGGTGCAGGCTCGAAGGGCCGAATGGCTTACTCCTGCACCTATTTTCTATGTTTCTATGTTTCTATGATCTCGTTGAATGGCAGTGCTGGCTCGAAGGCACCTACTGTCTATTGTCTATTGTCTATTGATCAGAGATTCCTAACGCAGTCATTCTTTCTCCGTCTCTCCGTCTCTCTCTCTCTGCCCCCACAGAACCACAGTGACAGCAAGATCTCCCTGTACGAAAACGAGAACTTCCAGGGGCGCAAGTTTGAGCTCTGCGATGACTATCCATCCCTGCAAGCCATGGGCTGGTGCAGCAAGGAGGTTGCTTCCATCAAGGTCCACTCTGGAGCGTAAGTTGCCACTGGAGGAGGCCCAGGACCGAGAGGTCGGATACGGAATGGGAGGGGGAGTTGAAGTGCTGAGCCACCGGGAGGTCGGGTTGGTTATTGCGGACCGAGCGGAGGTGTTCGGCGAAACGATCGCCCAGCCTCCGCTTGGTCTCACCGATGTAGATCAGCTGGCATCTGGAGCAACGGATGCAGTAGATCAGGTTGGAGGAGGTGCAGGTGAACCTCTGTCGGACTTGGAAGGATGGCTTGGGTCCATGAAAGGAGTGGAGGGGGGAGGTGAAGGGACAAGTGATGCTACAATGATTGGTTGTGTTGTCTTCACAGCTGGGTTGGATACCAGTACCCTGGTTACAGAGGCTACCAGTACATCTTCGAGAGGGACCGACACAACGGAGAATACAAGAACTACAACGAGTACAGTACCCAGGCCCACACCAACCAGATGCAGTCCATGCGCAGAGTCCAGCACTAGACTGTGAAGGGACCACCTACCCACTGGGGGGATTGAAGGGAGGGCAGGGGAGGAGCAGGGGACGGGAAATGCTATCAGCTGCCTGCTTAAAGAAGGAACTGTACTAAACAATAAAGAATCTGCATCTTCCAAAACATCTGAGGCTGTGTCATGTATCTTAATAGATAATAGACAATAGACAATAGGTGCAGGGATAGATCATTCGGCCCTTCGAGCCTGCACCGCCATTCAATCAGCAATGATCCCAGGAATGAGTGGGTTAACCTATGATGAGCGTTTGATGGCACCTACTTGCTGGAGTTTAGAAGGATGAAGGGGGGACCTTGTTGAAACATACCGAATAGTGAAAGGCTTGGATAGAGACAATAGACAATAGACAATAGGTGCAGGAGTAGGCCATTCGGCCCTTCGAGCCAGCACCGCCATTCAATGTGTTCATGGCTGATCGTCCACAACCAGTGCCCCGTTCCTGCCTTCTCACCTGACTCCGCTGTCTTTAAGAGCCCTATCCAGCTCTCCCTTGAAAGTGTCCAGAGAACCGGCCTCCACCGCCCTCAGAGGCAGAGAATTCCACAGACTCACAACTCTCTGTGTGAAAAAAATCTTCCTTTCAATGAGTTGACCATGTATAGTCATAGTGATGCAGCATGGAAACAGGCCCTTCGGCCCCAACTAGCCCGCACCAGCCAACATGTCCCTGCTACACTCGTCCACATGCCCGCGTTTGGTCCATATCCCCCAAACATGTCCTATCCCAGCGGGACAGGCAGCATCTCTGGAGGAAAAGGGATGGGTGACGTTTCGGGTCGAGACCCTTCAAACCTTTGTGTCTATGTTTACTTGGTGAACTAGCAACATGACTTCTTAATAGAACAATGGAGAATAGCACTAGAAGGCACCCAATTTCATGCTGCTACCCGCCATTGCCTCACAGAGGTGGAAAAACGTGTTTTTCTGAGGAGACTTTAATGACCTTGAGTCGCCATAGCGTTAAGGCATGGTGGAGCACTTTGGATTAACTGCTGGAGGAGATGATTTAGTTTAGAAATACGGTACAGCATGGAAACAGACACACCAATGGACAATAGACAACAGACCATTGGTACAGGAGAAGGCCATTCGGCCCTTCGAGCCAGCACCGCCATTCAATGTGATCATGGCTGATCATCCACAATCAGTACCCCCCTTCTCCCCATATCCCCTGGCTCTGCTATTTTGAAGAGCCCTGTCTAGCTCTCTCTTGCAAGCATTCAGAGAACCTGCCTCCAAGTGTTTCCTCGTCTCCGTTCTAAATGGCCTACCCCTTATTCTTAAACTGTGGCCCCTGGTTCTGGACTCCCCCCCGGCCTCCACCACCCTCTGAGGCGGGGAATTCCACGCCGACCATCGATCCCCGCACATTAACACTACCCTACACACACACACACACACACACACACACACACACACACAAACACACACACACACACACACACACACACACACACACACACACACACACACACACACACACACACACACACACACACACACACACACACACACACACACACACACACACACACGAGGGATAAGTTTACATTCATACCGAGCCAATTAACCTACAGACCAGTAAATATTTTGAATGTGGGAGATCTCGGAGAAAACCCACGCAAGTCACGGGCGGAACGTACAGACTACGTACGGACAAGCATCCGTAGTCAGGATCGAACCAGGGTCCCCCAGCACTGTAGGGCAGTAGCTCTACCACTACACTACCGTCCCGTCCTTTTTTTACACACAGTAAATTCCCCAAATTGTAACTACTAGACTGGAAGATAAATATTGGCCAGGACACAGGAGGTACAATAGTTTAGTTTAGTTTCGAGATGCAGCGTGGAAACATGTGCTTTGGACCACCAAGTCCGCACCAATAAACCTCACACCAGTTCTATCCGACACAGTAGGGACAAGTTCCCACAAGCCAATTAATAGAATAGAATAGAATGCCTTTTATTGTCATTCAAACAGCTTGGATTGAACAAAATTGCATTTTCTACAGTCTTAATATTACAAAACATAACCCAAGACTCAGACTTAACACAGTTTACACAGACATCCATCACAGTGGATCTCCGACACCTCCTCACTGTGATGGAAGGCAAAAGTCTTATCTCTTCCCGTTGTTCTTCTCCCGTGGTCCAGCAGTCCAACTGCAGCGTCTAGGCGATGGGGGCTCACGATGTTAAAGCCCCCAGCAGATGATGGTAAGTCCCGCAGCCGTTTAAGCAACGCCGGGCAGTGTTAGATTCCGCTCCATGTCCTTTAAACCCCGCGATTCCAGCGGGAGAAGTTGCCCTCGCGGGAGCTCCGAAAAGTGGTCTCCCACCCGGGACCTGCGAGCTCCCGATGTTACCGTCCACCGGGCCTGCGGCCGGGGCCTCCAAAGCTCCGAAGTCGGGTTGCAGCCGCACAGCTCTCCCCGCTCCGAAGTCGGCCAGCTCCGCGATGGTGAGTCCGCAGGCTCCGCGACTGGAGCCCTCAGGTCGGTCCCGGCCGGAGGATGTTCGGCCCAACGACACGAGAGACCCGACAGGCAAAAAGTCGGGTCTCTGAACAGGGAAGAGGTTTAAAACGGTTTCCCCCACCACTAGAATCAAACATACATTTAACGAGACGAAAATTTAAAAAAAGGCAGAGAGATTGCAGTCGAGACGCTGCCGTTAGGTGCCACCACACCACACCACACCATCTGCAGGTCTTTGGGATTTGGGAGGAAACCGGAGCACCCAGAGGAAACCCACATGGTCACCGGGCCCGGAGAAGGTGCAAACTCCGTACAGACAGCACCCATGGTCGGGATCGAACCCGGCTCTCTGGCGCTGTGAGGCAGCAACTCTACCGCTGCGCCACCGTGCCGGCCCTCACTGGCTCCTCGTCAAGACAGGAGGTAGACCTCAACAAATGCCTCGTTTCAAGTGAGGCACCACGGAGTGAGTGCAGCATCTAGCTGTGTCGCAGCGGGAAGGTGGGCCTTTGAGTGACACACAAATCTCCAGCGCTCTGGACTTCTTCAGAATCGCAGCTGAGCTGACAACAGCCCAGGGCCTTGGACCTTCAGATTGGAGGAGATCCAAGCATGCCTGCACCCTAGTTTGGATCTTAAAGAAACATATAACATTCTCAAGGGATTGTACAGGCTAGTTGCAGAAAAAAAAATGTTTCCATGTTGTTATGAGTTACTCCAGCTTTTTTTGTCTATCTTGTATTGGATCCAGAACCAGCATCTGCAGTTCCTTCCTACACACTTTGGGAACAGTCTCTCTCCCCCATGAGTCGTGCATTTATCTCCTGCCTTTGGATTAGGAACCATCCCTGTACCTCCTCCCTCGACTGTCCAGGGACCCCGACCGTCCTTTCAGGTTAGGCAGAGGTCCACTTGCACCTCCTCCAACCTCATCTACTGTATCCCTTGTTCAAGATGTGGTGAGTCAAGTGGCAGAAGAGTTGACCAGGTACTTTGGATCCGTCTTCACGAAGGAGGACACAAACAATCTGCCTGATGTACTAGTGGCCAGAGGATCTGGGGTGACGGAGGAACTGAAGGAAGTCCACATTAGGCAGAAAATGGTGTTGGGTAGACTGATGGGACTGAAGGGTGATAAATCCCCAGGGCCTGATAGTCTGCATCCCAGGGTACTTAAGGAAGTGGCTCTAGAAATCATGGATGCATTTTCCAATGTTCTATAGACTCAGGATCAGTTGCTGTGGATTGGAGGGAAGCTAATGTTATCCCACTTTTTAAGAAAGGTGGGAGAAAGAAAACAGGGAATTATAGACCAGTTGGCCTGACATCGGTGGTGGGGAAGATGCTGGAGTCAATTATAAAAGATGAAATAGCCGCATATTTGGATAGTAGTAACAGGATCGGTCCGAGTCAGCATGGATTTACGAAGGGGAAATCACACTTGACTAATCTTCTGGAATTTTTTTGCGGATGTAACCTGGAAAATGGACAAGGGAGAGCCAGTGGATGTAGTGTACCTGGACTTTCAGAAAGCATTTAATAAGGTCTCACATGGGCGATTAGTGGGCAAAATTAGAGCACGTGGTCTTGGGGGTAGAGTGCTGACATGGATAGAGACGTGGTTGGCAGACAGGAAACAAAGAGTAGGGATTAACGGGTCCCTTTCAGAATGGCAGGCAGTGGGCAGATGCAGTTTAATGTGGTTAAATGTGAGATCATCCACTTTGGTGGCAGAAACAGGAAGGCAGATTACTATCTAAATGGTGTCAAGTTGGGAAAAGGGGAAGTACAACGGGATCTTGGGGTCCTAGTTCATCAGTCAATGGAAGTAAGCATGCAGGTACAGCAGGCAGTGGAGAAAGCGAATGGCATGTTGGCCTTTATAACACGTGGAGTTGAGTGTAGGAACAAAGAGGTCATTCTCTAAAAGGCACAACAGAGGATGTACTTCCTGCGGCAGCTGAGGAAGCACAATCTGCCACAGGCAACGATGGTCCAATTCCACACGGCCATCGTAGAGTCTGTCCTCACCTTCTCCATCATGGTCTGGTGTGGCTCGGCCACCAAGCACGACACCCGGAGGCTGCAGCGAATCGTCCGATCAGCAGAGAAGGTTATTGGCTGCAACCTTCCCTCCATTGATGAACTGTACACTGCAAGGGCCAGGAAGCGAGCGGGCAAGATCATCTCTGACCCCTCTCACCCTGGCCACAAACTCTTTGAATCACTTCCCTCTGGAAGGCGACTCCGGACTGTCAAAGCTGCCACAGCCGGACATAAAAACAGTTTTTATCCACGAGTAGTTGCTCTACTCAACAGCCAAAAATCTGTAGCCTCCCTTTGATCGGGTATTTTGTTGGTCCACGTGCTTGATCAATGGTGTTTTATCATTAATGTTTTATTATTATTAATGTTTAGTGTGTTCCGAGCCATTCGTAACTGTCACTGTATGTCATGTTGTTACTTGTGGGCGGAGCACCAAGGCAAATTCCTTGTATGTGAATACTTGGCCTTACTTACTTCTGCGGTTGTACAGAGCCCGAGTGAGACCACACCTCGAGTATTGTGTGCAGTTCTGGACCCCTAACTTGAGGAAGGACATTCTTGCTATTGAGGGAGTGCAGCCTAGGTTCACAAGGTTAATTCCCGGGATGGCAGGACTGTCATATGCTGAGAGAATGGAGCTGCTGGGTTTGTACACTCTGGAGTTTAGAAGGATGAGCGGGGATCTTATTGAAACATATAAGATTATTAAAGGAAGGAAACCGCAGGAAATGCTACACTTGTCCCTTCACCTCCCCCCCCTTGACTCCATCCAAGGACCCAAGCAGTCTTTCCAGGTGCGAGAGAGGTTCACCTGCACCTCCTCCAACCTCATCTATTGCATCCGCTGCTCTAGATGCCAGCTGCTCTACATTGGTGAGACCAAGCGCAGGCTTGGCGATCGCTTCGCCCAACACCTCCGCTCGGTTCACAATAACCAACCCGACCTCCCGGTGGCTCAGCACTTCAACTCCCCCCTCCCATTCCGAATCCGACCTCTCTGTTCTGGACCTCCTCCATGGCCAGAGTGAAGACCACCAAAAATTGGAGCAGCACCTCATAGAAACATAGAAACATAGAAATTGGGTGCAGGAGTAGGCCATTCGGCCCTTGGAGCCTGCACCGCCATTCAATATGATCATGGCTGACTATCCAGTATCCTGTACCTGCCTTCTCTCCATGCTTCACATGGGCAGTTTGCACCCCAGCGGTATGAACATTGATCTAATTTCAGGTAGTCCCTACTTTCTCCTCCTCTTCTCTGCTCTCCCTCAGCCCAATGGCTCCACCCCCTCCCCCCCGCCCCCCCACCCCCACCCCCCAACATCACATCAGTCTGAAGAAGGGTTACGAGCCGAAACGTTGACTATTTCCTTCGCTCCATAGATGCTGCCGCACCCGCTGAGTTTCTCCAGCATTTTGGTCTACCGAAGATTATTACAGGTTTGGACACGCTAGAGGCAGGAAACAGGTTCCAGATGTTGGGGGAGTCCAGAACCAGGGGCTCAGTTTAAGAATAAGGGGTAAGCCGTTTAGAACAGAGACGAGGAAACACTTTTTCTCACAGAGGGTTGTGAGTCTGTGGAATTCTCTGCCTCAGAGGGCGGTGGAGGCCGGTTCTCTGGACACTTTCAAGAGAGAGTTAGAAAGGGCTCTTAAAGATAGCAGAGTCAGGGGATATGGGGAGAAGGCAGGAACGGGGTACTGAATATGGATGATCAGTCATGATCACATTGAATGGCGGTGCTGGCTCGAAGGGCCGAATGGCCTACTGCTGCACCCATTGTCTAGTGACTCTTATGCATCGGTGAGACCAACCGAAGACTGGGCGATGGTTTCGCTGAACACCTCCGCTCAGTCCGCCTGGACCCACTTGATCTCCCGGTTGACAAACACTTTCACTCCCCCCTCCCATTCCCACACTGACCTCTCTGTCCTGGGCCTCCTCCACTGTCAGAGGGAGGCTGATCTCAAATTGGAGGAACAGCACCTCATATTTCGCTTGGGCAACTCACACCCCAGCGGTTTGAATTGTCCTTGATCTCCAATGTCTCCTTTGCCCTGTTTTCACGCTGTACATTTCCTTGTCTAAGTACCTCCCTCTCCCGTGACACGAGTCTGAAGAAGGGTCTCGACCCGAAACGTCACCCATTCCTCCTCTCCAGAGACGCTGCCTGTCCCGCTGAGTTACTCCGGCATTTCGTGTCCATCTCCAATGGTATGAATATTGATTGCTCTAACTTCAAGAAACCCTTGCATCCCCTCTCTCCCCATCCCACTCCCCACCCAAGTCACACCAGCTTCTCGTTCTCACCCAGCAAACAGCTGCCAATGAATGGCCTGTTTCCTTTATTTATTATTTTTTTTGCACATCTTTCATCTTTGTTCTATATCTCTCCACATCACCGTCCACATCTCTCGTTTCCTCTAAGTCTGCAGGGTCCCGGCCACGAAATGCCCCCCATTCCTTCTCTCCAGAGATGCTGGATGTCCTTCAGTCACTCCAGCTTTTTGTGTGTCTCTCTCTCTAGGATTAAGATTCCTTGCACCCGTCCACGGCGGCAGGGAGTTGTGGAGGAGCAGGGAGTGCCACGCATTCACATCCTGATCCGGCTCCGGGTTCACTCCGGTCTCCGCCCGTCAGGAGCGTGGGAGCAGCAGCCAGCGCAGCAAAGGAGCGGCCGCACGCCTCGTCGCCGGCCAGTGATTTGGCGACGGTCCCTCCGTGAGTAGACTGATCTCTTGCGCTGAAACCCAACGCTGCTCAGAAAACCAACCCCGCCTGCTCCCCCCTCTCTCCCCATCTCTCCCCCCTCTCCCCCCTCTCTCCCCCACTCTTTCCCCATCTACCCCCCTCTCCCCCCCATCTCCCCCCTCTCCCCCCCTCTCTCCCCCCCTCCCCTCCTCTCTCCCCCCTCTCCCCCTCTCGTCCCCTCTCCCCCTCTCCACTCTCCTATATCCCCTAATTCCTCTCCCCCTCTCCCTCTCTCCCCCCTCTCCCTCTCTCCTCTATCCCCTATCTCCCCTTCTCTCCTCCTCTCTCCCCCCATCCCCCAATCTTTCCCCTCTCCCCCCTCTCTCCCCCCATCTCCCCTCTCCCCCATCACTCCCCCCTCTCTCCCCCCATCCCCCCTCTCCCCTTCCCCCCCTCTCCCCCACTCTCTCACCCACTCTCTCCCCCCTCGCTCCCCTCTCATCCCCCTCTCTCCCACCTCTCCCACCTCTCTCCCCCTCGCTCCCCTCGCTCCCCCTCATCTCCCCCTCATCCCCCCTCATCTCCCCCTCATCTCCCCCCTCTCCCCTTCCCCCCCTCTCCCCCACTCTCTCACTCTCTCCCCCTCCCCCCATCTCCACCTCCCCATCTCCCCCCCCTCTTTGCCCCCTCTTTGCCCCCTCTCCCCCTCTCCCCCCATCTCTCCCCTCCTTCTCTCCCCCCTCCCTCTCCATCTCTCTTCCCCTCTCGCCCTCTCCTCCTCTCTCCCCCTCTCTCCCCCCTCTCCCCATCTCCCCATCCCCCCATCTCCCCCTTCTTCCTCCCTCTTCTCCTCTCCCCCTCCCCCTCTCCCTCTCTCCCATCTCTCCCACCCTCTCCCGCTCCCCCCTCGCTCCCCTCTCCCCTCTCCCCTCTCCCCTCTCCCCCTCTCTCCCCCCTCTCCCCCTCTCCCCCACTCTCTCCCCCTCTCCCCCTCTCACCCCCCTCTCCCCCTCTCTCCCACCTCTCTCCCCCTCTCACCCTTGCTCCCCTCGCTCCCCTCATCTCCCCCCTCTCCCCCACTCTCTCCCTATCTCCCCCTCCCCATCTCTCCCCCCTCTTTGCCCCCTCTCCCCCTTCCCCCATCTCTCCCCCTTTCCTTCTCTCCCCCCTCCCCCTCTCTCTCCCCTCTCTCCCCATCTCTCCTCCCCCTCTCCCCCTCCCCACCTCCCCATCTCTCCCCCTCTCCCCCCTCTCCTCCTTTCTCCCCATCTCTTCCCCTCCCTCCTTTCTCCTCTCCCCCTATATTCTCTCCCCTTCTCTCCTCTCTCCTTCCTCTCTCCCCCCCTCCCCTCTCCCCCCCTCTCCTCCTCTCTCATCTCCCCCACCCTTTCCCCTCTCCCCCACCCTTTCCCCTCTCTCCCCCTCCCCCTCTCTCCCCCCTCCCCCTCTCCCCCTCTCTCCCCCTCTCTCCCTCCCCCCTCTCTCCACCTCTCTCCCCACCCCACTTCCCCTCTCTCCCCCTCTCCCCCCTCTCCTCCTTTATCCCCATCTCTTCCCCTCCCTCCTTTCTCCTCTCCCCCTATCTTCTCTCCCCTTCTCTCCTCTCCCCTTCCTCTCCCCCTCTCCCCTCTCTTCTCCTCTCCCCTCTCCCCCATCTCTTCTCCCTCTCTCCCCATCTCCCCTCTCCCCATCTCTCCCCCCTCCCCATCTCCCCCCCTCTCCATCTCCCCCCTCTCCCCCTCTCCCCCTCTCTCTCCCCCCCTCTCCCCACCCCACCTCCCCTCTCTCCCCCTCTCCCCCTCTCTCCTCCTCTCTCCCCATCTCTTCCCCCCCTCTCCTTTCTCCTCTCCCCCTATCTTCTCTCCTCTCTCCCCCTCCCCTCTCCCATCTCCCTGCATCTCTTCCCCCTCTCTCCCCCCTCTCCTCTCCCCCACCCTTTCCCCTCTCCCCCCCTCCTCCCCCTCTCCCCCTCCCCCTCTCCCCCCTCCCCCCCTCTTTCCCCCCCTCTCCCCCTCTCTCCCCCTCCTCCTCTTGCCCTCTCTCCCCCCTCCCCCTCCCCCTCTCCCCCCTCTCCCCATCTCCCCATCTACCCCTCTCTCCCCCCTCTCTCCCCCTCTCTTCCCCTCTCTTCCCCTCTCTCCCCCTTCCCCCTCTCCCCCTCTCCCCCCCTCTCCCCCCTCTCCCCCCCTCTCCCCCCCTCTCCCCCTCCCCCTCTCCCCCTCTCCCCCTCCCCCCCTCCCCCCCTCTTTCCCCCCCTCTCCCCCTCCTCCTCTTGCCCTCTCTCCCCCCTCCCCCTCCCCCTCTCCCCCTCCCCCTCTCCCCCTCTCCCCCTCTCCCCCCTATCTCTCCTCCCTCTCTCCCCCTCTCTCCCCCTCTCTCCCCCCTCCCCATCTCCCCATCTACCCCTCTCTCCCCCCTCTCTCCCCCTCTCTTCCCCTCTTTTCCCCTCTCTCCCCCTCCCCCTCTCCCTCTCTCCCCCCCTCCCCCCCTCTCCCCCCTCTCCCCTCCCCCTCTCCCCCTCTCCCCCTCTCCCCCTCCCCCCCTCTTTCCCCCCCTCTCCCCCTCTCTCCCCCTCCTCCTCTTGCCCTCTCCCCCCCTCCCCCTCCCCCTCTCCCCCCTCTCCCCCTCCCCCTCTCCCCCTCCCCCCCTCTCCCCCTCTCCCCCCTATCTCTCCTCCCTCTCTCCCCCTCTCTCCCCCTCTCTCCCCCCTCCCCATCTCCCCATCTACCCCTCTCTCCCCCCTCTCTCCCCCTCTCTTCCCCTCTCTTCCCCTCTCTCCCCCTTCCCCCTCTCCCTCTCTCCCCCCCTCTCCCCCCCTCTCCCCCCCTCTCCCCCCTCTCCCCCATCCCCCTCTCCCCCCTCCCCCTCTCTCCCCTCCCCCCCTCTCTCCCCCTCTCTCCCCCTCTCCCCCCCTCTCCCCATCCCCCTCTCCCCCCCTCCCCCCCTCCCCCTCTCCCCCACCTCCCCCTCTCTCGACTTTCCCGCTATCCCCCTCTCTCCCACTCTCCCCCTCTCAACCCTCTCCCACTCTCCCCCTCTCTCCCTCTCGCTCTCACCTTCACTCCAATTTTAGAAACATAGAAAATAAGTGCAGGAGGAGGCCATTCGGCCCTTCGTGCCAGCACCCCCATTCATTTTGATCATGGCTGATCGTCCCCAATCAATAACCTGTGCCTGCCTTCTCCCCATATCCCTTGACTCCACTAGCCCCTAGAGCTCTATCTAACTCTCTCTTAAATCCATCTAGTGATTTGGCCTCCACTGCCCTCTGTGGCAGGGAATTCCACAAATTCACAACTCTCTGGGTGAAAAAGTTTTTTCTCACCTCAGTCTTAAATGACCTCCCCTTTATTCAAAAACTGTGGACCCTGGTTCTGGACTCGCCCAACATTGGGAACATTTTTCCAGCATCTAGCTTGTCCAGTCCTTTTATAATTTTATATATTTCTATAAGATCCCCCCTCCACATCATCCTTCTAAACTCCAGTGAATACAAGCCTAGTCTTTTCAATCTTTCCTCATATGACAGTCCCGCCATCGCAGGGATCAATCTCGTGAACCTACGCTGCACTGCCTCAATCACAAGGATGTCCTACCTGGCACTTGTCTAGTCCTTTTATAATTTTAAATGTTTCTATAAGATCCCCCCCTCATCCTTCCAAACACCAGCGAATTTTCTCTTTCTCTCTCACCCCCTCTCTCACACTCCTTCCATCCACCGTCTTTCCCTCTCTCTGATCCTACACTCGCCCATCTCTTCCCCCCTCTCTCACCCTCTGCCCTCTTGTCTGCTTCACAATCGCCCTCTCTTTTCCCTGTTACACACCTTGCCCCTCACCCTATCCACCTCTCTCATCCCCCAATTTCCCCCACTCTCTCTCCCCCCCCCACCCCCCACAGAAACACCATCTACCACACTCAGTCCATTTTCAGATCAGTCTATCGCCACGTGTACCGAGGTACAGTGAAAAGCTTTAGTTGCGTGCTAACCAGTCAGCGGAAAGACAATACATGATTACAATCGAGCCGTTTACAGTGTATAGATACATGATAAGGGAATAACGTTTAGTGCAAGGTAAAGCCAGCAAAGTCTGATCAAGGATAGTCCGAGGGTCACCAAAGAGGTAGATAGTAGTTCGGGACCGTTCTCTGGTTGTGGTAGGATGGTTCAGTTGCCTGATAACAGCTGGGAAGAAACTGTCCCTGAATCTGGAGGTGTGCGTTCGTTTTCACACTTCTGTACCTTTTTGCCCGATGGGAGAGGGGAGAAGAAACATAGAAACATAGAAAAATAGGTGCAGGAGTAGGCCATTCGGCCCTTCGAGCCTGCACCGCCATTCAATACGATCATGGCTGATCATCCAACTCAGTATCCCGTACCTGCCTTCTCTCCATACCCTCTGATCCCCTTAGCCACAAGGGCCACATCTAACTCCATCTTAAATATAGCCAATGAACTGGCCTCAATTACCTTCTGTGGCAGAGAATTCCAGAGATTCATCACTCTCTGTGTGAAAAAAGTCCTTCTCATCTCGGTCCTAAAGGATTTCCCCCTTATCCTTAAGCTGTGACCCCTTGTCCTGGACCTCCCCAACATCGGGAACAATCTTCCTGCATCTAGCCTGTCCAACCCCTTAAGAATTTTGTAAGTTCCTATAAGATCCCCTCTCAATCTCCTAAATTCTAGAGAGTATAAACCCGAGTCTATGCAGTCTTTGTTCATACGACAGTCCTGACATCCCAGGAATCAGTCTGGTGAACCTTCTCTGCACTCCCTCTATGGCAATAATGTCCTTCCTCAGATTTGGAGACCAGAACTGTACGCAATACTCCAGGTGTGGTCTCACCAAGACCCTATACAACTGAAGTAGAACCTCCCTGCTCCTATACTCAAATCCTTTTGCTATGAGGGAGAGGGAGTGACCGGGGGTGAGACTGGTCCTTGATGATGCTGCTGGCCTTGCCGGGGCAGCGTGAGGTGTAGATGGAGTCAATGGAAGGGAGGTCGGTTTGTCAGGCCCTTTCCTCAGCCTCTCTTGTCTGTTACCCCCTCCCCCTGCTCCCCACACCTCCCCAGCCAAGCCCTGTCTAGATCCCTCTCTTTATTTCCCCCCCCCCAACTTCCCCCTCCCTCCCCCCTCCCCCTCCCGGTAAGATCCCCATATTCTCTGCACTTTTTCCAGCATAACGGCATCTGTCCAATAGCAGGGTGAAAAAAAAACTGGACACAATACTCCAAATGTGGTCTCACTGATGTCTTGTACAACTGCAGCATAATACCCCTGTCCCACTTAGGAAACCTGAACGGAAACCTCTGGAGACTTTGCGCCCCACCCAAGGTTTCCACGCGGTTCCTGGAGGTTTTTGTCCTCCGGCAATCACCTTCAACTAGCATCGCAACCGGCTTCGACTAAAAAAATGACCGATTTTTATAACGGAAACCACTTTCGGCCGTTAGGGAGACTGACAAAAACCTCCGGGAACCGCACGGAAAACCTTGGGTGGGGCGCAAAGTCTCCAGAGGTTTCCGTTCAGGTTTCCTAAGTGGGACAGGGGCATTACTTCCCAAAATGTGTAGGAAAGAACTGCAGATGCTGGTTTAAAGCGAAGATGGACACAAAATGCTGGAGTAAAGGGGCTTGTCCCACTGTACGAGCTAATTCAAGAGCTCTCCCGAGTTTAAAAAAAAAATCAAACTCGTGGTAAGCGCGGAGAATGTACGTCGCGGGTACGTCGGAGCTCGGGGACGTCTCTTAGTGGCTCGTAACGCTATCGGCAGGTACTTGGGAAACGCGGTATGCCCGGGAAGACTCGTGAAGATTTTTCAACATGTTGAAAAATGTCCACGAGAGCCCCGAGTACCGACGAGCGGCCATTACCGTAAATCTCCGAGTTCAAATCAGGGGAAACTCGGGAGAACTCTTGAATTAGCTCGTACAGTGGGACAGCCCCATTACTCAGCGGGACAGGCTGCACCTCTGGAGAGAAGACCCGAAACGTCAGTCTGCAGAAGGCTCTCGACCTGAAGCATCACCCATTCCTTCTGTACACAACTTCCCATCGAGGTTGGCTGCAGGAGATTTGCAGGGCAACCGTTCTACAAAGCCTTGAGGGCGCTGGGCATCAACGGAATGGAGAGGAGAAGAGCCATCAAGAGCAGCACAGAGGCAGCGGAGAAGGCCTCAAGATGGCTCTGGATCAGGAGAGGAGGTCCATAGGGAGGAGCGAATGCCACCTGAACACAAGTCGTGGTCTGGGTTGCCTGGGCGAGGGTGCCTGATGTTGAGAGACCCGAAACACCAGGCACCCTCGCCCAGGCGACCCTGACCCCAGGTTACATCACTGATGATGCGTTCAGGAGCATCACTAGATGTATTTTTTATCAATCCCAACTTCAATACCCAATAGGTAGACAAAATGCTGGAGAAACTCAACCGGTGAGGCAGCATCTATGGAGCGAAGGAAATAGGCAGCGTTTCAACTTTATAACACGACAAATCGAATATAGGAGCAAAGAGGTCCTTCTGCAGTTATACAGAGCCCTAGTGAGACCACACCTGGACTATTGTGTCCAGTTTTGGTCCCTTAATTTGAGGAAGGACATTCTTGCTGTTGAGGGAGTGTAGCATAGGTTCACCAGGTTAATTCCCGGGATGGCGGGACTGTCATATGCTGAGAGAATGGAGCGGCTGGGCTTGTACACTCTGGAGTTTAGAAGGATGAGAGGGGATTTCATTGTAACATATAAGATTGTTAAGGGCTTGGACAAAGGATGTATATATATATATATATATAAACAGTCCCTTCCGAGTGACGAATGAACACAGCATATGTCTGCACTGAATTAGTACTGTTGATATTGATATTACTATTAATACTGTTGATATTGCTAGAGGCAGGAAATATGTTCCCGATGTTGGGGGAGGCCAGAACCAGGGGCCACAGTTTAAGAATAAGGAGTAAGCCATTAAGAAGGGAGACGAGGAAACACTTTTTCTCACAGAGGGTGGTGAGTCTGTGGAATTCTCTGGCCTCAGAGGGCAGTGGAGGCAGATGCTTTCAAGAGAGAGCTCGATAGAACTCTTAAAGATAGCGGAGTCAGGGGATATGGGGAGAAGGCAGGAACGGGGTACTGATTGGGGATGATCAGCCGTGATCACATTGAATGGCGGTGCTGGCTCGAAGGGCCGAATGGCCTACTCCTGCACCTATTGTCTATTGTTTCAGGCCGAAACCCTTCTTCAGACTGATACCCAATACCCTGACTGACTGAAGGCCTGTGAGGTGATGCAATATTTGTGGTAGAACCAAGAAGCAAGCAGATCAGTGTTAGCAAATATCCTGCCTGTGGTCACATCCGTAATAAAACACAGGCAGGGAATAAAATCATGTGTTTCCATGTGAGGAATAGATCGGTTAGAAGTACAGTGTCTCTTGCCCAGAGTAGGTGAATCGAGGACCAGAGGGCACAGGTTCAAGGTGAAGGGGAAAAGATTTAATAGGAATCTGAGGGGTAACTTTTTTACACAAAGGGTGGTGGGTGTATGGAACAAGCTGCCAGAGGAGGTAATTGAGGCTGGTGTAGATCAATTACTATTGCTGATCTGATCCATGCCGGGTTTTGCTATTACCAACCCGATCCAGGATCCCTGCCGTGTTTTCACTATGCCATCTGGTGGTACTCAATTAGCGAGAGGCAGTCTAATTTACGATGTTCTGCCAATGCCATGGTCTCTGTACGTATTCTGAATAAAATACTTTATAAGAATTTAAACGACTGAGTGCCATTAACACTTCTTTACAGCAAGGGACTATCCCACCGTTCAAGGAACAATTACTCAGGTACCTGGATAGGACAGGTTTGGAGGGATATGGACCAAACGCAGGCAGGTGGGACTAGTGTAGCTGGGTCATGTTGGCCAGTATGGGCAAGTTGGGCCGAAGGGCCTGTTTCCACGCTGTATCACTCGATGACCCTCTGACTATGACTCTAATCCTCACCGAAGATCAACTTTAGTTTAGGAACTGCAGAAGCTGGTTTACACTGAAGATAGACGGATATTACTGATTGTATACCATGTTGTCACCTTCCCCACAGCTAAGAATGAACCATTCCATATTTCCTTATCATCTGAAGAAGTCTGAAGAAGGGTTCCGAAACGTCGCCTATCTCCTTCGCTCCTTAGATGCTGCTGCACCCGCTGAGTTTCTCCAGCCTTTTGTGTAAGCCCCTTTCCTTATCATCGTCTGCTTGGATCTGTTGCTTTCACTCCTTCAAGATTCAAGATTCAAGAGAGTTTATTGTCGTGTGTCCCAGGCAGGACAATGAAATTCTTGCTTTGCATCAGCACAACAGAACATAGTAGGCATTGTCTACAGAACAGATCAGTGTGTCCATATACCATGATATAAATATATACACACATGAATAAATAAACTGATAAAGTGCAAATAACAGATAAAGGGCTATTAATGTTCAGAGTTTTGTCCGAGCCAAGTTTAATAGCCTGATGGCTGTGGGGAAGTAGCTATTCCTGAACCTGGTCGGTGCAGTCTTCAGGCTCCTGTACCTTCTACCTGAAGGTAGCAGGGAGATGAGTGTGTGGCCAGGGTGGTGTGGATCCTTGATGATGCTGCCAGCCTTTTTGAGGCAGCGACTGCGATAGATCCCCTCGATGGAAGGGAGGTCAGAGCCGATGATGGACTGGCCCATCCTTACCCATCCATATCTCTAGGTTCCCTCTCCCCTGACTCTGAAAAAGGGCCTTGACCCGAAATGTCACCCATTGCTACTCTCCAGGATGCTGCCTGTCCCGCTGAGTTACTCCGGCAGTTGATGTCTATCTTTAGTTTAGTTCAGTTCAGCGATACAGCACAGAAACAGGCCCTTCGGCCCACCGAGTCTGCACCGACCACCGGCACTAGCCCTATCTTACACACTAGGGACAATTTTACAATTTTACCAAAGCCAATTAAACTGCACGTGTTAGGAGTGCGGGAGGAAACCAGAGCACCCGGAGAAAACCCACGTGGTCCTGTGGAGAACGTACAAACCCTGTACAGACGGCGCCCGCAGTCAGGAGTGAACACGGGTCTCTGGCGCGGGAGCAACCCTACCACTGTGCCGCTGTGCCGCCCATTTAGTTCAGTTCAGTTTATTATTGTCACAAGTAACGAGGTACAGTCAAAAGGTTTTTTGTTGCTTGCTATTCAGTCAGTGAAAAGTCGATACACGAGTTCAATATAGCAGTCCTCAGTGTACAGATACAGGAGAAAGGGAATGACGTTATTGCAAGATAGATTCCAGTAAAGTCCGATTAAGGTTCGTCTGAACTAAGGAGAGGTTGCGTAGGCTGGGACTCCATTCCTTGGAGCGCAGGTGGATGAGGGGTGATCTTATAGAGGTGTACAAGATCATGAGAGGAACATATCACACGGAGAGTTGTGAGTCTGTGGAATTCTCTGCCTCAGAGGGCGGCAGTGGCAGGTTCTCTGGATACTTTCAAGAGAGGGCTAGATAGGGCTCTTGAAGATAGCGGAGTCAGGGGATATGGGGAGAAGGCAGTCTAAGGATCAGTGGGAATTCCTTTAGGACCGAGATGAGGAAAACATTCTTCACACAGAGAGTGGTGAGTCTCTGGAATTCTCTGCCACAGAAGGTAGTTGAGGCCAGTTCATTGGCTATATTTAAGAGGGCGTTAGATGTGGCACTTGTGGCTAAAGGGATCAGGGGGTATGGAGAGAAGGCAGGTACGGGATACTGAGTTGGATGGTCAGCCATGATCACATTGAATAGCGGTGCAGGCTCGAAGGGCCGAATGGCCTACTCCTGCACCTAATTTCTATGTTTCTATGTTTCTAATTCAGGAATGGGGTACTGATTGGGGATGATCAGCCATGGTCACATTAAATGGCGGTGCTGGCTCGAAGGGCTGAATGGCCTACTCCTGCACCTATTGTCTGTTGTCTACAATCTGAAAGTCTCTGCGCAACAATCATTCATCATTTCATTTGAGTGTGAATTTAATTCATTCTCCTGCACTTTTGGTCTATTATCTATTGTCTATTGTGTAGAGGCACAGAATCCCTTGCCCAGAGTAGGTGAATCAAGAACCAGAGAAGATAGGCTTCAGGGGGGGAAAGATTTAATAGGAAACTGAGGGTAACTTGTTTACGCAAAGGGTGGTGGGTGTTGGAGGAGGTAGTTGCGGCAGGGACCATCGCAATGTTTAAGAACCATTTAGACAGGCAGATGTACAGGATAGGGCTAGAGGCAGGTGGGACTAGTGTAGCTGGGACATGTTGTACGGTGTGGGCAAGTTGGGTCGAAGGGCCTGTTTCCACGCTATATCACTCTATGACTTCACGTGTTGTTAAGGTCTTGGACACGCCAGAGGCAGGAAACATGTTCCCGATGTTGGGGGGAGTCCAGAACCAGGGGCCACAGTTTAAGAATAAGGAGTAAGCCGTGTATAACGGAGAAGAGGAAACACTTTTTCTCACACCGAGTTGTTAGTCCGTGGAATTCTCTGCCTCAGAGGGCGGTGGAGGCAGGTTCTCTGGATGCTTTCAAGAGAGAGCTCTTAAAAATAGCGGAGTCAGGGGTTATGGGGAGAAGCAGGAACGGGGTACTGATTGGGGATGATCAGCCATGGTCACATTGAATGGTGGTGCTGGCTCGAAGGGCCGAATGGCCTACTCCTGCACCTATTGTCTATTGTCTATTGTGTTCTGGATGCACATTCTGTGACCATGCGGGTGAAACAGAATCTCTGCTTCTCTTCCCACAGATGCTGCCTGACCTGCTATGTATGTTCTGCTTTTGTTTCAAGTTTCCGGCGTCTGGGTGCTCTCTTATTAATTTTTACCCCCCCACCCCCCCCCCCCCCCACCGATTGCCAAGCTCTCCCGAGTTCTTGGCTTGTTTTTGCGTTGTCTGTTCGCTTATTGACACACAGGCAGCAAAAGCAAGCCATGAAACCGCGAGCAAACAGCACTGGAGGTTGAAAGGGAACGCAACCGCTCGCCCGGACCAACGCGAAGAAATCACGGAGTGAACGGAAGAACTAATGGTTTATACCAACACCGCAAGTTGGAGGAACAGCATATTCCGCTTGGGGAGTCTGCATCCTCTGGGCTTAAACATTGAATTTTCTCAATTCTTTTAAACCAGGCTGCATCCTCCCCTTCCCACCTCTCCCTCAGCCCTCGGGCCCTGGCATTCCCTCTCTCTCTATCTCCCCCCCACCCAAGTCGCACTAGCTACTCATTTTCACACTACAAACAGCTTACAACGGCCTGTGTCCTTTATCATCGATACTTTTTTGCATATCTTTCATTCATTGTTCTTTATCTCTCCACATCACCGTCTATATCTCTCGTTTCCCTGATCCCTGACCAGTCTGAAGAAGGGTCTCGACCCAAAACGTCGCCTATCTCCTTCGCTCCTTAGATGCTGCTGCACCCGCTGAGTTTCTCCAGCCTTTTGTGTAACCCAATGCGTTATACTTGTAGACTTTAGAAACATAGAAACATAGAAATTAGGTGCAGGAGTAGGCCATTCGGCCCTTCGAGCCTGCACCGCCATTCAATATGATCATGGCTGATCATCCAACTCAGTATCCCGTACCTGCCTTCTCTCCATACCCCCTGATCCCTTTAGCCACAAGTGCCACATCTAACGCCCTCTTAAATATAGCCAATGAACTGGCCTCAACTACCTTCTGTGGCAGAGAATTCCAGAGACTCACCACTCTCTGTGTAAAGAATGTTTTCCTCATTTCGGTCCTAAAGGAATTCCCCCTTATCCTTAGACTGTGACCCCTTGTTCTGGACTCCCCCAACATCGGGAACAATCTTCCAGCATCTAGCTTGTCCAACCCCTTAAGAATTTTGTAGGTTTCTATAAGATCCCCCCTCAATCTTCTAAATTCCATCGAGTACAAACCGAGTCTATCCAATCTTTCCTCATATGAAAGTCCTGACATCCCAGGAATCAGTCTGGTGAATCTTCTCTGTACCCCCTCTATGGCAAGGATGTCTTTCCTCAGATTTGGAGACCAAAACTGTACGCAGTACTCCAGGTGTGGCCTCACCAAAACCCTGTACAACTGCAGTAGAACCTCCCTGCTCCTATACTCAAATCCTTTCGCTATGAATGCTAACATACCATTTGCTTTCTTCACTGCCTGCTGCACCTGCATGCCTACTTTCAATGACTGGTGTACCATGACACCCAGGTCTCGTTGCATCTCCCCCTTACCTAATCTGCCACCATTCAGATAATAGTCTACCCTCATGTTTTTGCCACCAAAGTGGATAACCTCACATTTATCCACATTGTACTGCATCTGCCATGCATCTGCCCATTCACTCAGCCTATCCAAATCACCCTGCAGCCTCCAAGCATCCTCCTCACACCTAACTATACCCCCCAGCTTGGTATCATCTGCAAATTTGGAGATGTTGCATTGAATTCCCTCGTCCAAATCATTAATATATATTGTAAATAGCTGGGGTCCCAGCACTGAGCCTTGCGGCACCCCACTAGTCACTGCCTGCCATTCTGAAAAGGACCCGTTTACTCCTACCCTTTGCCTCCTGTCTGCCAGCCAGTTCTCTATCCACATCAATACTGAACCCCCAATACCGTGTGCCTTAGATATGCAGCGTGGAAGCAGGCCCTTCGGCCCATCCGAGTCCACGCCGCACACTAGCACTATCCTACACACTAGGGACAATTTGCAATTTTACAGAAGCCAGAATTCACTGCAATATAGCAATGTTACAAAATTTTGAGATTTAAAAGAATCAAGTCGCAATTTATCCCATCAGATAAAGCATAAAAAGAAGTTTAATTTGACACCTAATTCACTTTTATATCTTCAGTATTAAAAAAGTTATGGCCATTTTCATACTCGGAAATTAGCATCTTGTTCCCCATTGCTTTTCCATTGACTTAACACAAAAGCTGTGATCGAGGACAGTCAAAAGCCCATAACGTTCTTAAAAATTAAGATAACTGAATGAAACTTTCAGTTATTATAGATTCATAGAATAATAGAATCATAGGAAATAGGTGCAGGAGGAGGCCATTCGGCCCTTCGAGCCTGCACCGCCATTCAATATGCTCACGGCTGATCATCCAACTCGGTATCCTGTACCTGCCTTCTCTCCATACCCTCTGATCCCCTTATCCTCTGAGTAGCCGAAGCACCCATTTTAGTAATTTGGTAAATACCTGGGTAAATAATTTAACCCATCTTGCAATGTTTTACCGTGCTCCTTGCCTCATCAGTAGTAAATTATCATTGCTGTTATCATTCTCCTGATAATTTCAAATGTCTCTGGTGATCCCTGTAAATGGGATCTGAATAGAATGTATCTTTGAGATCCTTATGAAAATCAGTTGTTAGTCAGTGACGAAGTTTCCTATTCGGAAAGTTTATACTGCACATACGAGTTACACGACCTTCTCCATCTTAACAATGAACGGCCACGTCTGCCATCATTCCGTGCCTGCCTGGAACGACAACTCTGGCCCGGTTTCCGAGCCTGTCTTGGAAGACAATCCTGGCCATAATAATGAGCCACCCTCATAATTCCGAACCTGCCTCTAAAGGCAACTCTGGGCCATAATTCTAAGCCTGCCGTGAAAGACAACTGGCCATATTTCGATCCTGTCTCGAAGCGATCCTGGCCATGATACTGAGCCTGCCTTAAAAGACAATACTGGCCCTAATTCCAAACCTGCTTGGAATGTTACTATTGTGCAGTGTTACATGGTTAGGTGACAATGCCTTAACCATACGTGTGTTGGACAAACAAGCGTAAAATTACCAACTTGTAAGTGGTCCACTTACCCCATGTTTCGGAAGAGCCAGACCCACCTACCTGCCTGGTTATAGGGTAGGACTGGTAGGGTGCGTGGAACGTCCGTCCAGTTTTCACGCAGCCATAGCTTCAGTGAACCGCTCACTGCCAATGGAGGCGTGGAGTGTGTTGTGGCCGAACCGATGAAGCTTTGCTCGTCGTTGGTACCTTGGTTGTTCCGACAGCGTTTGCTTCCTCATCCAGGTTTTGCCTGTTGAATAGGCCTTAACCTGAATAGAAGATTCGACGGCTTGTAGCATGAGGGGAACTCTGACCCCTTCCAGGTGTTCTGCCAACGGCTGGTAACCAAATCTTCTGGCAGCAACACCTTCGTCTGCGAGGATTGCCTTGAACCCATACGCATGTGCTCCCGTATGTTCCATGGACATACTTTAGAATTTGAAGTCAGTTACCTACGGACCATTCGCACTCCACTCCATAAAGGGGGAGATCGTAGGCAGCCCTGAACAGGTGCTGGCTCGGGCCCCTGAGGGAACCTGCGCTGATATGGCCTCTCCAACAGACCTATACCAGAATGGAACATACTCGGTGGAAGAATAATTCTGGCCCCGCATACTCTCCTCCTCCAATCGGGAGACATTAAGCAGCCCTGAATAGGCACTGCTGGCACGGGCTACTCCTCCTGTTGGAGTGTGTCTTGGTGGAGCATCCTCTCCATTAGGAGCTCCATCCAGTTTAGCCCAAAAGGTTTTCTCATCACCGGAGTCGAACCCTCCCGGCCCGACTCGTCCCGAGTCCATAGGCCTGACCGCTAAGAAGAGAAAACAGAACCTGGTCGCGAAATGCAAAACTTACCTGCATGTTTAAACTTACCGCTGTGGAAAGGGAAGAGGTGACGTAAGGACCGTCCCGCCCGCCAGTCAGTCGCTGCGCCATTCGAACGACGTAATGACGCGCATGCGGACTGGCGGGGTTCTTCACGGAATCACTCACGTGACTCCGAAGTAAAATTATGCTTGTAAGCCTGTACACCTTTCAGTGTGTGGGTTCGATCCTGACCTCGGGTGCTGCCTGTACGGAGTTTGCACATTCTCCCTGTCGCCGCGTGGGTTTTCTCCGGGTGCTCCGGTTTCCTCCCGCACTCCAAAGACGTCCAGTTTGGAGGTTCGTTTGGCTTCTGTAAAATTGCCGCTCCTGTGCAGGGAGTGGATGGGATAACATGGAAGTGGCGTGAATGGGCGATCGGTGGTCGGTGTGGACTCGGTTGGCCGAAGGGATCTGTTTCCGTGCTGTGCCCACTGAGTTACTCCAGCATTTTGTGTCTTTCCCCGTTTAGTTTATTGATACAACGTGGAAACAGGCCCTTCTGCCCATCGAGTCCGGGCCGACCAGCGATCCCCGCAAACTAGCACTAGCACCAGGGGCAATTTACCGAAGCCGATTAACCTACAAACGTGCACGTCTTTGGAGTGTGGGAGGAAGCTGGAGCGCCCGGAGAAAACACACGCAGGTCACGGGGAGAACGTGTAGCCAAGCACCCGTAGGAGAGTGTAGGATAAACACATAGGCACATATATAGGCAGGAAAGAACTGCAGCTGCTGGTTTAAATCGAGGGTAGATACAAAATGCCTGAGATTGTTATTGATTTAGAAGATTGAGAGGGGATCTTATAGAAACTTACAAAATTCTTAAGGGGTTGGACAGGCTAGATGCAGGAAGATTGTTCCCGATGTTGGGGAAGTCCAGAACAAGGGGTCACAGTTTAAGGATAAGGGGGAAGTCTTTTAGGATCGAGATGAGAAAAACATTTTTCACACAGAGAGTGGTGAATCTGTGGAACTCTCTGCCACAGAAGGTAGTTGAGGTCAGTTCATTGGCTATATTTAAGAGGGAGTTAGATGTGGCCCTTGTGGCTAAAGGGGATCAGGGGGTATGGAGAGAAGGCAGGTACAGGATACTGAGTTGGATGATCAGCCATGATCATATTGAATGGCGGTGCAGGCTCGAAGGGCCGAATGGCCTACTCCTGCACCTATTTTCTAATTTTCTATGTTTTTATTAAGAAGGGTTTTGATCTGAAACCTTCTCTCCAGAGATGCCACCTGTCCCGCTGAGTTCCTCCAGTATTTTGTGTCGATTTAAACTTTGACAATTGGAAACTGATGCAATGTCTGGAGGTTTTGGCAGACAACCTGCGCTAGATAACAGTATAAAACTAAAATTGAGGTAATAATTTAACAGAAATGGGGAAAGTGCCCTTCCTTTCCCCTGTGGAAAGGGAAGAGGTGACGTTTTTGGTCGAGACCTGGTCTGAAGAAGGGTCTCGACCCGAAACGTCGCCCATTCCTTCTCTCCAGAGATGCTGCCTAGTCCCACTGAGTTACTCCAGCATTTAGTGTCTACACACATATATAGTTACAGGTTTGCAGGTTAATTGACTTCGATGTAGAATAGTAAGATTGAACGAGAACTTACCAGTTCGAAGGTTGATCTTTATTTCATGAGGAGTCGAAGTGAGGGATTTCGTGAAGAGCCCGCCGGCGCGCATGCTCGACATACTTCAAAGTAGCGGCGTGGAATCACAGAACCAACAATAGAAATGACTTCGCATAGTATGATTGAATTGACTAAGATTACCAGATGAAGGTGATTGAGGGTTGGGCGAGGAGGGCACGAAATCCCTCACTTCGACTCCTCATAAAATAAAGATCAACCTTCGAACTGGTAAGTTCTCGTTCAATCTTACTATTTCATTTCGGAGTCACGTGAGTGACTTCGTGAAGACTTCAAAGCTTCTGTGATGACACGCCCTGGACCACGTCCATGCTGACACACCACTACCAGGGATGGATGGGAGGAACAAACTGGCTCAATAGCTCATACTGCAAAACAAAAGCATATTTATTAATAACAAATCAAAAACCCCTCATGCGGGGACATCTCCACGTTCTTGACCTGCATTCAGCACGGCTTCTGCGAACTGTAGAGGAGCAGCAACAGGCTTGTTATAAAAACGCTGGAACACAGCTTCATTCGCCCATCCTGCTGTGGCGAGAATTTGGTCCATGGGCACCTCCATGACCCTCGCCGCTGACGTCGATGCAGCCCTGGTGGAATGAGACTTGAACACATTAGTGTCGATACCTGACTTACCCAAGACGACTCGAAGCCACCTGGATATCGTCTGGACTGTCACTCGATGATGAGGTCTCTTATGAGTGACAAGCAGGTATCTCTCCATTCCTCTGATGCGTGCCGTCACCTTGACATAGTGGCGGATATGTGAGGCTAAACATAGCCTAGCATCTACGGGGTATGCCGGGAACTTCAGCTGCAGCCCTGTGCACCCAGGTCTATGCTGCTTTAGTAGCTCGTCAACGAAAAAGACTACTTCTGTAGGGGTAGATGTCATTCTGTCGACACGCAGTTTGTGTAGTGTCTGTACCCTCTGAGCTGAAGTCAGCGCTAGTAACATCACCAGCTTCATGGTGAGTTGGTCCAGTTGGAGCCCTTCCATGGGAGACCACGTCCTGAGCAGGGTTAATACGTCCCTGACATCCCAGGTGATATTATAGCGTGGTGTAGGCGGATTCATATTGAATATACCCCGCATGAGTCTGGACACTAGCCTGTTGGATCCTACCCCAATCTTGAGGTAGAATGATAGCGCACTTCTGGCGCTGTTGATGGCACTGTAACTTAAGTGTTCATCATGGTGCAACCCCGCGAGGAATTCCAGGACGTCGGTTATTGTCACGTCATCGTACGTGATGCGAGAGCGGCTGCAGTAGGCTTCCCACTTCTTAATATGCGAGCGGTATCTTCGCCTTGTGGACTCTCGACACGACGCCCCGATGGTATCCATGGTCCGAGCCGAGAGGCCGTATTGGACTAACGGCCTGTTCAGAACCTGCAAGCCAACAAATTTAAATAGCCATGGCAGGGATGTGGCTCCCCTGACACAGGGTGAGTAACCAATTGTGGGCAACCCTTCAAAAGGACCCAAGGTTCGTTGAGCATGTCAAAGACCACCGGATACCAAGGCTGTGTGGGCCAGTCGGGTATAATAAGGATGCCCTTGGCAGCATCTGCCTGAATCTTTCGCAATACCCGACTGATGAGGCAAAACGGAGGGAAGGCATAGAAAACCCAATTCCCCCAGTCCAGCGAGAATGCATCTAGCGCTATTGCCCCAGGATCTGGTTCCCATGAAACGTAGGCTGGTACCTGATGGTTCAACCGTGACGCAAAAAGGTCAATGTCCGGTTTACCAAATTTGGCTGTGACTTTAGCAAAAATCTCAGGATGCAACATCCATTCAATGTTGTCATTAAATTTGCGTGACCTGGTGTCCGCCACAGTATTAAGCTCACCTGGCAAATAGGTAGCTGAAATCCAAATGTCTCTTTGAATACACCAGAGCCAAATTGAGTTAGCCAATTTGTCACACGAAACTGACCTGGTACCACCCATATGGTTTAAATATGCCACAGCTGTGGTGTTGTCTATTTGGAGACGGACGTGTGCTCCAACAAGCTTGGAACAATATGCACGAAGTCCGTGGAATGCTGCCAGCAACTCCAAATAGTTAATCCCTTGAGTCAACAACATCGATGCCTCAAGGGTATCCCATCTACCCCCACAACTAGAGCAATTATCAGTAGCTCCCCAGCCATTGGAGCTTGCATCAGTCTGTAAATATACCACCGGATTAGCCTCCCTGACAGGCTTAAATGAGTTGCTAATGTGACACACCCACCATTGCAACTCAGTTATCGCTTCGGACGGCAGCTGCATAGATCGATCGTAATGACCAGCGTTCCATTTTAACGCAGTAATTTTAGCTCTTTGCAAATTCTGATAATGCAAAGGTCCATATCGTGCTGCCGGAAACAAAGCCACTAACTTGCCAATTACTGTGGCTGTATGCCGAATCGATGGTATATTGGTGCCAATTAAATCTCTGCACACCTTAGTGACTTCCTCAATTTTGTTAATTGGTATAGTTATCCTCATGCTCATTGAGTTCACCGTGAACCCTAGGTAATCAATTACCTGGGCAGGGCAGAACTTTGATTTCTCTGGATGGACAATGAATCCTAATTGTTGAAATATATTGACAGCAGCTGCAACACCCTGTTCAGCCAATTGCAGGGTGTGGCCCACAATAAAGACATCATCTAAATAGGCCATAACTATATGATGTCGTTGTCTCAAATAAGCCATGATTGGCTTCACCAATTTAGTGAACAATCTAGGGGCTGTAGTAAGCCCATTAGGCAAAGCCTTATACTGCCAAAGTTGCCCCATCCAGATAAATTTCAAAACCTTCTATCATCTTTCTGGATGGATACTGAATAATATGCATCCCTCAAATCAATGCATGCCATAAAGCAGCCATGAGAAATCAATGATTTGGCTGTTTCAAACGTATCCATTTTAAAATGAGTATATGTTACAAACGTATTCAAACGGGTTAGATCAATAATGACACGACAGCCTCCATCCTTCTTAGGTCTAGTAAATATGTTCGAAACAAATTCAATTGGCTCATGCACTGTTTTCTCAATCACACCCTTCTGTTCCAAACTTAAAATTTCCTTGTAACCTGCTGCCTGTTCTGCAGCAGACAATTGGAACGTACGACCAGGCATGTGCTGGGATGGAGGAATGTCGCCATTAATAAACTCAATTTTATGCCCCTGAATATTCCGCAACACATACTCATCACCAGTAAAATTACCCCATGCATCCAAAAACAACCGTAAACGACCACCAACATGGGAAGTTAAACAGAGAGAAAAGAGAGAACCAGACCCCCTCACCTCCGTGGTTACCGGCGGTCCTTGACACGTGTGGGTGGCCGTGGAGGTGCTGGGTTGGCTTGAGGGCGCGGCGTCTTCGATTTCCAAAAAGGTCTCTGCCGACCCTGTCCTAAAAAAGACCCTTGGTGCTGGTTCTGGTGTTGTTGTCGTTGTGGAGCTAGAGGGTGAGTCCTCGTCGAGGCACTGGCCGACCCTCGTGAGCGAATGTATGGAGCTTTTGAGCCGGACGGTGTGGGGGCACTCTTAGAGCGCATGATCCCCACCGTTTTGGCTTGTTCGTCAAGCTCTTTGACTCTCTTCGAGAGGTCCTCACCAAAGAGCTGACGGGGCGGCGGCGGCGGCGGTTTGCACAATCCTGCAAACTTCGGGTTGAGTGCTGGGCGGATGCTGTTTTTGCGAAACCCGTTGATTTCGTGCTGGGTCGCGCACAATAAGGCCAGAGCATCTTCCTGGTCCAAATTCAGCTCGTCCTCGTCCACCGACCGCGCAAAGGCGGTAATACCGGCCGTGAGGAGTTTCAGGATCCGCTGCAATTGTAGCTCTTGTTGACGGATAGCCGCACTGATGTTGCCCCATATTGGCGTATTGACCACAGGCACGTTGAGGGAGTTGCAGTTTGATGGAGCCTTGTGACGGCTCATAGCCTGGATGAGGACTTCTTCCTGCAGCACCTGATTATTAAGAAAGTCCACTGTGGCTGCCAGCTTTGAATTGAGAGGAAGACCAGCCGTATGTGGGGCCGCGAATTTGGTCGCCACATCCAAAAGTTCCTCCGCTGGCACCTCCACCGGAGGTGGTACGGGATCCACCAGAACCTCCTCCTCGTGCTGCTCCAGGCTGATAGTAGATGTTGGTGAAGACGCCCTGTGCCTGTTGCTGCCCTGCTGTTGTTGACGTTGAAGCAGGAGCTCCAGCAGCCGCTCCATACGGTCAATACGCCCTTCACCCTGAACACTCAGGTGGTCGGAGTCCTCCGGCTCTGAAAAGAAAACCGGGCTCCTGTCATCGGCCCGCACCTCGTCGAGGCCCTGCCGGTGCCGGTAGTTGTCGCTAACAGCCGCCGAGGCGAAACTGCGCGATTCCTGCGCGGGCGTGTTCAATCGCCTCCGTTTAGCGAGAGCTGAAGCCGCTGCCACTAAGGGCACATGCGGCGAGGTGTCGGCACCAGCCGAAGCATGGCTGCCTGGGGCCCGCGCAGTCTTGCCGGCTGCCCACATCGTGGACGTTGCCGACGCATGGTGCCGCCCACCCATCCATGGGGGGCTCGGCGACCGCGACGAGACCCGACTCAACCGACCCGTCCCGGCGTCGAGAGTCGGGGTGTGCCGGCTGGACCTCACAGCCGCCCCGGGTCTCGCCCTGGAACCTGACCGCTCCTCCGCGACAGGCAATGCCTTAGCCCTAACAGGGTTAGGCTTCTGGGCTCCTCCCCTCCCCCTTCTCGGAGGGCTGAGTGGAACAGGCCGTGCAACGGCACGCGCCCTGCTCGAGGTCGCCAGCGAGCCCGCTGACAACCTGACTGCCATGGCAGGGTCCCCCTGCTCTGGCGGCACACCACACTCCTCCTCACCGAACTCCTCCGAGCTGTGGTGTGCTGGCGGATCTGGACCTGTGAACACAGGGCTTACCCACATCTCCGCCTGAGTCCCGGCCTGCGCTGCAGGTACTGCCGATGGTAAAGGCCCCGGAACTGTTGACCGGCGAACTCGTCCTGACGTCCTCCGGCCCTTCGAACTCCCATCCATGTCCTTGCTGCAAGACATAATCAGACAACAAGGACCACCAACTAAAGGTGGAATACTCACCTCCGTGGCCCCTTATGAAGGGCTGGCGAGGAGCGCGCTCCACCGCCAGCCGTCGCAGCAACGCGTTACGACGATATGTCGAGCATGCGCGCCGGCGGGCTCTTCACGAAGTCACTCACGTGACTCCGAAATGAAATTGTACAGTGTCCATAGTGCGTAGGTTATTGTTAGTGTACGGGGAGGCGTTGGTCGGCATGGACTCTGTGGGCCGAAGGGCCTGTTTCCACGCTGCTTCTCTAAACTAAACCCATCTCGGTCACTGTCATTACTCCAGCTGCTAGTGGCGTCCATTGAATGAAGATGTGACAATGGTAGCCTGTGTTATGGAGATCTCACTTAGTTCAATGCATGACCCATCTCACCCTTCCTCTGTGCTGTTTGCTCAGCTGGGAGCAGGCAGAACCCGACACAAGCCAACGACCATTTAGGCCTGTGTGTCTTGAATAAACCACAATGCTCAGTGTAGCTCAGTGTACCTTTGCCTCTGTACGTTTCAATTAATATTTTCCATATATTAAGAATAAGGGGCAAGCCATTTAGAAGGGAGACGAGGAAACACTTTTTCCCACAGAGAGTTGTCAGTCTGCGGAATTCTCTGCCTGGTGGAGGCCGGTTCTCTGGATACTCTCAAGAGAGAGCTGGAGAGGGCTCTTAGAGGTAGCGGAGTCAGGGGATATGGGGAGAAAGCATGAACGGGGCACGGATTGGGGATGATCAGTCATGATCACATTGAATGGAGGTGCTGGTTCGAAGGGTCCTGCACCTGTTGTCTATTGTCTATTCATCCCACTTCTTGGAAATGAAACTTTAGTTAAATTTAGAGAAAGCCTGGGTTTTCTCCGGGATCTCTGGTTTCCTCCCACACTCCAAAGACGTACAGGTGTGCAGGTTAATTGGCTTGATGACATAGAAAAATTATCCCAAGTGTGTCGGACAATGTTAGCGTGCGGGGATCGCTGGGCGATGCGGACTCGGTGGACCAAAGGGCCCGTTGCTGGGATGTATTCTCCAAACTAAACTAAAGGTGGACACAAAAAGCTGGAGTAACTCAGCGGGACCGGCAGCATCTCTGGAGAGAAGGAATGGGTGACGTTTCGGGTCGAGACCCTTCTTCAAGAAACGTACAAAATTCTTAAGGGGTTGGACAGGCTAGATGCAGGAAGATTGTTCCCGATGTTGGGAAAGTCCAGGACAAGGGGTCGCAGTTTAAGGATAAGGGGGAAGTCTTTTAGGACCGAGATGAGATTTTTTTTTTTCACACAGTGAGAGTGGTGAATCTGTGGAATTCTCTGCCACAGAAGGTAGTTCATTGGCTATATTCAAGAGGGAGTTAGATGTGGCCCTTGTGGCTAAAGGGATCAGGGGGTATGGAGAGAAGGCAGGTACAGGATACTGAGTTGGATGATCGACCATGATCACATTGAATGGTGGTGCAGGCTCGAAGGGCCGAATGGCCTACTCCTGCACCTATTTTCTATGTTTCTATGTTTCTATGTACTTCTATGAGATTGTGATTGATTTAGAAGATTGAGGGGGGATCTTATAGAAACTTACAAAATTCTCAAAGGTTTGGACAGGCTGGACGCAGGAAAATTGGTCCCGATGTTGGGGAAGTCCAGAACAAGGGGTCACAGTTTAAGGATAAGGGGGAAGTCTTTTAGGACCGAGATGAGAAAAACATTTTTCACACAGAGAGTGGTGAGTCTGTGGAATTCTCTGCCACAGAAAGTAGTTGAGGCCAGTTCATTGGCTATATTTAAGAGGGAGTTAGATGTGGCCCTTGTGGCTAGAGGGATCAGGGGGTATGGAGAGAAGGCAGGTACGGGATACTGAGTTGGATGATCAGCCATGATCATATTGAATGGCGGTGCAGGCTCGAAGGGCCGAATGGCCGACTCCTGCACCTATTTTCTAAGTTTCTGTAGTTAGCCCACCGAGTCCGCGCCGACCAGCGATCACCCGGTACACTAGCACTATCCTACACACTAGGGGCAATTTACGATTTTTTTTTTAACCAAAACCAATTAACCGTTGCAAACCTGTTGGTCTACCGAGCGTGGGAGGTATCCGGAGCACCCGGAGAAAACCTGCGCGGTCACGGGGAGAACGTACAAACTCCGTACAGGCAGCACCCGTAGTCAGTATCGAACCTGCGACTCTGGCGCCGTGAGGCAGCGACTCTACCGACGCGCCACCGTATTGCCCGAACATTGTTTTCCAAGATTATTCCACGTTAATGTTGTTTTTATTTTTTGCAACGGGCATTTCTCCTTTCATTTCTTCTCTAGCATTTTTGTCCCACTGGTCTCTCTCACTGGTCTAAATCAGCTCACGTTTCGGCGGAACCTCTGATATCAGGCAAATTGACGAGACTGCGTAGCTCAAAGCGCGGTGAGGGACATAATGGGGCCACTCGAGTCCTCAGCATTCACAGTGCACACAAACAGTCTCGGCAGCTGCTCCGAGACACACACACACACGCACCAGCTCAATAAAGGCAACACGAGAAACTGATCCTCATTCAGATAAAGGGCGCTCTTGGTGTTTGACAATCAGCCTGGAGACTGAGAGGAGAGGAGAGGAGAGGAGGTGGTGGGGGTGCAAGACTGGGAGATAGAAGGGTGAGGGGAGTGGGGATGATTAGATTTATTTTACATTTTCCTTCAGCTGCATCTCTTTTGATGTCTCGTTTTCACACCTCACACTTCCTTATCTCTATGTCTCCCTCTCCCCTGATTCTCAATCTGGTCTCGACCCAAAAGGTGACCCATTCCTTCTCTCCAGTGATGCTGCCCTGTCCCGCTGAGTTACTCCAGCATTTTGTGTCTGTCTTGGGTGTAAACCAGCATCTGCAGTTAGAAACATAGAAACATAGAAAATAGGTGCAGGAGTAGGCCATTCGGCCCTTCGAGCCTGCACCGCCATTCAATATGATCATGGCTGATCATCCAACTCAGTATCCCGTACCTGCCTTCTCTCCATACCCTCTGATCCCTTTAGCCACACGGGCCACATCTAACTCCCTCTTAAATATAGCCAATGAACTGGCCTCAACTACCTTCTGTGGCAGAGAATTCCAGAGACTCACCACTCTCTGTGTGAAAAATGTTTTTCTCATCTGGTCTTAAAAGATTTCCCCCTTATCCTTAAACAGTGACCCCTTGTACGAGAGTTCCTCCCTACACCCTACATATACACTGTCAGAGTGAGGCCAAATGCCAAATTGGAGGAACAGCACCTCATATTTTGCTTGGACAGCTTACACCCCAGTAGTTGAGTATTGATCGCTCTAACTTCAAGTAACCCGTGCAGCCCCTCTCTCTCTCCATCCCTCCCCCACATGTCGTACTAGCTTCAAAGTCGCCTTAGTCCTTCTGCAGTTGTACAGAGCCCTAGTGAGACCACACCTGGAGTATTGTGTGCAGGTTTGGTCCCCTAATTTGAGGAAGGACATTCTTGCTATTGAGGGAGTGCAGCGTAGGTTTACAAGGTTAATTCCCGGGATGGCGGGACTGTCATATGCTGAGAGAATGGAGCGGCTGGGCTTGTACACTCTGGAGTTTAGAAGGATGAGAGGGAATCTCATTGAAACATATAAGATTATAGAAACATAGAAACATAGAAAATAGGTGCAGGAGTAGGCCATTCGGCCCTTCGAGCCTGCACCGCCATTCAATGTGATCATGGCTGATCATCCAACTCAGTATCCCGTACCTGCCTTCTCTCCATACCCCCTGATCCCTTTAGCCACAAGGGCCACATCTAACGCCCTCTTAAATATAGCCAATGAACTGGCCTCAACTACCTTCTGTGGCAGAGAATTCCAGAGACTCACCACTCTCTGTGTAAAGAATGTTTTCCTCATTTCGGTCCTAAAGGAATTCCCCCTTATCCTTAGAAGGGTTTGGACACGCTAGAGGCAGGAAACATGTTCCCGACGTTGGGGGAGTCCAGAACCAGGGGCCATAGTTTAAGAATAAGGGGTGACCCATTTAGATCTGTGCGTTTGGGCGTTTCAATTACTATTTTCTATATTGAGAATAAGTGGTAAGTGGTAAGCCATTTAGAACAGAGACGAGGAAACACTTTTTCCTCACAGAGAGTTGTGAGTCTGTGGAATTCTCTGCCCCAGAGGCCGGTTCTCTGGACACTTTCAAGAGAGAGCTAGATAGGGCTCTTAAAAATAGAGGAGTCAGGGGATATGGGGAGAAGGCAGACAAAAGTGCTGGAGAAACTCAGCGGGGGCGGCAGCATCTATGGAGCGAAGGAAATAGGCAACGATTCGGGCCCAAACCCTTCTTCAGACATGGGGAGAAGGCAGGGACGGGGTACTGATTGGGGATGATCAGCCATGATCACAGTGAATGGCGGTGCTGGCTCGAAGGGCCGAATGTCCTACTCCTGCACCTGTTGTCTATGGTTGAGTCTCATTGTCTGCCACTCGTTTTCACCTAGCCCACCGCTAACAGCGGCCTGTTTCCTTTATCGTCGTTAGTTTTATGCATTTGTTCCATATCTTTCCACATCACCGCCTGTATCTCTCGTTTCTCTTTCCCCTGAGAGTCTCCGCCTGGTCCCGAAACGTGTCCCCCCCCCCCCCCCCCCCCCGGGGTGCCGCCTGACCCGCTGAGTTACCCCAGCTTTTTGTTTCCACGTTATGAATAATCTCTGGATAAACACGGGCTGATTTCAGAGAATTGGTTCCAAAGTAATAGTCATCTTAATAAGAGTCACATGTCCTGTGCACTGTCGTGTTTGCAGTTGGCTGTGTAAACTGGGCTATTTGGATTTGATACCGAATAGATAGCAGGCAGTCTATATTTCGTACGTTGAAATGATAGCTGTGAATTTATTATAGAACCGTAGATGGACACAAAGAGCTGGAGGAACTCAGCGGGACAGGCAGCATCTCTGGAGAGAAGGAGTGGGCCATGTCTCGACCCGAAACGTCACCCGTTCCTTCTCTCCAGAGACGCTGTCTGTCCCGCTGAGTTGCTCCAGCATTTTGTGTCTGTCTCCGGTTAAAAACAGCATCTGCGGTTCCTTCCTGTGAACGAGCGGCTTCAGAAGACGGTTCAGGAAACGAAATTGTCTGTTTGTCTTGTCTTGTCTTCTCAAATGTGAGATTTTAATATTGGTTTTCACGACCTTCGATCAGTGTACAATCTCCGAGTTTTACATAAAGTATGCGGGAAATATATATATATATATATATATATATATATATATATAAATATATCGAGAGGCAGTTGAGACAGGGAGAGAGAGAGAGAGAAAGATATATATATATATATATATATATGTATATATATAGATATATATATATATGCAGCATTATTTAAAATATATATATGTGTGTGTGTTTAGAACTTGAAGGTTCTAATATATATACATACATATATATGCAGCATTATTTAAAACACACACACACACATATATATACACACAACACACACACACATATATATATATATATATATATATATATATGTACACACACACACACACACACACACACACACACACACACACATATATATACACACACACATACACACATATATATATATGTACACACACACACACACACATATATATACACACAACACACACACATATATATATATGTACACACACACACACACACACACACATACACACACACATATATATACACACACACACACACACGCACATACACACACACACATACACACACACATATATATACACACACACACATATATATATATATACACACACGCACACACGCACATACACACACACACACACACACATATACACACACACACACATATATACACATATATATATATATACACACACACACATATATATATATATATATACACACGCACACACGCACATACACACACACACACACACACACACATATACACACACACACACACATATATATACACATATATATATATATACACACACACACATATATATATATATATACACACGCACACACGCACATACACACACACACACACACACACACATATACACACACACACACACATATATATACACATATATATATATATACACACACACACACACATAAATATATATGTGTGTGTGTTTTAAACAATGCTGCATATATATTTATGTGTATATATATTAGAACCTTCAAGTTCTAAACACATATATATATGTTTTAATAATGCAGCATATATATATATATATATATATATATTTCCCGCATACTTTATGTAAAATTCGGAGATTTAGAATAACGCCTTATCGAAGGTCGACATATATATATGTTTTAAATAATGCTGCAAATTCTAAATAACGAAATCGCTGCCACTCGTAACCGGCGCTTTGTGAATGAAAACGGGGCTAGTTATTTAGGTGGAAATGTGTTGGTTTCAGCGGCGTTTTGAGATATACCTGGGCCAGATTTAAGAAAAATATTACTCTGAAAGGCGGGGGGAGGCGCGGAGCAAAATATCCACAGGGCTATAGATTTAAAATGCGTGGAGAGGTAGCGGTGAGATTCTAACCTTCGAGAGGCAGTTGAGACAGAGAGAGAGAGAGAGAGAGATAGATAGATAGATAGATATTCTTTATTGTCATTATAACACGTGAACATGTGCAACGAAATTAAAATGCCAACCAGTCAGTGCAAGATTCACACATTTCTAAAAGCTAACGAGACGTAAGCATACACACACCACCATAAAATAAGCATAAACACACAGCCAGTCTTCTAGATTTCACAATCCATTTAGTATGTAGCGCGCCCACGCTCATTTGGAGGCTACATTCAGTGTAGTTATTGCTGTGGGATGCAAACTGTTTTTTTAGCCTGTTTGTCCTTGGCCTCGTTGATCTGTGCCGTCTGCCTGACGGCAACGGTTCAAACAGGGAGTGGCCGGGGTGGGAAATGTATTTCATAATGTTCTGGGATTTCTTGAGACAGTGGGAACTGTGTAGGTCTTCCAAAGAGATATATATATAGAGAGAGAGAGAGAAGACGCTGGAGTAACTCGGCGGGACAGGCAGCATCTCTGGAGAACATGGTTAAACGACGTGAGATTGAACCACACTCTGGAGAAGGGTCTGTATTTCCTTCGCTCCATAGATGCTGCCTCACCCGCTGAGTTTCACACAGAGAGTGGTGGGTCTCTGGAACTCTCTGCCACAGAGGGTAGTTGAGGCCAGTTCATTGGCTATATTTAAGAGGGAGTTAGATGTGGCCCTTGTGGCTAAAGGGGATCAGAAGGTATGGAGAGAAGGCAGGTACGGGATACTGAGTTGGATGGTCAGCCATGATCCTATTGAATGGTGGTGCAGGCTCGAAGGGCCGAATGGCCTACTCCTGCACCTAATTTCTACGATTCTATGTTTCTCCAGTATTTGTATCTACCTATGCAGGAAGATGCGGGAAGATTGTTCCCGATGTTGGGGGAGTCCAGAACAAGGGGTCACAGTTTAAGGATAAGGGGGAAGTCTTTTAGGACCGAGATGAGAACATTTTTTTTTCACACACAGAGTGGTGAATCTGTGGAATTCCTTTAGGACCGAGATGAGGAAAACATTCTTTACACAGAGAGTGGTGAATCTGTGGAATTCTCTGCCACAGAAGGTAGTTGAGGCCAGTTCATTGGCTATATTTAAGAGGGAGTTAGATGTGGCACTTGTGGCTAAAGGGGATCAGGGGGCATGGAGAGAAAGCAGGTACGGGATACTGAGTTGGATGATCAGCCATGATCATATTGAATGGCGGTGCAGGCTCGAAGGGCCGAATGGCCTACTCCTGCACCTATTTTCTATGTTTCTATGTTTCTATGGTTAAACGACGTGTGCAGGAGGGAACTGCCGATGCAGATTTGCACCGAAGATAGACACAAAGTGCTGGCTTCACTCTACGGGCCCGACAGCACCTCTGGGGGAAATATGTGACTTTTCGGATCGGTTTGAAGGTGGGTGCCGACTGGAGACGCACACGTCCTTCCCCCCCCCCCCCCCTCCAGAGATGCTGCCTGTCTCGCTGAGTTACTCCAGCATTTTGCGCCTATCTTTGGCATAAACCAGCATCTGCAGTTCTTTGCGTAGGAAGGAACTGCTTCGAAGGCAGACACAAAATGCTGGAGTAACTCAGCGGGACAGGCAGCGTCTCCTGGAGAGAAGGAACGGGTGGCGTTTCGGTGTTGAGACTGATGTTTCGGAGACAATGCAACCACGTCCACAATCTGGGATCGAACACCATCCCCGATCCATGCTCTCTTTGGACGGGCAAGTAGACATTTGATTTCACTCCTGAAGGGATATCTCGTTCAATCCAACGTTGCTAATCCCTCTCCCTTAATGAGAATACAGTTTATCCGGTTTCCGTTCTTGAAATCCATTTAAGAATTCTCATTTTCCATGTTTCTATGTTTCCATTTGTCGCGGTAGACAAAAGTGCTGGAGAAACTCAGCGGGTGCAGCAGCATCTATGGAGCGAAGGAGATAGGCGACGTTTCCGGGACGAAACCCTTAAGGAAATAGGCAACGTTTCCGGGACGAAACCCTTAAGGAAATAGGCGACGTTTCCGGGACGAAACCCTTAAGGAAATAGGCAACGTTTCCGGGCCGAAACCCTTAAGGAAATAGGAAGCGTTTCCGGGAAGAAACCCTTAAGGAAATAGGCAACGTTTCCGGGAAGAAACCCTTAAGGAAATAGGCAACGTTTCCGGGACGAAACCCTTAAGGAAATAGGCAACGTTTCCGGGACGAAACCCTTAAGGAAATAGGCAACGTTTCCGGGACGAAACCCTTAAGGAAATAGGCAACGTTTCCGGGAAGAAACCCTTAAGGAAATGGGCAACGTTTCCGGGACGAAACCCTTAAGGAAATAGGAAGCGTTTCCGGGACGAAACCCTTAAGGAAATAGGCAACGTTTCCGGGACGAAACCCTTAAGGAAATAGGAAGCGTTTCCGGGACGAAACCCTTCAGGAAATGGGAAGCGTTTCCGGGAAGAAACCCTTAAGGAAATGGGCAACGTTTCCGGGCCGAAACCCTTAAGGAAATAGGAAGCGTTTCCGGGACGAAACCCTTAAGGAAATAGGCAACGTTTCCGGGACGAAACCCTTAAGGAAATAGGCAACGTTTCCGGGACGAAACCCTTAAGGAAATAGGCAACGTTTCCGGGACGAAACCCTTAAGGAAATAGGCAACGTTTCCGGGACGAAACCCTTAAGGAAATAGGCAACGTTTCCGGGACGAACCCCTTAAGGAAATAGACAACCTATAGGTCACCTATTTCCTTCGCTCCATAGATGCTGCCGCACCCGCTGAGTTCCTCCAGCACTTTTTGTCTACCTTTCGATTTTTTTTCCAGCATCTGCAGTTCCCTCTTTAACATTTTGCCTCGTGTAGGGAGGAACTGCAGAAGACAGACGTAAAACCGAAGATGTAGACACACACACACAAAAAAAAAAGCTGGAGTGACTCAGCGGGGACAGGCAGCATCTCAGTTGGGTTATCCCAATCCTGTTTGTCCCGTGTCTACATAAAGGCAACACGTCAGTGTTCCAAATCAAACATCAGAAATTTGGGATGAACGAATATTTCAAAGTCAGCTGTTAATTGGATACATTTCCAGCATGGAACCGTCGTTGGGGAGAATATGAATCCGTTACACCTTTATCTGTAAACCATCTACGTGTCCTTCTGTTAAAATTTGTATATAATTGCAAACTGTGTCTGTAAAACACATTTTCAAGGCTTGATATTTAGGAAGGAACCGAACCTGCTGGAAAAATCGAAGGCAGATAAAAATGCTGGAGAAACTCAGCGGGTGACGAATGTTATCATAGAATCATATACATTTGGCGCAGGAGTAGGCCATTCGGCCCTTCGAACCAGCACCGCCATTCTCTTGCCCAGAGTAGGGGACTCGAGAACCCGAGGACACAGGTTTAAGGTGAAGGGGGGGGAAAGATTAAATGGGAATCCGAGGGGTAACTTTTTTCACGCAGAGGGTGGTGGGTGTATGGAACGAGCTGCCGGAGGAGGTTGTCGAGGCTGCGACTATCCCAACGTTATAGAAACATAGATTCATAGAAACACAGAAAATAAGTGCAGGAGTAGGCCATTCGGCCCTTCGAGCCTGCACCGCCATTCAATGTGATCATGGCTGATCATCCAACTCAGTATCCCGTACCTGCCTTCTCTCCATACCCCCTGATCCCTTTAGCCACATCTAACTCCCTCTTAAATATAGCCAATGAACTGGCCTCAACTACCTTCTGTGGCAGAGAGTTCCACAGACTCACCACTCTCTGTGTGAAAAAATGATCTTCTCATCTCGGTCCTACAAGACTTCCCCCTTATCCTTAAATATTAAGAATAGGTAGTAAGGCATTTAGCACGGAGACGAGGAAACACTTTTTTCTCACAGAGAGTGGTGAGTCTGTGGAATTCTCTGCCTCAGAGAGCGGTGGAGGCAGGTTCTCTGGATGGTGTTAAGAGAGAGCTAGATAGGGCTCTTAAAGATAGCGGAGTCAGGGGATATGGGGAGAAGGCAGGAACGGGGTACTGATTGGGGATGATCAGCCATGATCACATTGAATGGCGGTGCTGGCTGGAAGGGCCGAATGGCCTACTCCTGCACCTAGTGTCTAGTGTCTTCTGCCAATTTCCCTCCACAGAAGGGTCTCGACCCGAAACGTCGCCTATCTCCTTCGCTCCTTAGATGCTGCTGCACCCGCTGAGTTTCTCCAGCCTTTTGTGTACCCCGTAGATAGATTCTTGATTAGTGCGGGAGTCAGGGGCTGGGGGGAGAAGGCAGGAGAATGGGGTTAGGAGGGAGAGATAGATCAGCCACGATCGAATGGCGGAGTAGACTTGATGGGCCGAACGGCCTAATTCTACCCCTATCTCTTATGAAAACGAAATGGCCTAATTCTACCCCTATCTCTTATGAACAAAGACTGGATAGACTCGGTTTATACTCTCTAGAATTTAGGAGATTGAGAGGGGATCTTATAGAAACGTACAAAATTCTTAAGGGGTTGGACAGGCTAGATGCAGGAAGATTGTTCCCGATCATAGCAAAAGGATTTGAGTATAGGAGCAGAGAGGTTCTACTTCAGTTGTGTAGGGTCTTGGTGAGACCACACCTGGAGTATTGCGTACAGTTCTGGTCTCCAAATCTGAGAAAGGACATTATTGCCATAGAGGGAGTGCAGAGAAGGTTCACCAGACTGATTCCTGGGATGTCAGGACTGTCCTATGAAGAAAGACTGGATAGACTCGGTTTATACTCTCTAGAATTTAGGAGATTGAGAGGGGATCTTCAAGAAACTTACACAATTCTTAAGGGGTTGGACAGGCTAGATGCAGGAAGATTGTTCCCGATGTTGGGGAGGTCCAGGACAAGGGTTCACATAAGGGGGAAATCCTTTAGGACCGAGATGAGAAGGAATTTTTTTCACACAGAGAGTGGTGGGTCTCTGGAACTCTCTGCCACAGAGGGTAGTTGAGGCCAGTTCATTGGCTATATTTAAGAGGGAGTTAGATGTGGCCCTTGTGGCTAAAGGGGATTAGAGGGTATGGAGAGAAGGCAGGTACGGGATACTGAGTTGGATGATCAGCCATGATCATATTGAATGGCGGTGCAGGCTCGAAGGGCCGAATGGCCTACTCCTGCACCTAGTTTCTATGTTTCTATGAAAAACCCAAACCCTCGCCAAAGTCCAGCGGTCTAGAAACATGCTCATCCCCCACACACAGAAAACCAAACGCGCGTTTCCAGCTGATTTCCCTTTTCACGAGTTCCCTGGTTTGTTGGCGGAGGTTCAGAGACCCGGAATTGAGTCAATATTGGGTAGGGGAAAGCGCAACACGCGAATCTGTTTGCGATGGGTCCACAGCGGCGGAAAAGTGCGGACACTTGACTGGTCCATGGAAACGGGAGGAGGAGGAGAGGAGAGGGAGGGAGGGAGGGAGAGGGAGAGAGAGCCGGGCGAAGGAGAGAGTTTTTTTCTTATTAAAAGGAGATGGCTCTTTGATAAGGCTTGTAATTCTTCGGCGGGAGGCGAGCGATCGCGGCTGGAGATTTTATTGCCGAGGCGCCTGTCTGTGACAATGTCAAATTGCCGTTTTAATTAAAGCGCGCTGCCT
>OY740787.1:5173715-5205897 GCA_963514005.1 Raja brachyura | reverse complement strand
TTTTTTGTCAGGTTCCCGGAGGTTTTCGTCAGGTTCCCGGAGGTTTTCGTCAGGTTCCCAGAGGTTTTCATCAGGTCCCCGGAGGTTTTCGTCAGGTTCCCGGAGGTTTTCGTCAGGTTCCCGGAGGTTTTTGTCAGGTTCCCGGAGGTTTTTGTCAGGTTCCCTGAGGTTCCCAGAGGTTTTTTGTCAGGTTCCCGTAGGTTTTCGTCAGGTTCCTGGAGGTTCCCGGAGGTTTTCGTCAGGCTCCCGGAGGTTTCTAGTCAGGTTCCCGGAGGTTTTGGTCAGGTTCCCGGAGGTTTTGGTCAGGTTCCCGGAGGTTTTGGTCAGGTTCCCGGAGGTTTTCGTCAGGTTCCCGGAGGTTCCCGGTGGGTTTTGTCAATTTTTTGAAATTGACAAACCCGGAACATAGAAGAAACGGAAACCACTTTCGACCATTAGGGAGACCGACAAAAACCTCCGGGAACCGCACGGAAACCTTGGGTGGGGCGCAAAGTCTCCAGAGGTTTCCGTTCAGGTTTCCTAGGTGGGACAGGGGGCATGAGAGTGTGGGGATCGCTGGTCTGTGGGCCGAAGGTCCTGTTTCATAAGGTCATAAGTTACAGGAGCAGAATTAGGCCATTCGGCCCTTCAAGTCTAGTCCGCCACTCAAGCGTGGCTGGTCTATCTCTCCCTCCTAACCCCCATTCTCCTGCCTTCTCCCCGTAGCCCCTGGCACCCGGACTCATCAAGAACACGGCATTCCCGCGCTGCATCCCTAAACTAAAGTAAAAGGGAAATCCATGGCGATAGGATTTTGATACTTTCTGTGCGATGATTCATTGGTGTTTTCTTCCCAGATACGGCCCACGACAATATCCTGAAGGAGGGGAAGCAGGGGGCGTGGGGATCACTGAGCCCAGGTGTACAGAAAGGTAAGGTGCCAGGTAGGACATCCTTGTGATTGAGGCAGTGCAGCGTAAGGTTGATCCCTGGGATGGCGGGACTGTCATATGAGGAAAGATTGAAAAGACTGGGCTTGTATTCACTGGAGTTTAGAAGGATGATTGTGGGGGGGGGGGGGGGGGGGTTCTTATAGAAACATAGACATTTAAAAAGGACTGGACAAGCTAGATGGACACGCAGGAAAAATGTTCCCAATGTTGGGCGAGTCCAGAACCAGGGGCCACCGTCTTAGAATAAAGGGGAGGTCATTTAAGACTGAGATGAGAAAAAACGTTTTCACCCAGAGAGTTGTGAATTTGTGTGGAATTCCCTGCCACAGAGGGCAGTGGAGGCCAAGTCACTGGATGGATTTAAGAGAGAGTTAGATAGAGCTCTAGGGGCTGGTGGAGTCAAGGGATATGGGGAGAAGGCAGGCACGGGTTATTGATTGGGGACGATCAGCCATGATCACAACGAATGGCGGTGCTGGCTCGAAGGGCCGAATGGCCTCCTCCTGCACCTATTTTCTATGTTTTTATGTTTGTATGTATCTCCTGGAGAAGGAGAGATTGGGGCATGTCCATAGAATGCATAAACCAGAAGTATCTTAACATCTAGAAATGTTCCCAACCTGTCACTTATGGAACTCCAGGGCACAATAGTCAAAAAGCAACGACCATCGAGGAAATATGGAGCCCACAATGGTCTATTGTTGGTTGTGGGGAAGGTGATTGTGTGCTGTGGTGTTGGTGGGCAGCAGGCAGGAGAATGAGGCTGAGAGGGAAAGATAGATCAGCCATGTTTGAATGGCGGAGTAGACTTGATGTTCCGAATGCCCCGATTCTGCTCCGTAGAGAATAAGAATAAGGGGGAAGCCATTTAGAACGGAGACGATGAAACACATTTTCACACAGAGAGTTGGGAGTCTGTGGAATTCCCACCCAAGGTTTCCGCGCGGTTCCCCGGAGGTTTTTGTCCTCCGGCAACCACCTTCAACTAGCATCGCAACTGGATATGACTAAAAAATTACCGATTTTTTTAAACGGAAACCACTTTCGACCATTAGGGAGACTGACAAAACCTCCGAGAACCGCACGGAAACCTTTGGTGGGGCGCAAAGTCTCCAGAGGTTTCCGTTCAGGTTTCCTAAGTGGGACAGGGGCATTAGAGTATTGAGCAAGAGACTCTGTGTGTCCACCCGTATTTTATAACTTTTGTAATCTTGTTTCATAAATACATAAGTGACAGGAACAGAATTAGGCCATTCGGCCCTTCAAGTCTACGCCGTTCAATCACGGCTGGTCTATCTCTCCCTCGTAACCCCATTCCCCTGCCTTTTCCCCGTAACCCCTGACGCCCGTACTAATCAAGAATCTATCTATCTCTGCCTTAAACATACCCATTGCCTTCAGTGGCAATTAATTCCACAGATTCACCACACTCTAACTAAAGAAATTCCTCCCCATCTCATTCCTCAAGGAACGTCCTTTAATTGTGAGGCTGCGCCCTCTGGTCCTAGACTCTCCCACCAGTAGAAACACTGTCTCCACATCCACTCTATCCTGGCCTTTCACTATTTGGTGTTTCATTTGTGTCCGTTGTGCCCTTTTCCCCATTTCTCCACCGGCAGTCACGGTGGCGCAGCGGTAGAGTCGCTGCCTTACAGCAAATGCAGCGCCGGAGACCCGGGTTCGATCCCGACTACGGGCGCTGTCTGTGCGGAGTTTGTACGTTCTCCCCGTGACCTGCGTGGGTTTTCTCCGTGATCTTCGCTTTCCTCCCGCACTCCAAAGACGTGCAGGTTTGTAGGTTAATTGGCTTGGTGAATGTAAAAATTGTCCCTGGCGGGTGTGGGATAGTGTTAATGTGCGGGGGATCGCTGGGCGGCGCGGAACCCAGTGGGCCTGTTGCCGCGCTGTATCTCCAAACTAAACTGAACTAAACTAAACTATATTTGTTTTTTACCCTCCACTCTACCCCATTTACTTCTCAGCCTTTGGGTAACGTGCACCAAGGGAGCTAGATAGGTCTCTTAAAAATAGCGGAGTCGGGGGGATATGGGGAGAAGGCAGGAACGGGGTAGTGATTGGGGATGATCGGCCATGATCTCATTGAATGGCGGTGCTGGCTCAAAGGGCCGAATGGCCTACTCCTGCACCTATTGTCTATTGTCTATAACTTATAAACATGAACTCATGAACAATACTCCAAATGTAGACTCATCAAAGTGTTGTAAAACACATCATCTCAACTTCTATACTCAAGACCCTTCTTAAGACTAAGGCAAGACGTTAAGCACTAGCAAGGCTGGTTAGGCAGCAGGGTTGTTCCATACTCTGCACTGGCTGCGACACATGATTAATACCTCAATGTTGGCCTTTGGTCTTCATAACAAGAGGAATCGAATATAGGAGCAAAAAGGTCCTTCTGCAGTTGTACAGAGCCCTAGTGAGACCGCACCTGGAGTATTGTGTGCAGTTTTGGTCCCCTAATTTGAGGAAGGACATTCTTGCTATTGAGGGGGTGCAGCGTAGGTTTACCAGGTTAGTTCCCGGGATGGCGGGACTGTCAAATGCCGAGAGCATGGAGCGGCTGGGCTTGTACACGCTGGAGTTTAGAAGGATGAGAGGGGATCTCATTGAAACATATAATTTTGTTAAGGGGTGTCGCCTGCATGGCCGCGAGTCGTCTCCTCAGTCGCCCAAAGAGTCATAGCGTTTTTCTGGTCGCCGCTGGATTTTGAAATGTCCAAAACCTTTCTACGACAGTCGGAGACCATGGGCTTGTCGTAGCTTGTCTTCTCCTGACGTAGGTGCTGTCGTAGAAAATCGCTTATGTGAGAGAGGCCCATTAGTCCAGTCACCGGTTTTTCGGTGACCTGCTACGACTATGACAGTTGCCGGCAGTCACCTAAAAAAAATCGCCTAGTGGGGCAGGCCCTTTATAGTTTTCAACATTCCTCAGAGGGGAGCCAAGATGAATCCCTGTTGGGATGAAGGCTAAGGAAGTGAGGAGGTGTAGAGCCTAATAAAGGCATGGATTTGGACAAGAGTAATTGAGGGAGTGCAACGTAGGTTCCCGGGATGGCGGGACTGACACATGATGAAAGAATGGGTCGACTGGGCTTGTATTCACTGGAATTTAGAAGGGTGCGAGGGGATCTTATAGAAACCTATGACATTTTTAAAGGATTGGATAGGCTAGATGCAGGAAAAATGTTCCTGATGTTGGGGGAGTCCAGAACCAGAGGTCACAGTTTAAGTATAAAAGGGCTAGGCCATTTAGGACTGAGATGGGGGAAAAACATTTTCACCCAGAGAGTTGTGAATCTGTGGAATTCTCTGCCACGGAAGGCAGTGGAGGCCATTCACTGGATGTTTTCAAGAGAGAGTTAGATTTAGCTCTTCGGGCTAAAGGAATCAAGGGATTTGGGGAGAAAGCAGGAATGGGGTACTGATTTTAGATGATCAGCCATTGCTTATATACAATATAGACAACAGATAATAGGTGCAGGTGTAGGCCATTCGGCCCTTCAAGCCAGCACCGCCATTCAATGTGATCATGGCTGATCATCCCCAATCAGTACCCCGTTCCTGCCTTCTCCCCATATCCCCCGACTCTGCTATTTTTAAGAGCCCTATCTAGCTCTCTCTTGAAAGCATTCAGAGAACCGGCCTCAAAGTGTTTCCTCGTCTCCATTCTAAATGGCTTACCCCTTATTCTTAAACTTTGGCCCCTGGTTCTGGACTCCCCCAACATCGGGAACATGTTTCCTGCCTCTAGCATGTCCAAGCCCTGAATAATCTTATATATTTCAATGAGATCCCCTCTCATCCTTCTAAGCTCCAGAATGTACAAGCCCAGCTGCTCCATTCTCTCAGCATATGACAGTCCCGCCATCCTGGGAATTAAACTTGTAAACCTACGCTGCACTCCCTCAATAGCAAGAATGTCCTTCCTCAAATTAGGGGACCAAAACTGCACACAATACTCCAGGTGTGGTCTCACTAGGGTTCAGTACAACTGCATTCGAAAACAAAATCTGCAATCTGTGGAATTCATTGCCACAGCCAGCTGTGGAGGTCTAACTGACACCACCTCTGGAGAGAAGGAATGGGTGACGTCTTGGGTCGAGACCCTAGTCTGAAGAAGGGTCTCGACCTGAAACATCACCCATTCCTTCTCCCCAGAGGTCCCGCTGAGTTACTCCAGCATTGTGGTGTCTAGCTTTGACTTCAACTTTAAGTGCAAATTTATAGTCACATGTACCAATTAAGGTGCAGTGATATCGTTTCGCCGAACACCTCCGCTAGGTCCACATTAACCAACCTGATCTCCCGGTGGCTCAGCACTTCAACTCCCCCTCCCATTCCGAATCCGACCTTTCTGTCCTGGGCCTCCTCCACGGCCAGAGTGAGCACCACCGGAAATTGGAGGAACAGCACCTCATATTCCGCTTGGGCAGTCTGCACCCTAGTGGCATAAACATTGACTTCTCCAATTTCCGGTAGCCCTTGTTGTCTCCTCCTCTGCTCAGCTGTCCCTCGGGCTCCTCCTCTTCCTTTCTCCTTTCATCTCCCCCCACCATACTTCAGTCTGAAGAAGGGTTTCGGCCCGAAACGTTGCCTATTTCCTTCGCTCCATAGATGCTGCCGCACCCGCTGAGTTTCTCCAGCACTTTTGTCTACCAAGGTAGAGTGATATTGGAGTTACCATGCAGCCACACTAAGTAAAAAGCAACAAGCCACACAGCCGCATAAAATAAAATTTCACATAAACATCCACCACAGCGGAATCCACATTCCTCGCTGTGATGCGAGGTCATGAAGTTCAATCATCTTCCTCGTTTGTTCACCCGTGGTCGGGGCTGTTGAACCCTCCATAGTCGCCGCTGCCGACGGTCCGATGTGCGATGATTTAATGGGCCAGTCCCACTAAGGCGATTTTTTGGGAGACCACAGGCGACTGCCGCCGAATTTTCAACATGTTGAAAATTTTTCAGGCGACACTGCCGACAATTTTTTTGCTGTCGTAGGTTGACGTAGGTGTTGTAGGTTTTCGCCAGGTGTCATAGGTGAATTCCATTAAAACTAGTCCCTGGCAGTCACCTAAAGAGTCGACTTTTTAGGCGAATATTTAGGGCGAATTTTTAGGCGACTGCAGGAGACTATGCACATGGTCGCCGCGGGTGGTTGCCGGAGAGTCGCCTTCGTGGTCGTGAGGAGTTCCCGCATTCTGGGAACTAGTCGCGGGCCTCATTATGGTCGCCGAGTTCTTTTCAACACGTTGAAAAATTAGCGGCGACCAGAATGAAGCCGCCATGGAGAGTAGCGAGAATTCTCGTGCCGCAGGTGGGTCGCCAGGAGGTCCTAGTGGGTTTGCCAGGAGGTCGAAGGTTCTCGCAGGTTGTAGCTGGTGCTGACTGGTGAATTTCATTGGCCCATTGGGGGGAAAAAAACGTAAGCACTAGTTTTCAGAACCAAGGTTAACCGGCCGGTAATGTTAAATGTCCGCCGAGCTTCACAGCCGTGTATCTCTGGCTTCTTATAAGCCGCCTCCACTCCTTCTCACCCTTCTCCCCCTCCCCTCCCCTCCCTCTTTTAAAGGACTTACCGTACACTGTGCTGGCCGTCTTAATTACAGCGCCAACCTTCCTGTTCATCGCGGTGTGTGTCAGTATCACCTTGGCTTTGCACCGTGTGAATTTCAGACAGCGCTCCCCTCTCTTGCCCTGTCCCCTACCTTTGCGATGTGTTTGTGTGTCCCGCTCTGACAGTCGCTGCTCCAATTCTTGGTTCTTGGTTCTTGGTTGCTTGGTCCTCCACAATATTCCAACTGGAATTTAAACTGGAGATGGTGAAGGGAGGGGTTTAGCCAGAGAGGGTTGGTTATTGGGAAGAAAGTGCCACTTTAAATTTAGTTGCATCTGGCTGGGCAACCGTGGCTTGGTGGAGATTATTCCATGCTTTAATAGTGCGTGGAAAGAACGAATTGCTGTACACATCTGTCTTTGAGGCTGGGACCACAAATTGGATCGAATGCCCTCGTCTGCTCCTGTTTGGTTTGGGGTTGGTGTAGGTCTTGCGATCTATGTCCAGCTGACCATTTAACATTTTGTAAAAACAGGTCAAACGGTGAGCTTCACGTCTGTCTTGGAGAGGGTTCCACCCCCCGCCCAGAGAATTCAGAAGTTTGGTGACACTGGCTTCTCTCTCGTAGGTGTTAGTAACAAATCGAGCGGCCTGTCTTTGGACACGTTCGATGGATGAAATGTTTTTATCTGTGTATGGGTCCCAAGCTGCAACTGCGTAGTCCAGATGAGGTCTAACGAGGGTGACATACAGCTTCTCCTTGACAGAAGCTGAACAATGATGGAAGTCGCGCCTCAGGAAGTTTAGGACACCTGTTGCTTTCACTGTTACATGATGAGTCTGACCATTCCAACGTAGATCATTCTGCAATTTGATGCCAAGATACTTGGTTTGTTTGGATTCTTCAAGGGTGACACCAAGTATGTTGTAAGATGTGACGCCTGGATTCCTCTTTCTGGTGACACGCATGGTTTCACATTTGGAAGGGTTGAACTGCATGCCCCATTGTTGTGACCACTCGACCCCATAGTATCGAGATCCTTTTGGAGAGCATCTTCATCATCAGCTGACTTAATTGGACGGTACAGCAAACAATCATCAGCTAATAGTCTGGTCGTACTTGTGACTTTTTCATGGATGTCATTGATGTTAACCAGTTGCTTGGTTTTTCAGGCGACTGCCGGCAAGTGTCAAAGTCGCCTGAAAAATCTCCTAAGTGGGACAGGCCCTCTAGCCAGCTGTTGAACCCTTGGCAGTTGCCGCTGCCGATGGCCCGATGTCCGATGATTTCAGCCAGCGTAAGCGGTTCCTTCCCACACGTAAAGGGCCTGTCCCACTTTTGTACATCACCTTTTGTACATGCTATGAGAATGCAGGGTGACTTGGACAGGCTGGGGGAGTGGGCGGAAGCATGGCAGATGAAGTTTAATGCGGATAAATGCGAGGTTATCCACTTTGGTAGCAAAAACAGGAAGGGCAGATTACTATCTAAATGGCGTCAAGTTGGGAAAAGGGGAAGTACAACGGGATCTGGGGGTCCGTGTTCATCAGGCTATGAAAGTAAGCATGCAGGTACAGCAGGCAGTGAAGAAAGCGAATGGCATTTTGGCCTTTATAACAGGAGGAATCGAATATAAGAGCAAAGAGGTCCTTCTGCAGTTGTACAGAGCTCTAGTGAGACCACACCTGGAGTATTGTGTGCAGTGTTTGGTTCCCTAATTTGAGGAAGGACATTCTTGCTATTGAGGGAGTGCAGCGTAGGTTTACAAGGTTAATTCCCAGGATGGCGGGACTGTCATATGCTGAGAGAATGGAGCAGCTGGGCTTGTACACTCTGGAGTTTAGAAGGCTGAGAGGGGATCTCATTGAAACATATACGATTGTTAAGGGCTTGGACACATTAGGGGCAGGAAACATGTTCCCGATGTTGGGCGAGTCCAGAACCAGGGGCCACAGTTTGAGAATAAGGAGTAAGCCATTTAGAACTGAGACGAGGAAACACTTTTTCTCACGGAGTGTGGTGAGTCTGTGGAATTCTCTGCCTCAGAGACCGGTGGAGGCAGGTTCTCTGGATGCTTTCAAGAGAGAGCTGGATAGGGCTCTTAAAGATAGCGGAGTCAGGGGATACGGGGAGACGGCAGGAACGGGGTACTGATTGGGGATGATCAGCCATGATCACATTGAATGGCGGTGCTGGGTCGAAGGGCCGAATGGCCTACTCCTGCACCTATTGCCTATAGACATAGAAACATAGAAACATAGAAAATAGGTGCAGGAGTAGGCCATTTGGCCCTTCGAGCCTGCACCGCCATTCAATGTGATCATGGCTGATCATCCAACTCAGTATCCCGTACCTGCCTTCTCTCCATACCCCCTGATCCCTTTAGCCACGAGTGCCGCATCTAACGCCCTCTTAAATATAGCCAATGAACTGGCCTCAACTACCTTCTGTGGCAGAGAATTCCACAGACTCACAACTCGCTGTGTAAAGAATGTTTTCCTCATTTCGGTCCTAAAGGAATTCCCCCTTATCCTTAGACTGTGACCCCTTGTTCTGGACTCCCCCAACATCGGGAACAATCTTCCAGCATCTAGCTTGTCCAACCCCTTAAGAATTTTGTAAGTTTCTATAAGATCCCCCCTCAATCTTCTAAATTCCAGCGAGTACAAACCCAGTCTATCTAATCTTTCCTCATATGAAAGTCCTGACATCCCAGGAATCAGTCTGGTGAATCTTCTCTGTACCCCCTCTATGGCAAGGATGTCTTTCCTCAGATTTGGAGACCAAAACTGTACGCAATACTCCAGGTGTGGCCTCACCAAAACCCTGTACAACTGCAGTAGAACCTCCCTGCTCCTATACTCAAATCCTTTCGCTATGAATGCTAACATACCATTTGCTTTCTTCACTGCCTGCTGCACCTGCATGCCTACTTTCAATGACTGGTGTACCATGACACCCAGGTCTCAATATTGTCACAAAATCCTGGGATGCCGTGACTGCTTATCTCACCACGCACCATGCGCCCATCACGTGCGTGTCACGACGCGCTCGTCGTGCGACGTGACGCGTAAATAATGTCGCGATAAATGACGGCCAAGTGGGACAGGCCCTTAAGACTCCTAAAAATAGCGGAGTCGGGGGATATGGGGAGAAGGCAGGAACGGGGTACTGATTGGGGTTGATCAGCCATGATCACATTGAATGGCGGTGCTGGCTCGAAGGGCTGAATGGCCTACTCCTGCACCTATTGTCTATTGTCTATTGTACAACCATGTAACAATTACAGCACGGAAACAGGCCCTCTCGGCCCATCCAGTCCGTGCTGACCATTTATTGTCTATGGCAACTTAGTTCTCTTTGTTGATGTTCCAGGCAGCGGTCAGATCCAGTTGTGGCAGTTCCTCCTGGAGCTGCTGTCGGACAGCACCAACGTGAACTGCATCGCCTGGGAGGGGACAAACGGAGAGTTCAAGCTGACCGACCCGGACGAGGTGGCGCGGCGCTGGGGAGAACGCAAGAGCAAGCCCAACATGAACTACGACAAGCTGAGCCGGGCCCTGCGTTACTATTACGACAAGAACATCATGACCAAGATCCACGGCAAGCGCTACGCCTACAAGTTCGACTTCCACGGCCTGGCGCAGGTGTGCCAGCCCTCGGCCGCCGAGCACGCCCTGTACAAGTTCCAGACCAACCTGGCCCACATCCCCTTCTCCGAAATCCCCAAGCTCAACCTCGTCACCTCCAACGTCTCGCCCTCCGGCTTCTCCTACTGGTCGGGGTCGGCCCCGGCCATGTACCCGGGCCACGGGTTACAGACCCCCTCCCATTTCAGCCCCGTGGGTGGGGCGCACTTGGGCACCATTGGCAACATCGCTGGCATTAACAACATCAATGGACACTATCACTGAACGCTGCGGGACCCGGGTGTGATCCCGCCACAGACCACCCCACACACCCAACACCCCCACCCCCCACCCCCCCCCCCCCCCCCCCCGATTTTGTCTTTTGCACTGGAGTTGCTAACCCTGATCAAATCCTAAAAGCAACACGGGAAGAACTGAGTTATTTTAAACCCTTCCAAGTCCACTGGTCTCCGCCCTCAGTCTGAAGAAGGGTCTCGACCCGAAACGTCACCCATTCCGTCAGTCCAGAGATGCTGCCCGTCCCGCTGAGTTACTCCAGCATTTTGTGTCTATCTTTGGTGTAAACCAGCATCTGCAGTTCCTTCCTACACATGAGTTTTTTTTTTAAATTTTAGAGATACAGGCCCTTCGGCCCACCGAGTCCATGCAACCCACACACCGGCACTATCCTACACTGGGACCATTTACAATTTTACCAAAACCAATTAACCTACCAATTAAACCCGCACGTCTTTGGAGTGTGGGAGGAAACTGGAGCGCCACGGGGAAAAAGCCCACACGCTCACAGGGGAGAAGGTACATCAGCACCCGTAGTCAGGATCGAACCTGGATCCCTGGCGCTGTGGAGGCAGCAACTCTACCGCTGTGCCACCGTGTTCCCCCCCCCCCCCCCCCCCCACCCCACAACAAGGTTGCAAAAGAACAGGTTAACATCCATTAAGAATCGAACTGAAATGCATCGATCACATCTCCAAGTCATTTACATCACGGCCGCCAATATTATTTTGTTCATATACTTCATTGAGCCCAAGATGACTACAGGCCACCTTCTGTGCCAAAAACGACGCAAAGTGCTGGAGTTACCCAGCAGGTCAGGCAGCATCTGTGGAGAACACGGATAGGTGACGTTTGGTGCTTGACACTGAAGAAGGATCGCAACCCGAAACGTCACCTATCCACATTCTCCAGAGATGCTGGCAGGCAACAGACAATAGACAATAGACAATATAGAATAGGTGCAGGAGTAGGCCATTCGGCCCTTCGAGCCAGCACCGCCATTCAATGTGATCATGGCTGATCATCCAACTCAGTATCCTGGACCTGCCTTCTCTCCATATCCCCTGATCCCTTCAGCCACAAGGGCAAATCAGTACCCCGTCCCTGCCTTCTCCCCCATATCCCCTGACTGCCATCTGCCATCCAGCCAACCTGCTATCCATGCTAGTATCTGCCCCTTGATACCATGGGCTCTCATCTTCCATTCTTTCTCTTTCAATAGACAATAGACAAAGACAAAATGGCAGATCATCCCCAATCAGTACCCCGTTCCTGCCTTCTCCCCGTATCCCCTGACTCCGCTATTTTTAAGAGCCCTATCTAGCTCTCTCTTGAAAGCATCCAGAGAACTGGCCTCCGCCGCCCTCTGAGGCAGAGAATTCCACAGACTCACCACTCTCTGTGAGAAAAAGTGTTTCCTCGTCTCCGTTCTAAATGGCTTACTCCTTATTCTCAAACTGCGGCCCCTGGTTCTGGACTCCCCCAACATCGGGAACATGTTTCCTGCCTCCAGCATGTCCAAACACCTTAACAATCTTATATGTTTCAATAAGATTGCCTCTCATCCTTCTAAAGGCGGGGTCCAATGTGAAATTAGTGGTTGGGTAGGGGTTGGCCCTTCACAATCTTATATGTTTCAATGGCAGCATCTGTGGAGAACACGGATAGGTGACGTTTTCTGCTTGAGGCTGAAGAAGGGTCGCAGCCCGAAACGTCACCTATCCACATTCTCCGGAGATGCTGCCTGACCCGCTGAGTTACACCATCACACTGTGTCCTTTTGCGTCATTAACCAGCATCTGCAGTTCCTTGTTGCTACCCCTCTGTGCCATTCAGTGAGATCAGTGCTTTCAAATCCATTCTCCTGCCCGATCCTCTTCACCTCAAAACAATCATTCTGTAGGAAGGAACTGCAGATGCTGGTGTATATATATCGAAGGAAAGACACAAAACGCTGGAATAACTCAGCGGGTCCTTATTTTTGGTCGCCTAATTATAGGAAGGATGTCAACAAAATAGAGAGAGTACAGAGGAGATTTACTAGAATGTTGCCTGGGTTCCAGCAACTAAGTTACAGAGAAAGGTTGAACAAGTTAGGTCTTTATTCTTTGGAGCGCAGAAGGTTAAGGGGGGACTTGATTGAGGTGTTTAAAATGATGAAAGGGATAGCCAGAGTTGACGTGGATAAGCTTTCCCCATTGAGGGTAGGGAAGATTCAAACAAGAGGGCATGACATGAGAATTAAGGGACAGAAGTTTAGGGGTTAACATGAGGGGGAACTTCTTTACTCAGAGAGTGGTGGCTGTGTGGAATGATCTTCCAGCAGAAGTGGTGGAGGCAGGATCGATTTTAACATTTAAAAGTAAAGTGGATAGGTATATGGACGGGAAGGGAATGGAGGGGTATGGTCTGAGTGCAGGTAGATGGGACTAGGGGAAAATAAATGTTCGGCACGGACTGGAAGGGCCGAGAGGGCCTGTTTCCGTGCTGTAATTGTTATATGGTTACATGGGTCAGGCAGCAACTCGGGAGAAAAGGAATAGATGACGTTTCCATTCGGGACCCTTCTCCAGACTAAGAGTCTAATCACTAAAATCTATTGAGTTCATCTTGAAATCACTTAGAGGCTGTGTGTAGGCATCATGGAGTAGAGAATTCCAAAAATGTAACGGTTTAGCTTAGTTTAGAGATAGAGCGCCGAACCAGGCCCTTCGGCCCACAGAGTCCTTTCCGACCAGTGATCCCCCCCCCCCCCCATACACTAGCACTACCCCACACTAGAGGGACAATTTACAGAGGGCCAATTGGCCTACAAACCTGGAGTGTGAGAGGAAACCGGAGCACCAGGGGAAAACCAATGAGAACGTGCAAACTCCGCACAGGCAGCAGCTGAGGCCAGGATGGAACCTGAGGCTCTGGCGCTATAAGGCAGCAACTCGACCCCCTGCTCCGCTCACTCTATAGCCGTGACTGAGCGAGTAAGTAAATTTAAGTAAGTAGGTTTATCGGCCAACTATTCACATACAAGGAATTTGCCTTGGTGCTCCGCCCACAAGTAACAACATGACATACAGTGACAGTTACGAATGACTCAGAAAACACTAAACATTAATAATAATAATAAGACATTAATGATAAAACACCATTGATCAAGCACGTGAACCAACAAAATGGCCGGCACAGTTCCAACCTCGCTGATGACACCGCCGTTGTTTGGACGACTTACGGATAACGAAGGAGTCGGAGTATCAGAGGGGGGATCGGGCGTCCGATTGAATGGTTCGGCAACTTGAACGCCCGGGAATGAAGGGGATTACACTTGCGGGCCCATCGTGGGTTACTGACCTCCCCACCATCGAAGGGATCTACAGGAGTCGCTGCCTCAAAAAGGCAGCCTGCATCGTTGATTGGAGACCCACACCACCCTGGCCACGCTCTCGTTTCACCCCCAACCATCGGGAAGAAGGTACAGGAGCCTGAAAACTGTAACAGTCCAGGTTCGGGAACAGCTTCAACCATTAGGCTATTGAACACTACGAACTCGCGCAACTAAACTCTGAACTACAAACTGCCTTAGTTGTACTAGGGACTTGGGGCTTAATTTTTTTTTTGTACTATTTTGATTTTTTTTTATTTATCGAGATTTTTTTTGTTTGTCTGTTATATTATCGATTGAGTGCTGTGTTTACAAGCCTGTGGCACTGCTGCAAGGAAGAATGTCCATTGTTCAATTTCAGTACATATGACAATAAACCACTCTTGGCTCGTGACTCTTGGCCTCTGCTTAGCTCCACTGAAAAACTGGCCAACAACTGTCAAGGTGGCGCAGCTGATAGATCCTGACCTCGGGTGCTGTCTGTGTGGAGTTTGCACCTTCTCCCCTGTGACCGCGCGGGGATTCCTCCGGGTGCTCCGGTTTCCTCCCACATCCCAAAGAAATAAACCGTCCCAGCTGTGATTCCAGCAACCTATCTTGCTATCTTGAGTACAGTGGCAGAGAGTCCCTGCCTTACAGTGCCAGAGACCCAGGTTCCATCCTGACTACAGGTGCTGTCTGTACGGAGTTCGACTGCTTGACTCCGGTTTCCTCCCACAACGGGATCTGGGGGTTCCTTGTTCATCAGTCACTGAAAGTAAGCATGCAGGTACAGCAGGCAGTGAAGAAAGCAAATGGCATGTTGGCCTTCATAACAAGAGGAGTTGAGTATAGGAGCAAAGAGGCCCTTCTGCAGTTGCCTAGGGCGCTCGTGGGACCACACCTGGAGTATTGTGTGCAGGTTTGGTCCCCTAATTTGAGGAAGGATATTCTTGCTATTGAGGGAGTGCAGCGTAGGTTTACAATGTTAATTCCCGGGATGGCGGGACTGTCATATGCTGAGAGAATGGAGCAGCTGGGCTTATACACTCTGGAGTTTAGAAGGATGAAAGGGTATCTTATTGAAACATATACGATTATTAAGGCTTGGACACACCAGAGGCAGGAAACATGTTCCCGATGTTGGGGGAGTCCAGAACCAGGGGCCACAGTTTAAGAATAAGGAGTAAGCCATTTAGAACGGAGACGAGGAAACACTTTTTCACACGGAGAGTTGTGAGTCTGTGGAATTCTCTGCCTCAGGGGGCATTGGAGGCCAGTTCTCTGGATACTTTCAAGGGAGAGCTAGATAGGGCTTTTGAAGACAGTGGAGTCAGGGGATATGGGGAGAATCATAGAATCAAAGAAACATAGAAAATAGGTGCAGGAGTAGGCCATTCAGCCCTTCGAGCCTGCACCGCCATTCAATATGATCTTGGCTGATCATCCAACTCAGTATCCCGTACCTGCCTTCTCTCCATACCCCCTGATCCCTTTAGCCACAAGGGCCACATCTAACTCACTCTTAAATATAGCCAATGAACTGGCCTCAACTACCTTCTGTGGCAGAGAATTCCACAGATTCACCACTCTCTGTGTGAAAAATGATCTTCTCAACTCGGTCTTAAAAGACTTCCCCCTTATCCTTAAACTGTGACCCCTTGTTCTGGACGTCCCCAACATCGGGAACAATCTTCCTGCATCTAGCCTGTCCAACCCCTGAAGAATTTTATAAGGCAGGAACGGGGTGCTGATTGGGGATTGTCTTCTGTAATTTGTCCCTAGTGTGTAAGACAGAACTAGTGTACGGGGATCTCTGGTCGGCACTGACTCGATGGGCCGAAGGGCCTGCTTTCACATTGTATCTCTAAACTAACCTAATCTATCTGAAAGCTGAAGCCTCAGTCTGAAGGAGGGGCTCGAACCAAACGTCACCTCGTCCTTTTCTGCCTGATCTGCTGAGTTACTCCAGCACTTTGCCTTTTTTTGTAAACCGCTATCTGCCATTCCTTGTTTCTGTGATACTCTGAGTTACCAACTTGCCGAGTTACTCAGGCATTTTGCCTCTAAAATTATCTCAAAGTTCATTTTTTACCTTAACCCAGTGAGCTCTGACTGGTGAAAGCCAATGTGCCGAAAGCCTTTTCAGCCGCCTTATCTACCTGTGACACACTATCTACCTGTGAGGCCCCTTTTTACCTGTGACGTTACCTATCTCTGTAACGATTCGTGTCCTAAAGGGCCTGTCCTACAAGCATGCAACTCTATGCGATTAGCACGATCAAACTAGAAGCGGGGGTCGCGCGGAGGTCGGGTGATCCCCTGTACAGGGCCGTTCCCACCAGCATGCGCCTGCATGCGGCAAGCGCAACCAAACCGGCAGCGAGGGCCGCGCGGAGGTCGGGTGAGTGGCGCAACGCGGCGCAAAGTGAGGCGAACTTGGAGCGAAGTCTTAAAGGTAAGTTTGCCAGGACAGAGAAGGGCACACAGAGAGGGGCACAGAGGCACACACACAGAGGGCCACGGAGCCACACACATAGAGGGTCACGGAGGCACCTACAGGTAGGTTCACGGAGGCACGACGTCGAGGCGGTGTGTAATGCGTCGAGGCGACTGTGAGCCGACAAGCCGTTGCCGCGCGGAATTTTTGAACACAGTCAGTTTTTCAGAGCCCCGCGCGATGTCGGGACGAACTCCGCACAATTCCGCACGGCTCCGGCGATCGAAGTGGGACCGGCCCCGCGACGCCGGACGGCTCAAGCGACCACGTTAGGTCGCGCTAATCGCATAGAGTTGCATGCTGGTGGGACAGGCCCTTAACACTATTAAAATGACCACAGGACAAACAGAGCCGAGATGTCACCTGTCCATGTTCTCCAGAGATGCTGCCTGACCGGCTGGGTTACTCCAGCACTTTGTTTTCTTGTAAACCAGCACCTGCAGTTCCTGGATTCTACAAGATAAATAGACTTGTACGGCAGCGGCACTTCTTCAAGTGTTTAAGTTATTTCTGTAAGTGTCTAATTATAATGTAGGTGTTAAGTTAATTGTAAATATCAATGTTATTTTACGTGCTTGTTTGACTGGAAATAAACAAGGTGAGAAGGAGCTGGTGGGCAATCTTTAATACCCTTCAATACTCAGTCAATGTTATGGGCCTGTCCCACTTGGCCATTTCTTTAGGCAACTGCCGGCGACAGTCGTGGTCGAAAAACCGGCGGCAACCTACGTCATCCTGGCGACGACCAACGACAGCTCCTACGTCAGGAGAAGGCAAGCTACGCTCGTTGGACAGAGGCCTGGACAGAGTGGATGGGGAGAGGGTGTTTCCACTTGTGGGAGAGTCTAGGAGTAGAGGTTACAGCCTCAGAATTAAAGGACGTTCCTTTAGGAAGGAGATGAGGAGGATTGCGTACAGTTTTGGTCTCCTAATCTGAGGAAAGACATTCTTGCCATAGAGGGAGTACAGAGAAGGTTCACCAGACTGATTCCTGGGATGGCAGGACTTCCATATGAAAGGTCTTTAGGTCTTTATTCTCTTAGGTCTTTATTCTTTGGAGCGCAGAAGGTTAAGGGGGGACTTGATTGAGGTCTTTAAAATGATGAAAGGGATAGACAGAGTTGACGTGGATAAGCTTTTCCCATTGAGGGTGGGGAAGATTCAAACAAGAGGGCATGACATGAGAATTAAGGGACAGAAGTTTAGGGGTGACATGAGGGGGAACTTCTTTACTCAGAGAGTGGTGGCTGTGTGGAATGATCTTCCTGCAGAAGTGGTGGAGGCAGGATCGATTTTAACATTTAAAAGTAAAGTGGATAGGTATATGGATGGGAAGGGAATGGAGGGGTATGGTCTGAGTGCAGGTAGATGGTTATTTGGAAAGACTGGATAGACTCATAGAAACATAGAAACATAGAAATTAGGTGCAAGAGTAGGCCATTCGGCCCTTCGAGCCTGCACCGCCATTCAATATGATCATGGCTGATCATCCAACTCAGTATCCCGTACCTGCCTTCTCTCCATACCCTCTGATCCCCTTAGCCACAAGGGCCACATCTAACTCCCTCTTAAATATAGCCAATGAACTGGCCTCAACTACCCTCTGTGGCAGAGACTCACCACTCTCTGTGTGAAAAAAGTCTTTCTCATCTCGGCTCGTACTCGTTTAAGGATAAGGGGGATGTCTTTTAGAACCGAGATGAGAAAAACATTTTTCACACAGAGAGTGGTGAATCTGTGGAATTCTCTGCCACAGAAGGTAGTTGAGACCAGTTCATTGGCTATATTTAATAGGGAGTTAGATGTGGCCCTTGCGGCTAAAGGGATCATATTGAAAGGCGGTACAGGCTGGAAGGGCCGAATGGCCTACGCCTGCACCTATTTTTCTATGTTTCTATGAATTATCGCTAGTCAGAGGGTGGTGAATCTGTGGGATTCTTTGCCACAGAAGGCTGCGGAGGCCAAGTCAGTGGATATATTTAAAGCATCCTTTATTGCCATTCAGACATTTTAGTCTGAACAAAATTGTATACCTTGCAGTCATAACAGAGATTAAAATAACAAAACACACACTTAACACAGTTTAACATCCACCACAGTGAGTCTACCAGGCAACTCCTCACTGTGATGGAAGGCAAAAGTCTTAAAGTCCTTGTCCCTTCAGGCGGAGATTGACAGATTCTTGATTAGTACTGGTGTCAGGGGTTACGGGGGGAAGGCAGGAGAATGGGGTTAGGGGTGAGAGATAGATCAGCCACGACTGAATGGCTGTACCCCGTGCCTGACGGGAGCAGTGACAAGAGGGCATGGCCCAGTTGGTGGTGGTCCTTGAGGAGGCTGGCTCTGGTGAGACCACAACTGGGGAATTGTGTGCACAGGCCTGTGCCTGTGATTGTGTCCAAATGGAACGACTGGGCTTGTATTCACTAGAATTTAGAAGCATAAGAGGGGATCTTATAGAAACATGTAAAATTCTTAGGGGATTGGCCAGGCCATTTGCAGGAAAAATGTTCCCGATGTTGGGGGAGTCCGGAACAAGGGGTCGCAGTTTAAAGAATAAGGGCTTGGCTATTTAGGACTGAGATGAGACAATAGACAATAGACAATAGACAATAGGTGCAGGAGTAGGCCATTTGGTCCTTCAAGCCAGCACCGCCATTCAATGTGATCATGGCTGATCATCCCCATTCAGTACCCCGTTCTTGCCTTCTCCACATATCCCCTGACTCCACTATTTTTAAGAGCCCTATCTAGCTCTCTCTTGAAAGCATCCAGAGAACCGGCCTCCACTGCCATCTGAGGCAGAGAATTCCACAGACTCACAACTCTCTGTGAGAAAAAGTGTCTCCTCGTCTCCTTTCTAAATGGCTTACCCCTTATTCTTAAAATGTGGCCCCCGGTTCTGGACACCCCCAACATCGGGGAACCTGTTTCCTGCCTCTAGATTGTCCAAACCGTTAGTAATCTTACATGTTACAATAAGATTCCCTCTCATCCTTCTAAACTCCAGAGTGTACAAGCCCAGCTGCTCCATTCTCTCAGCATCTGACAGTCCCGCCATCCTGGGAATTCACCTTGTAAACCCACGCTGCACTCCCTCAATAGGAAGAATGTCCTTCCTCAAATTATGGGACCAAAACTGCACACAATAAGGAAAAATAAATTCACCCAGAGAGTTGTGGATCTGTGGAAGTCTCTGCCACAGTCGGCAGTGGAGGCCACTTTGCTCAGTGTATTCAAGAGAGGGTTAGTGCTTCGGGCTAACGGAATCAAGAGATTTGGGGAGAAAGCAGGAACGGGGTACTGATTTTGGATGATCAGCCATGATCATATTGAATGGGGGTGCAGGCTCGAAGGGCCGAATGGCCTACTCCTGCGCTTACTGTGCATGTTTCTGTGTAGATACTCACAGTGGTGGGGGAGGGCAGCGCCTGTGATGGACCAGGCTGAGTCCACCACCCTCTACAGCCACTTGCGTTCCTTCAGATTGTTTGGGGTAGAACGCTGAAACAGGCCCTTCAGCCCAGCGGGTCTGTTCTGATCAACCATCAGTCTGTACACTAGCCCTATCCCACACAGTAGGGTCAATTAACTTTTTTTTTTAACCAAAACCAATTAACCTGCTCGTCCTTGGGGTTTCGCAGGAAACCAGGGCACCTGGAGAAAGCCCAGGGGGTTCACAGCAGGGAGAACGTACATCTCCGTACAGGCAGCAGTCAGGATCGAACCTGGATCTCTGACGCTGTGAGGCAGCAGCTATACCGCTGCACCACCATGCCGTTCCTATGCATTGAAATTGTTATTGCATGCCATGATGAAACTCTCCAGGTTCACAATTTGAACCCTCTTCCATCCTTGTCTACTTATCTCACACTCTTTGTCCTTTTCATTTCTCTAGCTGTTGTCCAACCATCTGTTTATCAACCCCCAACCATCCCCCCCCCCCACTCCGCTACCCACACTTGGATCCACCTATCACTCACCAGGCTTTAATATAGAAACATAGAAAATAGGTGCAGAAGGAGGCCATTCGAGCCAGCACCGCCATTCATTGTGATCGTGGCTGATCGTCCCCAACCAATAACCCGTGCCTGCCTTCTCCCCATATCCCTTGACTCCACTAGCCCTTAGAGCTCTATCTAACTCTCTCTTAAATCCATCCAGTGATTTGGCCTCCACTGCCCTCTGTGGCAGGGAATTCCACAAATTCACAACTCTCTGGGTGAAAAAGTTTTTTCTCACCTCAGTCTTAAATGGCCTTTGTTCTAAGACTGTGTGGCCCCCGGTTCTGGACTCGCCCAACATTGGGAACATTTTTCCTGCATCTAGCTTGTCCAGTCTTTGTATAATTTTAAAGAAGGAACTACAGATGTTGGAGAGTCGAGGGTTACACAAAAAGCTGTAGAAACTCAGCGGGTGCAGCAGCATCTAAGGAGCGAAGGAGATAGGCGACGATTCGGGTTGAGACTCGACCTTCTAGACTCCAGTGAATACAAGCCTAGTCTTTTCAATCTTTCCTCATATGACAGTCCCGCCATCCCAGGGATCAATCTTGTGAACCTTCGCTGATCTGCCTCAATCACAAGGATGTCCTTCCTCAAATTAGGAGACCACAACTGTACACAATACTCCAGATGTGGTCTCACCATCTCTTTTCCATGCGGCCCCATCTCTTCTCCAGCTTCGCCCCCACCTCCCCCCTCCCAGCACAATCTGCCTGAAGAAGGGTCCCGACCCAAAACGCCACCTATCCACATTCTCCAAAGATGCTGCCTGACTCGCTGAGTTCCTCCAGCACTTTGTGTCTTTTTTTTGGTACACCGGCATCTGCAGGTCCTTGTGCCGCCAGGTATTTGGTTGCAGTGACTGCGCTGTGACTCAGTTTGAGGTGTGATGGAGATAGACACAAAGTGCTGGAGTAAAGGGCCTGTACCACCAGCATCCGACTCCATGCGGTGAGCGCGATCCAACTAGAAGCGGGGGCCGCGCGGAGGTCGGGTGATCCCCTGTACAGGGCCGTTCCCAACAGCATGCGCCAAGCGCGACCAAACCGGCAGCGAGGGCAGCGCGGAGGTCGGGTGAGTGGCGCAACGCGGCGCAAAGTGAGGCGAACTTGGAGCGAAGTCTTAAAGGTAAGTTCGCCAGGACAGAGAGGGACACACAGAGAGGGGCACAGAGGCACACACAGAGAGGGGCACAGAGGCACACACACAGAGGGTCACGGAGGCACGACGTCGAGACGGTGTGTAATGCGTCGAGGCCACTGCGAGCCAACAAGCCGTTGCGCGCGGAATTTTTGAACGTGGTCAGTTTTTCGGAGCCCCGTGCGATGTTGGGACGAACTCCGCACAATTCCGCACGGCTCCGGCGATCGAAGTGGGACCGGGCCCGTGACGCCGAACGGCTTAAGCGACCACGTTAGATCGCGCTCATCGCATGGAGTTGCATGCTTGTGGGACAGGCCCTTAACTCAGCGGGACGAGACCAAACGTAGACATGGCGATCGTTTCGCTGGACTCCTTTGCTCCGCCTGCCTAGGCCGATGGGATCTTCTGGTTGCCAGCCATTTTAACTCCCATTCCCATTCCTATTCGTTTTAGCAAAGGCACAACATGCAGGAGTAACTCAGCGGGACCGCCAGCATCTTTGGTGAGAAGAAACTAGCGACATTTCGGGTCGAGACCCTTCTTCAGACTAAGAGTCAGCGGAGAGGGAGACATAGAGATGCAGAAGGTAAGGTCATTGGGTCATATGGTCTTAAGGTCATTAGTGGTAGGAGCAAAATTAGGCCATTCGGCCCATCAAGTCTACTCTGCCATTCAATTATGGCTGATCTATCTCTCCCTCCTAACCCCATTCTCTTGCCTTCTCCCCATAACCCGTGAAACCCGTACTAATCAAGAATCTCTCTGTCTCTGCCTTAAATATATCCAGTGACTTGGCAATGAATTCCACAGATTCACCACCCTCTGACTAAAGACATTCCTCCTCATCTCCTTCCTGAAGGAACATCCTTTTATTCTGAGGCTATGACCTCTAGTCCTAGACTCTCCCACTAGTGGAAACATCCTCTCCACATCCACTCTATCCAAACTTTCACTATTTGGTAAGTTTCAATGAGGTGTCCCCCTCATAGAAACATAGAAACATAGAAAATAGGTGCAGGAGTAGGCCATTCGGCCCTTCGAGCCTGCACCGCCATCCAATGTGATCATGGCTGATCATCCAACTCAGTATCCCGTACCTGCCTTCTCTCCATACCCCCTGATCCCCTTAGCCACAAGGGCCACATCTAACTCCCTCTTAAATATAGCCAATGAACTGGCCTCAACTACCTTCTGTGGCAGATAATTCCAGAGATTCACCACTCTCTGTGTGAAAAATGTTTTTCTCATCTCCGTCCTAAAAGACTTCCCCCTTATCCTTAAACTGTGGCCCCGTGTTCTGGACTTCCCTAACATCAGGAACAAACTTCCTGCATCTAGCCTGTCCAAACTCTCAAAAAATTTGTAAGTTTCTATAAGATCCCCCCGCAATCTTCTAAATTCTAGCGAGTACAAGCCGAGTCTATCCAGTCTTTCTTCATATGAAAGTCCTGACATCCCAGGAATCAGTCTGGTAAACCTTCTCTGTACCCCCTCTATGGCAAGAATGTCTTTCCTCGGAGTACGGGACCAAAACTGTACGCAATACTCCAGGTGTGGCCTCACCAAGACCCTGTACAACTGCAGTAGGACCTCCCTGCTCCTATACTCAATTCCTTTTGCTATGAATGCCAACATACCATTCGCTTTCTTCACTGCCTGCTGCAACTGCATGCCTACTTTCAATGACTGGTGTACCATGACACCCAGGTCTCATTGCATCTCCCCTTTTCCTAATCGGCCACCATTCAGATAATAGTCTGCTTTCCTGTTTTTGCCACCAAAGTGGATAACCTCACATTTATCCACATTATACTGCATCTGCCATGCATTTGCCCACTCACCCAACCTATTCAAGTCACCATGCAGCCTCCCAGCATCCTCCTCACAGCAAACACTGTCCCCCCCAGCTTCGTGTCATCCGCAAACTTGGAGATGTTGCATTCAATTCCCTCGTCCAAATCATTAATATATGTTGTAAATAGCTGGGGTCCCAGCACTGAGCCTTGCGGCACCCCACTAGTCACTGCCTGCCATTCTGAAAAGGACCCGTTTACTCCTACCCTTTGCTTCCTGTCTGCCAGCCAGTTCTCTATCCACATCAATTCTGAACCCCCAATACCGTGTGCTTTAAGTTTGTATACTAATCTCTTATGTGGGACCTTGTTGAAAACCTTCTGAAAGTCCAGATACAACACATCCCCAGGTTCTCCCTTATCCACTCTGCTAGTTACATCCTCGAAAAATTCTATAAGATTCGTCAGACATGATTTACCTTTCGTAAATCCATGCTGACTTTGTCCAATGTCATTCTTTGAAACTCACGCAAGTGCAGGCGCAGTGCCGACAAACGCTCATCATATCTTAACCCACTTATTCCATGGATCTTTCCTGTCAACCTCCTCTGGACCCTCTCCTGAGAGAACATATCCTCCCTCAGATATGGGGCCCAAAATTGCTCACAAGGCGTGATCAAAGGGGACCCTGATGGAGGTAAATGTAGAATAGTGTATTGTTGGCTGAGGGGAACATCACCCATTCCTTCTCTCTAGAGATGGTGCCTGTCCTGCTGAGTTACTCCAGTGTTTTGTGTCTATCATCGCTGTAAACCAGCATCTGCAGTTCCTTCCTACACTTAATAGGAAAGACGCTGTCAAGCTGGAAAGGGTGCAGAGAAAATTTACGAAGATGTTGCAAGGACTCAAGAGCCTGAGCTAATTTAGTGTATAAAATCATCAATCAATCAATCAGTCAATATTATTTGTATAGCATATTTAAGAACACTGTAGACCAAAGTGCTGTACTTCAGTGAAGGTACTAATGTGCTACAGACAACGGTACACAGGCCTAACAATACATACATAGACTGTTTACAGCGCCCCCTCAGAGGGACTCGATAACGCTAGGGAGTAGAAATAGGTTTTGAGCCTCGACTTAAAGGAGTCGATGGAGGGGGAAGTTCTGATGAGAAGAGGGATCTCCGCAGAGAAGTTCTGATGAGAAGAGAGACTTCCGCAGTCTAGGTGATGCAACCACAAAAGCGCGGTCACCCCCGAGCTTAAACCTAGACCGCGGGATAGTCAGTAGCCCCAAGTCGGCCGATCTGAGGGAACTGGAGGTAGAATGGTGGGTTAGAAGATTTTTGATATGGGGGGGTCGGGGGCAAGCCCGTTAAGGGCTTTGTATACGAATAAGGGGAGCTTGAAGTTGATTCTGTACCGTACTGGGAGCCAGTGGACAGAGGCCAGGATCGGGGTGATGTGGTCCCTGTCAGATGTCCCGCTGTGGCGTTTTGGAACACATTGCAGGCGGGACAGGGATGATGGGTTGATGCCAGTGAACAGGGAGTTGCAGTAGTCAAGGCGGGAGGAGATGAATGGGTGGTAGATTTTTTTCAAGGTCGTCGAATTGGTGCAATCATGAGAGGAATAGATCGGGTAGATGCACAGAGTCTCGTGCCCAGAGTAGGTGAATCGGGAAACAGGGGTCACAGGGTTAAGGTGAGGGGGAAAAGATTTAATAGGAATTTTGCTGGAATTTAGGAGATTGAGGGGGGATCTTATAGAGGCTTACAAAATTCTTAAGGGGTTTGACAGGCTAGATGCAGTAAGATTGTTCCCGATGTTGGGGAAGTCCAGAACAAGGGGTCACAGTTTAAGGATAAGGGGGAAGACTTTTAGGACTGAGATGAGAAGATCTTTTTTCACACAGAGAATGGTGAGTCTGTGGAATTCTCTGCCACAGAGGCCAGTTAATTGGCTATATTTAAGAGGGAGTTAGATGTGGCCGTTGTGGCTAAAGGGATCATAGAAACATAGAAACATAGAAATTAGGTGCAGGAGTAGGCCATTCGGCCCTTCGAGCCTGCACCGCCATTCAATATGATCATGGCTGATCAGAGGGTATGGAGAGAAGGCAGGTACAGGATACTGAGTTGGATGATCAGCCATGATCATATTGAATGGCTGTGCAGGCTCGATGGGCTGAATGGCCTACTCCTGCACCTATTTTCTACGATTCTATGATTCTAGGAATCGGAGGGGTAACTTTTTCACACAAAGGGCGGTGGGTGTATGGAACGAGCTGCCGGAGGATGTAGTTGAGGCTCTGACTATCTCCAACGTTTAAGAAACAGTTATGTGTTGGACGGAACTGCAGATGCTGGTTTAAAACGAAGATAGACACAAAAGGCTGGAGTAACTCAGCGGGACAGGCAGCAACTCTGGAGAGAAGGAATGGGTGACGTTTCAGGTTGAGACCTTTCTTCAGCCTGAACAGTTAGTCAGGAACGTGGATAGGACAGGTTTGAAGGCTTTGACTTTGATATGGGTTTAGACAATAGACAATAGGTGCAGGAGTAGGCCATTCGCCCCTTCGAGCCAGCACCGCCATTCAATGTGATCATGGCTGAACATTCCCAATCAGTACCCTGTTCCTGCCTTCTCCCCATATCCCCTGACTCCGCTATTTTTAAAAGCCCTATCTAGCTCTCTCTTGAAAGCATCCAGAGAATCTGCCTCCACTGCCCTCTGAGGCAGAGAACTCCACAGACTCACCACTCTCTGTGAGAAAAAGTGTTTCCTCGTCTCCGTTCTAAATGGCTTACCCCTTATTCTCAAACTGTGGCCCCTGGTTCTGGACTCCCCCAACATTGGGAACATGTTTCCTGCCTCTAGCGTGTCCAAGCCCTTAACAATCTTATATGTTTCAATGAGATCCTCTCCCATCCTTCTAAACTCCAGAGTGTACAAGCCCAGCCGCTCCATTCTCTCAGCATATGACAGTCCCGCCATCCCGGGAATTAACCTTGTTTGATTTTGACTTTGATATGGGTTTGAATTTGACTTTGACCTTGATTTGGGGCCAAACGCGAGCAGGTGGGACATTGTTGGCCGGTGTGAGCAGGTTGGGCAGAAGAGCCTGTTTCCATGCTGTATCACTCTATGACTCTGTGGCTCGATACTCTGTTCCTTGGAGCGCAGGAGGATGAGGAGTGATCTTCTGGAGGTGTGGGTGCCTCACCAAGGCAACCATCTGATACAAACTCTTTGCTAGCTTTGTGGAGCACTTAGCTCGGAGGCGATGGTGCAGATATACATCACAGGAGCCTGTTCTAGGGAGGTGTCACAATGAGGTTTCCCAAATCATGAAGATATTAATTTCCTGTTGGAATAGGAGAGATCAGATTAGTGAACGCGTGCCCGCATCGCAGCGAGAGTCTTTAATTATCCCGGCCCGCTTCAGGCCCTCGTGATTGATTTGCTCAGATCGGATCAGTGGCTGTTCTGAAAGGCTTTATTAATTCCCAAAATATGAAACAATATCTACAGGCATAAAGGACAAGCCCGCTTTCAGTTTTATCACTGTCGCCCGCAGTGAAAACGCAAGGAGACACAAGGAACTGCAGGTTGCTGGCTTACGAAGAAAAGACACAGAGATGCATGGATAGACATTCTAAGGAAAGACATTCTTGCCATAGAGGGAGTACAGAGAAGGTTCACCAGAGTGATTCCTGGGATGGCAGGACTTCCATATGAAGAAAGACTGGATAGACTTGGCTTGTACTCGCTGGAATCTAGAAGATTGAGGGGGTGATCTTATAGAAACTTACAAAATTCTTAAGGGGTTGGACAGGCTAGATGCAGGAAGATTGTTCCCGATGTTGGGGAAGTCCAGAACAAGGGGTCATAGTTTAAGGATAAGCGGGAGGTCTTTTAGGACCGAGATGAGAGAAACATTTTTCCCACAGAGAGTGGTGAATCTGTGGAATTCCCGGCCACAGAAGGTAGTTGAGGCCAGTTCATTGGCTATATTTAAGAGGGAGTTAGATGTGGCCCTTGTGGCTAAAGGGTTTAGGGGGTATGGAGAGAAGGCAGGTACAGGATACTGAGTTGGATGATCAGCCATGATCATATTGAATGGGGGTGCAGGCTCGAAGGGCTGAATGGCCTACTCCTGCACCTATTTTCCATGTTTCTATTTTTCTATGATAGGTGATGTTTCACAGAGTGCCGGAGTAACTCAGCGGGTCAGGCAGCATCTGTGGAGAACATGGATAGGTGACGTTTCACAGAGTGCTGGAGTAACTCAGCGGGTCAGGCAGCATCTGTGGAGAACATGGATAGGTGACGTTTCACAGAGTACTGGAGTAACTCAGCGGGTCAGGCAGCATCTGTGGAGAACATGGGTAGGTGACGTTTCACAGAGTGCTGGAGTAACTCAGCGGGTCAGGCAGCATCTGTGGAGAACATTAATAGGTGACGTTTCACAGAGTGCTGGAGTAACTCAGCGGGTCAGGCAGCATCTGTGGAGGACATGGATAGGTGATGTTTCACAGAGTGCTGGAATAACTCAGCGGGTTAGGCAGCATCTGTGGAGAACATGGATAGGTGGTGTTTCGGGATCATCGGTTTTCTCCCACACTCCGAAGACGTTTGTAGGTTAATTGGCTTAATGTAAAATTGTCCCTAATGTGTGTAGGATAATGTTAGTGTGCGGGGATCGCTGGTCAGTGTGGATTCTGTGGGCCGAAGAGCCTGTTTCCACGCTGTAACCCCAAACTAAACGAGAGGAGATATGTAAAGGGATAGAAACATATTGTTACATAGAAACATAGAGAGTAGGTGCAGGAGTAGGCCATTCTGCCCTTCGAGCCTGCACCGCCATTCAATATGATCATGGCTGATCATCCAACTCAGTATCCCTTACCTGCCTTCTCTCCATACCCCCTGATCCCTTTAGCCACAAGGGCCACATCTAACTCCCTCTTAAATATAGCCAATGAACTGGCCTCAACTACCTTCTGTGGCAGAGAATTCCAGAGATTCACCACTCTCTGTGTGAAAAATGTTTTTCTCATCTTGGTCCTAAAATATTTCCCCCTTATCCTTAAACTGTGACCCCTTGTTCTGGACTTCCCCAACATCGGGAACAATCTTCCTGCATCTAGCCTGTCCAACCCCTGAAGAATTTTGTAAGATTCTATAAGATCCCCCCTCAATCTTCTAAATTCCAGCGAGTACAAGCCGAGTCTATCCAGTCTTTCTTCATATGAAAGTCCTGACATCCCAGGAATCAGTCTGGTGAACCTTCTCTGTACCCCCTCTATGGCAAGAATGCCTTTCCTCAGATTTGGAGACTAAAACTGTACGCAATACTCCAGGTGTGGTCTCACCATGGCCCTGTACAACTACAGTAGAACCTCCCTGCTCCTATACTCAAATCCTTTTGCTATGAACGCTAACATACCATTCTCTTTCTTCACTGCCTGCTGCACCTGCATGCCTACTTTCAATGACTGGTGTACCATGACACCCAGGTCTCGTTGCATCTCCCCTTTTCCTAATCGGCCACCATTCAAATAATAGTCTGCTTTCCTGTTTTTGCCACCAAAGTGGATAACCTCACATTTATCCACATTATACAGCATCTGCCATGTAGTTCTCAAGATTGGAGTGCAACTCTACCACTGCGGCACCCTGCCACAACGAGGTACATCTTACCATCCCATGTTGGATTGGTCCCATATGTCATGGTGGAAGACATCTAAACTGCTTTCACAAGGGTAAACCTGAGTTTAGTTTAGAGATACAGTGCGGAATCATGCCCTTCGGCCCACCCGAGTCCGTACCAACAAGCGATCCCCGCACATTAACACACAACCCTACACACACCAGGGATAATTTTACATCTGTGCATTTACACCAATCCAATTAACCTACAAACCTGCACGTCTTTGGAGTGTGGGAGGAAACCGAAGATCTCGGAGAAAACCCACACGGTCACGAGGAGAGCGTACAAACTCCGTACAGACAGCACCCGTAGTCGGGATCGAACCCGGGTCACTGGCGCTGTAAGCGCTGTAAGGACGGCAACTCTACCGCTGCGCCCACTGTGGCCGCACAACTCTTGGAAACCAGTTGCCATAATTACGTCTCTGTACGGGTTCTGAAATTGTACGGCAATCAACTTGACACAGACAACTTCAACTCAAAGATGCTGCCTGACCTGCTGAGTGGTTCCATCTTCCATCAGTGAAGAAAGCAAATGGTGTGTTAGCGTTCATAGCGAAAGGATTTGAGTATAGGAGCAGGGAGGTTCAACTGCAGTTGTACAGGGTCTTGGTGAGGCCACACCTGGAGTATTGCGTACAGTTTTGGTCTCCTAATCTGAGGAAAGACATTCTTGTCATATAGGGAGTACAGAGAAGGTTCACCAGACTGATTCCTTCATATGAGGAAAGACTGGATAGACTCGGCTTGTACTCGCTGGAATTTAGAAGATTGAGGGGGGGATCTTATAGAAACTTACAAAATTCTTAAGGGGTTGGACAAGCTAGATGCTGGAAGATTGTTCCCGATGTTGGGGGAGTCCAGAACAAGGGGTCACAGTCTAAGGATAAGAGGGAATTCCTTTAGGACGGAGATGAGGAAAACATTCTTTACACAGAGAGTGGTGAGTCTCTGGAATTCTCTGCCACAGAGGGTAGTTGAGGCCAGTTCATTGGCTATATTTAAGAGGGAGTTAGATGTGGCACTTGTGGCTAAAGGGATCAGGGGGTATGGAGAGAAGGCAGGTACGGGATACTGAGTTGGATGATCAGCCATGATCATATTGAATGGTGGTGCAGGCTCGAAGGGCCGAATGGCCTACTCCTGCACCTATTTTTCTATGTTTCTATCTTCATAAGGTCATTCATTCATATGTTCTACGGTTCTAGGAGAAGAATTAGGCCCATCGGCCCATCAAGTGTACTGCGCCATTCAATCATGGCTGATCTATCTCTCCCTCTCAACCCCATTCTCCTGCCTGCTCCCCGTAACCCCTGACACCCGTACTGGTCAAGAATCTGTCAATCTCCGCCTTAAAAATATCCATTGACTTGGCCTCCACAGCTGTCTGTGGCAATGAATTCCGCAGGTTCACCACCCCCTGGCTAAATAAATTCCTCCGCATCTCCTTTCTAAAGGTGCCTCCTTTTGTTCTGAGGCTGTGCCCTCTGGTCCAGGACTCTCCCACAGGTGGAAACATCCTCTCCACATCCACTCTATCCTGGCCGTTCACTGTTTGGTGAGTTTCAATGACGTGTCCATTCATCCTTCTGTTTTTATTTCAGAATTTTAGCATCTGCGATTTTAGGCTTTCCTCAATCTTTTGGCACTGTTTTGTTGGTGGAGATTCAAATCCACCTGCATGGTGCTATAGAAACATAGAAACATAGAAATTAGGTGCAGGAGTAGGCCATTCGGCCCTTCGAGCCTGCACCGCCATTCAATATGATCATGGCTGATCATCCAACTCAGTATCCCGTACCTGCCTTCTCTCCATACCCCCTGATCCCTTTAGCCACAAGGGCCACATCTAACTCCCTCTTAAATATAGCCAATGAACTGGCCTCAACTACCCTCTGTGGCAGAGAGTTCCAGAGACCCACCACTCTCTGTGTGAAAAAAGTCCTTCTCATCTCGGTCCTAAAGGATTTCCCCCTTATCCTTAAGGTGTGACCCCTTGTCCTGGACCTCCCCAACATCGGGAACAATCTTCCTGCATCTAGCCTGTCCAACCCCTTAAGAATCTTGTAAGTTTCTATAAGATCCCCTCTCAATCTCCTAAATTCTAGAGAGTATAAACCGAGTCTATGCAGTCTTTGTTCATAAGACAGTCCTGACATCCCAGGAATCAGTCTGGTGAACCTTCGCTGCACTCCCTCTATGGCAATAATGTCCTTCCTATACCCCGTACAAGCAGGGAATTCATTCAATAGTTTAAAGAATAGAAGTCACAGAGTCGTGCCCTTTGGCCCAACCTGCCCACAACGACCTACATGTCCCATCTACACTTGGCCCACTTTCCTCCATTTGGCCCATATCCCTCTAAACCTGTCCTATCCATGTACCTGTCTAAGCCACAGTGGCGCAACGGTAGAGTTCCTTATCCCTTGACTCCACCAGCCCCTAGAGCTCTATCTAACTCTCTCTTAAATCCATCCAGTGACTTGGCCTCCACTGCCCTCTGTGGCAGGGAATTCCATAAATTCACAACTCTCTGGGTGAAAGTTTTTTTCTCACCCCAGTCTTAAATGACCTCTCCTTTATTCTAAGACTGTGGCCCCTGGTTCTGGACTCGCCCAACATTGGGAACATTTTTCCTGCATCTAGCTTGTCCAGTCCTTTTATAATTTTATATGTTTCTATAAGACTCCCCCCTCATCCTTCTGAACTCCAGTGAATACAAGCCTAGTCTTTTCAATCTTTCCTCATATGACAGTCCCGCCATCCCAGGGATCAATCTCGTCAACCTACGCTGCACTGCCTCAATCACAAGGATGTCCTTCCTCAAATTAGGAGACCAAAACTGTACACAATACTCCAGATGTGGTCTCACCAGAGCTCTATACAACTGCAGAAGAACCTCTTTACTCCTGTACTGAAACCCTCTTGTTATGAAGGCCAACATTCCATTAGCTTTCTTCACTGCCTGCTGTACCTGCACGCCAACTTTCAGTGTACAAGGACACCCAGGTCTCGCTGCACCTCCCCCTTACCTAACCTAACCCCATTGAGATAATAATCTGCCCCCTTGTTTTTGCTGCCAAAGTGGATAACCTCACATTTATCTATATTATACTGCATCTGCCACGCATCTGCCCACTCGCTCAACCTGTCCAGATCACCCTGCAACCTCCTAACATCCTCTTCACAGTACTCACTGCCACCCAGCTTTGTGTCATCCGCAAACTTGCTTG
>OY740787.1:5121215-5163715 GCA_963514005.1 Raja brachyura | reverse complement strand
TATCTTTCAATTTGGAATATCTTTCGACAGAATTAAAGAAGGAGATGAGGAAGAATTTCTTTAGTCAGAGGGTGGTGAATCTGCGGAACCCATTGCCACAGAAGGCTGTGGAGGCCAAGTCAGTGGATGTATTTAAGGCAGAGATAGATAGATTCTTGATTAGTACGGATGTCTGGGTTGTCTGGATTTAAAGATCGCATGGGTGAGTTACAACAATTGTTCATCCCTGTCCGCGTAAAAATAAAACAGGGAAGGCGGCTAATGAGGGAAATTGGGGATGTGAGCTAGATACGGCTCTTAAAAATAGCGGAGTCAGGGGATATGGGGATCCTAGAAGGCAGGAACGGGGTACTGATTGTGGATGATCAGCCATGATCACATTGAATGGCGGTGCTGGCTCGAAGGGCCAAATGGCCTACTCCTGCACCTATTGTCTACTGTCTATTGTCTATTGTCTATTGTGTCGTGAAATAGCCAAGGAAGAGGCATATAAATTGGCCAGAGGAAGCAGCAGACCAGAGGACTGGAAGAAATTTAGAACTCAACAGAGGAGGACAAAGGAGTTAATTAAGAAGATGAAAATTGAGCGTGAAAGAAAGCTTGCGGGGAATTTAAAAACCAACAATAAAAGCTCGTTTAGATACGTAAAAATGAATAGATTAATGAAGACAAATGTAGGTCCCTTACAGTCAGAGACACGTGAATTTTTAATGGCAAACAAGCAGAACATTAAATGGGTACTGTGGTTTTGTCTTCGCTAATAGCCCTGTCCCACGGTACGAGTTCATTCAAGAGCTCTTCCGAGTTTAAAAAAAATCAAACTCGTGGTAAGCACAGAGAATGAACGTAGCGGGTACGTCGGAGCTCGGGGACGTCTCTTAGCGGCTCGTAACGCTAACGGCAGGTACTCGGGAAGGCTCGCTAACGGCAGGTAAGCACGGGAAGACTCGTGAAGATTTTTCAACATGTTGACGAAAAATGTCCACGAGAGCCCCCGAGTACCGACGAGCGGCCATTACCGTACATCTCCGAGTTCGAATCAGGGCAAACTCGGGGAGAGCTCTTGGAATGGACTCGTACCGTGGGACAGGGGCTTTAAGGAAGACACAAACAAACTCCTAGAAATACTGGGAGACCGAGGATCTAATGGGAGGGGGGAACTGAAGGAAATTCACATTAGTCATGAAATGGTGTTGAGTAGAGTGTTGGGACTGAAGGCAGATAAATCCCAGAGTTCTCAAGGAGGTGGCCCTAGAAATCATGGATGCATTGGTGATCATTTTCCAAGTTCTCGTGACTCTAGGTCAGTTCCTGCGGAGTGGAGGGTAGCCAATGTAACTCCACTTTTTAAGAAAGGAGGGAGAGAGATAACAGGGAATTCTAGCCATGTTAGCCTGACATTGGAGTGGAGAAAATGGTCCAGTGGATTATTAAAGATGTTATAGCAGCGCATTTGGAAAGCAGTGACAGGATCGGTCAAAGTCAGCATGGATTTATGAAGGGGAAATCCGGAATTTTTTGAGGATGTAACAAGTAGATTGGATAAGGGAGAGCCAGTGGATGTGGTGTATCTGGACTTTCAAAAAGCCTTTGACAAGGTCCCACACACGAAATTAGCGTGCAAACTTAGAGCACACGGTATTGGGGGTAGGGTATTGACATGGACAGAGAACTGGTTGGCAGACAGGAAGCAAAGAGTAGGAATTGACGGGTCCTTTACAGAATTAGAATAAAGGGGAGGCCATTTAAGACTGAGGTGAGAAAATGCTTTTTCACCCAGAGAGTTGTGAATTTGTGGAATTCCCTACCACAGAGGGCAGTGGAGGCCAAGTCACTGGATGGATTTAAGCGAGAGTTAAGGGCCTGTCCTACAAGCATGCAACTCTATGCATTGAACGTGATCAAACTAGAAGCGGGGGCCGCGCGGAGGTCGGGTGATCCCCTGTACAGGGCCGTTCCCACCAGCATGCGCCTGCATGCGGCAAGCGCGACCAAACCGGCAGAGAGGGCCACGTGGAGGTCGGGTGAGTGGCGCAACGCGGCGCAAAGTGAGGCGAACTTGGAGCGAAGTCTAAGGTAAGTTCGCCAGGACAGAGATGGGCACACAGAGAGGGGCACAGAGGCACACACACACAGAGGGCCATGGAGCCACACACAGAGAGAATCACGGAGGCACCTACAGATAGGTTCACGGAGGCACGACGTCGGGGCGGTGTGTAATGCGTCGAGGCGACTGCGAGTCGACAAGCCGTTGCCGCGCGGAATTCTTTGAACATAGTCAGTTTTTCGGAGCCCCGCGCGATGTCGGGACGAACTCCGCACAATTCCGCATGGCTCTGACGATCGAAGTGGCACTGGCCCCGTGACGCCGGACGGCTCAAGCGACCACGTTAGGTCACGCTAATCGCATGGAGTTGCATGCTTGTAGGACAAGCCCTTTAGATAGAGCTCTAGGGGCTCGTGGAATCAAGGGATATGGGGAGAAGGCAGGCATGCGTTATTGATTGGGTACGATCAGCCATGATCACAATGAATGCTAGTGCTGGCTCGAAGGGCCGAATGGCCTCCTCCTGCACCTATTTTCTATGTTTCTATGTGTCTATGGCAGGCAGCGACCAGTGGGGTGCTGCAAGGCTCGGTGCTGGGACCCCAGTTATTTACAATATATATTAACGATTTTGACGAAGGAATTAAATGTAACATCTCCAAGTTTGTGGATGACACCAAAGTGGGTGGCAGAGTGAGCTGCGAGGAGGATGCTATGAGGCTGCAGGGTGACTTGGATAGGTTGGGTGAGTGGGCAGAAGCATGGCAGATGCAGTATAATGTGGATAAATGTGAGGTTATCCACTTTGGTGGCAAGAACAAGAAGACAGTTTATTATCTGAATGGTGTCAGATCAGCCATGATCACATTGAATGGCGGTGCTGGCTCGAAGGGCCAAATGGCCTACTCCTGCACCTATTGTCTATTGTTGGATTAGGAAACTGGGGAGTTGCAATGAGACCTGGGTGTCCTTGTACATCAGTCACTGAAAGTAAGCATGCAGTTACAGCAGGCAGTGAAGAAAGCTAATGACATGTTGGCCTTCATAGCGAGAGGATTTGAGTATAGGGGCAAGGAGGTCCTACTGTAGTTGTACAGGGCCCTGGTGAGATCGCACCCGGAAGAAGGACATTCTTGCAATTGACGGAGTGCAGCGTAGGTTCATCAGGTTAATTCCCGGGATGACAGGACTGACATATGATGAAAGAATGGATCGACTGGGCTTGTGTTCACTGGAATTTAGAACAATGAGAGGGGATCTTACAGAAACATATAACATTCTTAAGGGATTGGACAGGCTGGATGCAGGAAAAATGTCCCCCTTGTTGGGGGAGTCCAGAACCAGGGGTCACAGTTTAAGAATAAGGAGTAGGCCATTTAGGATTGAGATGAGGTAAAAAAATTTCACCCAGAGAGTTGTGAATCTGTGGAATTCTCCACCACAGAAGGCAGTGGAGGCCAATTCACTGGGTGTATTCCAGAGAGAGTTAGATATAGCTCTTAGGGCTAACGGAATCAAGGGATGTGGGAGAAAGCAGGAACGGGATACTGATTCTATGATCATTGGCTATATTTAAGAGGGAGTTAGATGTGGCCCTTGTGGCTAAGGGGATCAGGGGGTATGGAGAGAAGGCAGGAAGATTGTTCCCGATGTTGGGGACGTCCAGAACAAGGGGTCACAGTTTAAGGATAAGGGGGAAGTCTTTTAGGACCGAGATGAGAAAAAACATTTTTCACACAGAGAGTGGTGAATCTGTGGGATTCTCTGCCACAGAAGGTAGTTGAGGCCAGTTCATATTTAAGAGGGAGTTAGATGTGGCTCTTGTGGCTAAAGGGTGGTATGGAGAGAAGGCAGGTACGGGATACTGAGTTGGATGATCAGCCATGATCATATTGAATGGCGGTGCTGGTTCGAAGGGCCGAATGGCCTACTCCTGCACCTATTTTCTATGATGTATGTTTCTATGTTTATGGGGTGAAGGCAGGAGTATGGGGTTGAGGGGGAAAGATTGAATGGCGGAGTAGACTTGATGGGCCGAATGGCCTAATCCTGCTCCTATCACTTATGAACATGAACTTATGAATTCAATTCACTGAACAGGAACGAAAGCTTCCAAAATCGCTAAAAAGCCTTACCTGGAGCATTGCATTGGCTTTCTACCGCTGGGTTAATAGTTCAACAAAGACAATTTAATGTAAAATGAATTTCTGTTCTGACACATCGCCCATGATTGAGTATGTAATGAGATCTGAACCTATCATTAAGGTAAGCGTGGAATGATCTTCATCGGTTGCTGAAGCCTCCTGCCTGTTTCTAATGATGGTTCGAATTGAGAACTGCCAAAGGTTCCTTTGATATGTAATATTTCCTAAAGTGGTTGGCTTGTAATAGATCTTTGTCTCACGGGGATTATGTGTGACTCCAATTGGGAACAGGTAATGTAAGGTGGTTAAAACGGAATGTGAAACAGAGTGGGAAAGAAGAAATAGGAAATATGAACAGAATGATGATTATAGACAATAGACAATAGGTGCAGGAGTAGGCCATTCGGCCCTTCGAGCCAGCGCTACCATTCAATGTGATCATGGCTGATCATCCCCAATCAATACCCTGTTCCTGTCTTCTCCCCATATCCCCTGACTCTGCTATCTTTAAGAGCTTAATCTAGCTCTCTCTTGCAAGCATCCAGAGAACTGGCCTCCACCGCCCTCTGAGGCAGAGAATTCCACAGACTCACCACTCTCTGTGAGAAAAAGTGTTTCCTCGTCTCCGTTCTAAACGGCTTATTCCTTATTCTTAAACAGTGTGGCCCCTGGTTCTGGACTTCCCCCAACATTGGGAACATGTTGTTAAAGAAGGAACTGCAGATGCTGGAAAATCGAGGGTTTACACAAAAGTGCTGGAGAAACTCAGCGGGTGCAGCAGCATCTACGGAGCGAAGGAGATGGGCAACGTTTCGGGCCGAAACGGGAACATGTTTCCAGCCCTTAGTGTGTCCAAGCCCTTAACAATCTTATATGTTTCAATGAGATCCCATCTCACCCTTCTAAACGCCAGAGTGTGACCGAAAAAGTCGCGCCAGTGTCTTTTAAAGTGTCGCTACATTTTTTTCATTCGCCACTGGATTTTGAAATGTTCAAAATTTTTCGCCGACCCTGATATGTCAGTCAATGGCGCTGGCAGTCGCCGAAAGAACCCGCCAAGTGGGACAGCCCCTTTTCACGTCCACGTCCTACACTTGAAGGAGGTCACAGAATGGGGAATACGCCCCAATCTCCATCTATGGAGACAGTGTGGAGAGAGGGTCCAGCTTCAAGTTTCTGGGCACTCACATCTCAGAGGACCCCACATGGTCCACCAACACCGCTGCGCTGGTCAAAAAGGCACAGCAACGACTGTGCTTCCTGAGAACATTGAAACGGACTGGTCTGCCCCAACAGCTGCTGACGACCTTCTACCGCTGCACCACAGAGAGCATACTAACGCACGGCATCTCTGTGTGGTATCTCAGCTGCACGGAGGCGGAGAGGAGAGCTCTTCAGCGCGTCGTCCACAGAGCGCAACAGATTATTGGGACACCGCTACCAGCCTTGGAGGGCATCTACCACACACGGTGCCTCAGGAAGGCCGTCAGCTTACATAAAGACTCCTCTCGACCTTGTAATGGACTGTTCCAACTACTCCCGGTAGACTTTACAAGGCCTTCTACGCCCGCACTACCAGACTCAGGAACAGCTTCATCCCCAGTGCTATAGTGGCTCTGAACCGGCCCTGCTGAGTACCCCCCCCCCCCATGGACTGTCTCCCCCGGCCTCGCACTTCAGTCTGTGTTGATGTTACTGGTCAAATGTTCGTTTTTGCAAACCTTGTTCTCGAGGGTTGCTAACCGAAATCTCGAAGTTGCAAACCAAATCTCGTTGCACTTATGTGTAATGACAATAAAAGATATGATTATTATTATTGAAGGGCAATTTTACAGAAGCCAATTAACCTACACACCCGCGCGTCTTTGGAGTGTGGGAGGAACTTTGAGCACCTGGAGGAAACCCATGCGCTCAAAGGGAGAACGTGCAAACTCCGCACAGACAGTACCCATAGTCAGGAATGAAAATGGGTATCTGGCGCTGTGAGGCAGCCTCATTAGTTCAAGTTCAAGTTCACACTTATTGTCACGTGTACATGTACAGTGATACCTGAGTTACCATGACGCCATACAATTAAAAGAACACAACACTATTAAAAGAACGAAAGAACGCGACATAAACATCCCCCACAGTGATCTCTGTGATGGAACGCAACAAGGTTCAGTCAGTCTTCCTCCTTTTGGGGCCTTCACCCTCCGCAGTCGGCGCTACGGACGGCCCGATGTACAAGCCCTCTCGTCGGGATGATCGAAGCTCCGACGTCGGGATGGCTGGAACACACGTGGAGTTCTAGAATCGGCCACTTTTCTTACCGGCTGCGGCACCGTGCCGCCTTACGTTGGAGGTTCTATAGGCGGGGTATGAGGTGGGGTAAGCTCTCTGACAATCTACGTAATCTCTCCCCATATGGCACCCGTGGCACAGCGGTAGAGTTGCTGCCTTACAGCACCAGAGACCCGGGTTCCGATCCCGACTGCGGGTGCTGTCTGTACGGAGTTTGTACGTTCTCCCCGTGCTTGGGTTTCCTCCCACACTCCAAAGACGTGCCGGCTTGCAGGTTAATTGTGATCTATAAATGTCCCTAGTGTGTAGGGTAAAACTAGTGTACGGGTGATCGCTGCACGGCTCCGACTCGGTCGGCTGAAGGGCCTGTTTCCACGCTCAGTCTCTAATGTCTACATTCTAAAATTGTGATGTTTGGTGGAGTGTGTGGGGTGGGAGGACCCGTTGCTCCTCCCGTGCAGCAGGTGGCACTGCGCAGGACAAAGGGAGATGTTTTGTATATAGTTCATCCTGTCTGTGAACAGTTTTTGTGTGCAGTCAGATTCTGTGTGTGCCGCCATTTTGAGTTGTCTTCCTGCCAGCATTGAGTAATGTAATAAAGACTTCTGTTGTACCTTGAAGACTCTCAAGTTTTTGTGCAGACCTAGAAAACGAACACGAAGAAAATCATGCCTCCAACACCCCTGGAAAGAGCAGCGTGACTCTTAGGCTTTGGTTTATTATTACCACGTGCACCGAGGTACAGTGAAAAGATTTGCTTTGCATACTATACAATCAGATCGGAAATGGTATAAATAATACAGTCAAGCCATACTGAAGTTCAATGGGTAGAGCAAAGGAGACAATAGACAATAGACAATAGGTGCAGGAGTAGGCCATTCGGCCCTTCGAGCCAGCACCGCCATTCAATTTGATCATGGCTGATCATCCCCAATCAGTACCCCGTTCCTGCCTTCTCCCCATATCCCCTATTTTTAAGAGCCCTATCTAGCTCTCTCGTGAAAGCATCCAGAGAACCTGCCCTCTGAGGCAAACAATTCCACACTCACCACTCTCTGTGAGAAAAAGTAGTTACAGAGGAGATACAGAGTGCAGGATATAGTTCTCAGCATTGTAGCACATCACTTCCATGGACAAAGTGCAATTTCTGCAATAGGGTAGAGTTGAATTGAACCTTAGAAGTGCTTCTCCAGCAATCATAGGAAGTTCGGCATGTCCCCCCCCCCAACTCTCACCAACGTATACCGATGCGCCGGAGAATGCATTCTATCAGGATGCATCCCACATGGTTTGGGAACGGCTCCATCCAAGACTGCAAGAAATTGCAGACAATTATGGACGCAGCCCAGACCGTCACGCAAACAAACCTGTTCCAGGTAACCAGATCTCCCGGTTGCTCAGCACTTCAACTTCCCCTCCCATTCCCAATCTGACCTTTCTGTCCTGGGCCTCCTCCATTGTCAGAGTCCCTGCGCAAATTGGAGGAATAGCACCTCGTATTTCGCTTGGGTACTTTACACCCCAACGGTATGAACATTGACTTCTCCAATTTCAGGTAGTCCCTGCTTTCTCCCTCCTTCCCCTCCCCCTTCCCAGTTCTCCTACGTCATGCTGTCTCCGCCCACTTTCTGTCTTTTTCCCGCCCCCCCCCTCCCCCCCCACGACATCAGTCTGAAGAAGGGTCTCAACCCGAAAACGTCACCCATTCCTTCCCTCCATGGATGCTGCCTGTCCCGCTGAGCTTCTCCAGCATTTTGTATCTATCTTCCTTGCATTGACTCCATCTACACTTCATGTTACCTCGGCAAGGCTAGTAGCATAATCAAGCACCAGTCTCACCCCGACCATTCCCTCTTCTCCCCTCTCCCATCGGGCAAGAGATACAGAAGTGTGAAAACACACACCTCCAGATTCAGGGACAGTTTCTTCCCAGCTGTTATCACGCTGTTACGACTCCCAAAGACAAGTACCTCAGAGCAGCGTAACATAATCCAAAACCAGGTTCAAGTTTAAGAAAATAGTCTTTAATTTAGTTAAAAGAAGACAAAAACCTGAACCTGATTTAAACAACACAGTCAGGGACAAGAATCGACTAATAAACAAATATGACAGTGCTCCAGCCAGCCTCGCAATGGACCGTCGAACCAGAGTCTCCAACCTGCCTAAATAGAGATAACCCTGCAACAAAATACACAAAAACCCTCAGGTCAGTCCTTATCCATCCCAATACAACATTAAATGACAAATATAGGTAACAATACACAAAGTTCTGTGCCATGCGGCCAGGCCTCCTGCAGCTCAGACCAGCAGCCTGTTCACTTGTCAAGATCGGCAAAGAAGAGAGAGAATTCTGGGAACTCCTGCTATTTAAGCTTCCGATGAGTCACCGGTCACCTGACGCAGCTTGGCCAATCGGGTACAGGAGCTGTTAACCCCTTGATTCCTGACCCAGCCACGGGGCCTGCACTCAGGAGAGAAACAGAAAAGGTAAGTACATAGCACTCACCAGGGGGGGGGGAAGCGCCTAACAACGCAACTAAACCATCGTATCACTAACTAGAGAGCGGTCCTGACCACCCATCTACCTCCTTGGAGACCCTCCTTGGAGACCCTATTGGGGGTTCAGTATTGATGTGGATAGAGAACTGGCTAGCAGACAGGAGGCAAAGGGTAGGAGTAAACGGGTCCTTTTCAGAATGGCAGGCAGTGACTAGTGGGGTGCCGCAAGGCTCAGTGCTGGGACCCCAGCTATTTACAATATATATTAATGATTTGGACGAGGGAATTCAATGCAACATCTCCAAATTTGCAGATGATACCAAGCTGGGGGGTATAGTTAGGTGTGAGGAGGATGCTTGGAGGCTGCAGGGTGATTTGGATAGGCTGAGTGAATGGGCAGATGCATGGCAGATGCAGTACAATGTGGATAAATGTGAGGTTATCCACTTTGGTGGCAAAAACATGAGGGTAGACTATTATCTGAATGGTGGCAGATTAGGTAAGGGGGAGATGCAACGAGACCTGGGTGTCATGGTACACCAGTCATTGAAAGTAGGCATGCAGGTGCAGTAGGCAGTGAAGAAAGCAAATGGTATGTTAGCATTCATAGCGAAAGGATTTGAGTATAGGAGCAGGGAGGTTCTACTGCAGTTGTACAGGGTTTTGGTGAGGCCACACCTGGAGTACTGCGTACAGTTTTGGTCTCCAAATCTGAGGAAAGACATCCTTGCCATAGAGGGGGTACAGAGAAGATTCACCAGACTGATTCCTGGGATGTCAGGACTTTCATATGAGGAAAGATTGGATAGACTCGGTTTGTACTCGATGGAATTTAGAAGATTGAGGGGGGATCTTATAGAAACCTACAAAATTCTTAAGGGGTTGGACAAGCTAGATGCTGGAAGATTGTTCCCGATGTTGGGGGAGTCCAGAACAAGGGGTCACAGTCTAAGGATAAGGGGGAATTCCTTTAGGACCGAAATGAGGAAAACATTCTTTACACAGAGAGTGGTGAGTCTCTGGAATTCTCTGCCACAGAAGGTAGTTGAGGCCAGTTCATTGGCTATATTTAAGAGGGCGTTAGATGTGGCACTTGTGGCTAAAGGGATCAGGGGGTATGGAGAGAAGGCAGGTACGGGATACTGAGTTGGATGATCAGCCATGATCACATTGAATGGCGGTGCAGGCTCGAAGGGCCGAATGGCCTACTCCTGCACCTATTTTCTATGTTTCTATGTTTCCAACTAACTTTAATTGGCCTTTACTGGACTTTATCTTTCATTAAAAGTCATTCCTTTTATCCTGCATCTGTACACGGTGGACGCATTGATTGTAATCACGTGTCGTCTTTCTACATGGCTGATTACCACGCAACAAAAAAGCTTTTCACTGTACCTCAGTAAAAAAACAAAACTATCCTAGCTTATGGAAAGAACGTTCAGAAGCCTGATACCAGAGGGGAAGAGGCTGTTCCTGAGTCTGGTGGTGATTGCTTTCAACCTTCTGTACCTTCAGCTAGACAGGAGGGGGGGGAGAAGGAATGACCTTTGCTGCACTCCGTCTGTTGCAACCCGAAGATGGGTCTCGACACCAAACGTCACCCATTCCTTTTCTCCAGAGACGCTGACTGGTCCGCTGAGTTACTCCAGCTTTTTGTGTCGATCTCCGGTTTAAACCAGCATCTGCAGTGCCTTCCCACACATATTGCTTTTTGACTTGAGTAAGCAGTGTAATGTTAGTCTACGCCATACTCCGGGTACCGTCTTATGAAAGTACTGGATTGCCATAGAAACCGGAGGAATACAGTGCGTTCTTTGCCTGCGGTGAGCACAACTCATGAATGAATGAGTCCAACTCCTGGTGGGATAATGTGCAGCAAGACTGACATCTTGTGCGGACACAATAAGACTCAGGATTGAGATATTATTTGCCTCCAGGAATTACCAAATCGCCCACACAACAGAAGACGTCACAACCCAAGAGGCCCAACGTTTAAGAAACAGTTAGGCAGGTACATGGGTAGGACAGGTTTGGAGGGATATGGACCAAACACAGGCAGGTGGGACTGGTGTAGCTGGGACCTGTTGGCCGGTGTGGGCGAGTTGGGCCGAAGGGCCTGTTTCCACGCTGTATCACTCCATGAATCAATGCCTCTATTATTGCAATACAACATTGGCGCAGATGGTAGTGCAGCTCCAGAGACCTGGGTTCAATCCTGACCTCAGCTGCTGTTTATCTTGCACTAAACGTTATTCCCTTTATCGTGTATCTATTCATCCAGCTAGAAGGTAGTTGAGGCCAGTTCATTGGCTATATTGGCTTATTTGTGACACTTGTGGCTAAGGGGATCAGGGGGTATGGAGAGAAGGCAGGTACGGGATACTGAGTTGGATGATCAGCCATGATCACATTGAATGGCGGTGCAGGCTCGAAGGGCTGAATGGCCTACTCCTGCACCTATTTTTACATGTTTCAATGTTCTATAGGGCTCTTAAAGATAGCAGAGTCAGGTGATATGGGGATAAGGCAGGAACGGGATACTGATTGGGGATGATCAGCCAAGATCACATTGAATGGCGGTGCTGGCTCGAAGGGCCGAATGGCCTACTCCTGCACCTATTGTCTATTATTGTCTACACTATGGACGGCTCGATTTTAATTGTGCAATGTTTTGCTTAGTTTAGAGATGCAGCGCGGAAACAGGCCCTTTGTCCCACCGAGTCCGCGCCGACCAGCGATCCCCGCACACTAACACTATCCTACACACACTACGGACAAGTTACAATGATACCCAGCCAATTAACCCGCAAAACCTATAGGTCTTTGGAGTGTGGGAGGAAACCGGAGATCCTGGAGTAAACCCACGCAGATCACAGGGAGAACGTACAAACTCCGTACAGACAGCACCCGTGGTCAGGATCGAACCTGGGTCTCTGGCGCTGTGAGGCAGCAACTCTACCGCTCTGCCACCATGCTGCCATTGTCTTTCCACTGTCTGGTTAGCACAGTGGTGAATCTGTGGAATTCATTGACACAGATGTCTGTAGAGGTCAAGTCAATTATATTTTTCAAGGCAGGTTGAGAGGGAAAGATAGATCAGCCATGATTGAATGGCGGAGTAGACTTGATGGGCCGAATGGCCTCGTTCTCCTGCCTTCTCCCCATAATCCCTCCCACTCGTACTAATCAAGAATCTATCAACGTCTGCCTTAGAAATATCCACTGACTTGGCCTCCACAGCCTTTTGTGGCTATGTATTCCACAGATTCACCACCCTCTGACTAACAGGAACCTCTAACTTCCTCAAGGAACGTTCTTTAATTCTGAGGCTATGACCTCTGGTCCTAGACTCTCCCACTAGTGGAAACATCCTCTCCACATCCACTCTATCCAGGCCTTTCACTATTCGGTAAGTTTCAAGGAGGTGTCCCCTCATCCTTTTAAACTCCGATAGCCCCAGGTATTCTTATAGAAACTTACAAAATTCTTAAGGGGTTGGACAGGCTAGATGCAGGAAGATTGTTCCCGATGTTGGGGAAGTCCAGGACAAAGGGTCACAGTTTAAGGACAAGGGGGAAGTCTTTTAGGACCAAGATGAGAACATTTTTTTTCACACACAGAGTGGTGAATCAGTGGAACTCTCTGCCACAGAAGGTAGTTGAGGCCAGTTCATTGGCTATATTGAAGAAGGAGTTAGATGTGACCCTTGTGGCTAAAGGGATCAGGGGGTATGGAGAGAAGGCAGGTACTGGATACTGAGTTGGATGACCAGCCATGATCATCTTGAATGGCGGTGCTGGCTCGAAGGGCTGAATGGCCTACTCCTGCACCTATTTTCTATGTTTCTATGTTGTGTGATGATTTGTGGTTGGGTTAGGGAATTGTCAATTAGTGTATTTTGTAATCCTGATTGATAATTGGCTTGTAGGGGTAGCGCCCCCCCCCCTCCCCCCATGTAATTTCATGCCAGCGGTCCGTAAGGGTATAAAAGAGGGGAGAGCCGATCTTGGGTGTGCCGATCTTCTGGGATAGCGCATTGGAGTGTGCTAATCTTCTGGAGTTGTTCTATTCGAACGAGGCTGATGGGCTCGAATTAGTAGAGACAAGGATCGGACCCGCGGTATTCGACTAGGTATTGTGTTGGTGCTGTATAATAGAGGGAGTTGGATTCCAGTGCTTTGTATTAGGTGTATGCCTTCCATCACAGTGAGGAGGAGATTCGCTGTGATGGATGTTTGTGTAAATTGTGTGTGTGTCTTGGTTCCTTTCTTGTTTTTATGACTGCAGAAACCAAATTTCGTTTGAACCTCAATGAGGTTCCATATAACTGTATAACAATTACAGCACGGAAACAGGCCTTCTCGGCCCTTCCAGTCCGTGCCGACCATTTATTCTCCCCTAGTCCCATCTACCTGCACTCAGACCATACCCCTCCATTCCCTTCCCGTCCATATATACAACACAACACAACACAATACCATTTATTGTCATTTGAAACCTCATTGAGGTTCAAACGAAATTTCGTTTCTGCAGTCATACATACAAAAAAAGAACCAAGACACAACACATTTTACACAAACATCCATCACAGTGAATATCCTCCTCACTGTGATGGAAGGCAAAGTCGTATCTCTCCCCTGCACTCCCCATTCTTCTCCCGGTCAGAGTCAAAGCCCCCGGCGGGTGATAATATATGTCCCGTGGCCATTCATGCCGCGCCGGGCGATGCAAGGCCCCGTTCCGGGTCTTGATGTTGGACCCCCGGCGGGCCCTAGCAAGTCCCGTGGCCATCAAAGCCGCGCCGGGCGATGTAAGGCCCCGCTCCAGGTCGTCTTCAACCCCGCAACTCGGGCGGGAGAAGTTGCTGCCGCGGGAGCTCCAAAAAGCGGTCTCCCCCCAGGGACCCGCGAGCTCCCGGTGTTACTGTCCACCGGCCTGCAGCTGGAGCCTCCGAATCTATCCACTTTACTTTTAAATGTTAAAATCGATCCTGCCTCCACCACTTCTGCTGGTAGATCATTCCACACAGCCACTACTCTCTGAGTAAAGAAGTTCCCCCTCATGTCACCCCTAAACTTCTGTCCCTTAATTCTCATGTCATGCCCTCTTGTTTGAATCTTCCCTACCCTCAATGGGAAAAGCTTATTCACGTCAACTCTGTCTATCCCTTTCATCATTTTAAAGACCTCAATCAATTCCCCCCCTTAACCTTCTGCGCTCCAAAGAATAAAGACCTAACTTGTTCAACCTTTCTCTGTAACTTAGTTGCTGGAACCCAGGCAACATTCTAGTAAATCTCCTCTGCACTCTCTCTATGACAATAAACGGTATTGTATTGACTGAACCAGACGAGGGAGGTAAGATCAGAATTACATATCTACGCCGGTCTATTCCTGTCATGATTTTGCACACCTCCGTAAGATTATCCCTCATCCTCCTGCGCTCCATGGAATAGAGTCCCAGCCTACTCAAACTCGCCCCATAGGTCCGACCCTCAGGCCCTGCCAACATCCTCGTAAACATGTAGTCAAATAGTGTTTCTCCTGGCCCAAAGGTAACAAGGGCCCGTTTCCTTTATCATCGGTACTTTTTTTTGCCTGTCTTTCATTTATTTGTCCTATATACCTCCACATCGCCGTCTATATCTCTCGTTTCCCCTTTTCACTGACTATTCCTTTTCTCCGGAGATTGCTGTTTGACCCGCTGAGTTACTCCAGCTTTTTGTGTCTATCTTTAGTTGAAATAGGGGTTCTTCTGGTGTGTTAATAATGCAGACATGAGTGCGGACAGATTGCTGAGGAATTTACATCCAGTTAACGAAATAAAATCTTAAATTGAGAATCTGATGTGGAGATCATGAAATTGCTGGATTTCCATAGCAACCAATGCAGTACATTTCAGCCTTCACCAGTAATGGCCATATCGTATGGATGAATACGCAAACATCTTGGGCTGAGTTAAGTGAATGGATATTGTGTGAGAAACCATTTAGGTTAGGTTGTGATGTTTTTCAGAATTAATGGAGCAGAATTAAACCATTCGACCCATCAAGTCCACTCCGCCATTCAATCATGGCTGATCTATCTCTCCCTCTCAACCCCATTCTCCTGCCTTCTCCCCATAACCCCTGACACCCGTACTAATCAAGAATCTATCAATCGCTGCCTTTAAAATATCCCTTGACTTGGCCTCCAGTCTTCTGTGGCAAAATAATTCCACAGATTCGCCACCCTCTTACTAAAGAAATTCCTCCACATTTCTTTCCGACAGGAACGTCCTTTAATTCTGAGGCTGTGACCTCTGGTGCTAGACTCTCTCATTAGTGGAAACATCCTCTCCACATCCGCTCTACACCTACATCAGGTTGTTGTTTATAGACCACAGCTCGGCGTTCAATACCATCATCCCCTCCAAGCTGATTGCCAATCTCACGGAACTGGGCCTCTGCGCATCCCTCTGCAATTGGATCCTCGACTTCCTCATCCACAGACCACAGTCTGTTCGAATTGGAGGAACCACTTCATCCTCAGTATCAATTAGTACGGAAGCACCTCAAGGCTGCGTGCTCAGCCCCCTGCTGTACTCACTCTATACTCATGACTGCGTAGCTGGACATAGTGCGAGCTCCATCATCAAGTTCGCCGATGACACCACTGTGGTTGGACGAATCAAAGATGGGGACGAGTCAGAGTATAGAAGTGAGATCGACTGAGGCATGTAGCCAGCAAAGTTAATGTTCGGTAAGCATGTTGCAGTGTCCACATAGTCAAGGATCCCGACATTCTCCCTGGTTCCCAAATTTACTCCAGCACAGTCTGATCTCTGAAGATCTTTCCTGGTCCGAGAACACAGGTGCTAGAAGTGAGATCGACCAATTGACCAAATGGTGCCAGCACAATAACCTGGCTCTCAACACCAGCAAAACCAAGGAACTGATTGTGGACTTTAGTGGGGGAAGGATGAGGACCCACAATTCTGTTTATATCAATGGGACGATGGTGGAGAGGGTCAATAAATTCAAATTCCTGGCGTGCATATTTCCGAACATCTTTCCTGGACCCAGCACACCGATGCAAACAAGGGAATTTAATGCAACATCTCCAAGTTTGCGGATGACACGAAGCTGGGGGGCAGTGTTAGCTGTGAGGAGGATGCTAGGAGGCTGCAAGGTGACTTGGATAGGTTGGGTGAGTGGGCAAGTGCATGGCAGATGCAGTATAATGTGGATAAATGTGAGGTTATTCACTTTGGCGGCAAAAACAGGAGGGTAGACTATTATCTGAATGGTGGCCGATTAGGAAAAGGGGAGATGCAACAAGACCTGGGTGTCATGGTACACCAGTCATTGAAAGTAGGCATGAAGGCGAAGCAGGCTGTGAAGAAAGCGAATGGTATGTTGGCATTCATAGCAAAAGGATTTGAGTACAAGAGCAGGGAGGTTCTACTGCAGTTGTACAGGGTCTTGGTGAGGCCACACCTGGAGTATTGCGTACAGTTTTGGTCTCCTAATCTGAGGAAAGACATTCTTGCCCTAGAGGGAGTACAGAGAAGGTTCACCAGACTGATTCCTGGTATTGCAGGACTTCCATATGAAGAAAGACTGGATAGACTCGGCTTGTACTCGCTGGAATTTAGGAGATTGAGGGGGGATCTTATAGAGGCTTACAAAATTCTTAAGGGGTTGGACAGGCTAGATCCAGGAAGATTGTTCCCGATGTTGGGGAAGTCCAGAACAAGGGGTCACAGTTTAAGGATAAGGGGGAAATCTTTTAGGACCGAGATGTGAAGGACTTTTTTCACACACAGAGTGGTGGGTCTCTGGAACTCTCTGCCACAGAGGGTAGTTGAGGCCAGTTCATTGGCAATATTTAAGAGGGAGTTAGATGTGGCCCTTGTGGCTGAAGTGATCAGGGGGTATGGAGAGAAGGCAGGTACAGGATACTGAGTTGGATAATCAGCCATGATCATATTGAATGGTGGTGCAGGATTGAAGAGCTGAATGGCCTACTCCTGCACCTAATTTCTATGTTTCTATGTTTCTATCAGATGTACTGTGATTTTTTTTTCCCATCAAATAAAAAACTATTAAAATAAAGTGATCAGGGGGTATGGAGAGAAGGCAGGTACAGGATACTGAGTTGGATAATCAGCCATTATCATATTGAATGGCGGTGCAGGCTTGAAGGGCCGAATGGCCTACTCCACTTATTTTCTATGATTCTATGATTCTATGCAATTGTAAAAGGAGGCACATCAGCGACTCTACTTCCTGAGAAGATTACGGAGATTCGGCTTGTCGAAGAGGATTCTCCCAAACTTCTCCAGGTGCACGGTCGAGAGCATTCTGACCGGTTGCATCGTGGCCTGGTTCGGCAACTTGAACATCCAGGTGCGGAAAAGACAACAAAAAGTTGTGACCACTGCCCAGTCCATCACCGGCTCTGACCTCCCCACCGTCGTAGGGATATATCGCAGTCGCCGCCTCAAAAAGGCAGCCAAAATCATCAAGGACCCGCACCATCCTGGCCACACACTCATCTCACCACTGCCATCAGGAAGAAGGTACAGGAGCCTGAAGACTGTGACGTACAGGTTCAGGAATAGCTACTTCCCCACATCCATCAGGCTATTAAACAAAACAAAAAAGCTATGAGTTCTGAACTGCAAAAGACTATATTATTATTTGTTATTTGCACCGTGTTTGTTATTTTCTTGAACATTTTCTTTTTTTCCCCGTTATATACAAAGTTTCACATATTCTGTGGTGCTGCTGCAGCAAGTAAGAACTTCATTGTCCCATCCGGGACATATAACAATAATACACTCTTGACTCTTGACTCTATCCAGGCATTTCACTGTCCTATTCTGCACCATTTTCGAATCTTCTGATTCAACAATAGACAATAGACAAAAGACAATAGGTGCAGGAGTAGGCCATTCTGCCCTTCAAGCCAGCAACACCATTCAATGTGATCATGGCTGATCATCCCCAATCAGTACCCCGTTCCTGCCTTCTCCCCATATCCCCTGACTCCACTATCTTCAAGAGCCCTATCTAGCTCTCTGTTGAAAGTTTCCAGAGAACTGGCCTCCACCGCCCTCTGAGGCAGAGAATTCCACAGATTCAGTGTGCAAAAGTGTTTCCTCATCTCCGTTCTAAATGACTCACCCCTTATTCTTAAACTGTGGCCCCTGGTCCTGGACTCCCCCAACATCGGGAACATGTTTCCTGCCCCTAGCGTGTCCAAACCCTTAATAATCTTTTATGTTTCAATAAGATCCTCTCATCCTTCTGAATTCCAGAGTGTACAAGCCCAGCCGCTCAGCATATGACAGTCCTGCCATCCTGGGAATTAACCTGGTGAACCTACGCTGCACTCCCTCAATAGCACGAATGTCCTTCCTCAAATTTGGAGACCAAAACTGCACACAATACTCCAGGTGTGGTCTCACCAGGGCCCTGTACAACTGCAGAAGGACCCCTTTGCTCCCCTTTGCTCAGCATGTTTCTCTTGGTAACTTAATTAGCAATTTAAACTTTAAATCTTTTACAAAGCATGGCACAGAATTTGCAAAGCTAAAGAGGCATGTGTCATCTTGGAGCAGGTGCATACTGCCTTGCTGCTAAATCCGACTTCCGTCTGACAACTGAGATGGCAAAAAAATTATTCATCATGTATCAGGATATGAGTATCTGCAGCAAGAGTTGAACAACACACCTTTGACATTCACGGTGGACAAAAATGCTGGAGAAACTCAGCGGGTGAGGCAGCATCTATCTATGTAGCGAAGGAAATAGGCAACGTTTCGGCCGACACCCTTCTTCAGACTGATGTGAGGGTGGCGGGTGCAGGACGAGGAAAGGAAGAGGAGCCACTGGGCTGAGGGAGAGCTGAGAAAGTAAGGACTACCTAAAATTAGAGAAGTCAACGTTCGTACCGCTGGGGTGCAAACTGCCCAAGCGGAATATGAGGTGCTGTTCCTCCAATTTACGGTGGTGCTCACTCTGGCCGTGGAGGAGGCCCAGGACAGAAAGGTCCGATTTGGAATGGGAGGGGAGAGTTGAAGTGCTGAGCCACCGGGAGATCGGGTTGGTTATTGCGAACCGAGCTGAGGTGTCGGGCGTAGCGATCGCCGAGCCTGCGCATGGTCTCACCCCTTTGTGATTTCCCCCTTCCCTCCAACTCTGCGGCAAAAATAAAAATCCCCACCCCTCTTTGACATTCATGAGTTTAGGTTGATTGAGAAATTCTTCTTCTTTCGTGTGGTGTGCACAGCCTAAATTTGTTGGACAACGTGCTCTATATGATCTTCCGTTTGTGCACGTCGCGTTGATTGCATTAGTCGAAACAGGGCGGACCACGTGAAGGTTGCAATCTTACACCCTGATTGAGAAATACAGCATGGCAACAGGCCCTTCAGCCCATCGAGTCCACGCCAACCATCGATCACGTGGGACCCTTCTGCAGTTTTACAGGGCTCCGGTTCCTAAAATTGAAGATTAGGAGCTTGGGGGGCACCGTGGTAGAGTTGCTGCCGCACAGCTTACAGCTGGCCAGCGGCCCGGGTTCGATCGCGACTACGGGTGCTGTCTGTACGGAGTTTATACGTTCTCCCAGCGACCACGTGGATTTTCTCTGAGATGATCGGTTTTCCTCCGACACTCCAAAGACGTGCAGGTCCGTAGGTTCGTATCATTTGATTGGTGTCATTGTAAATTATCCCCAGTGTGTGTAGGGTAGTGTCAATGTGCGGGAATCGCTGGTCTGTGCGGTGGGTCGAAGGGCCTGTTTGCGCGCTGTATCTCTAAACTAAACTAGGAACTTCAAACAAAAAAAATTAACCCTTTGAATCAACATTTTTCTGTTGTGGGCAGAAGAACCTGTTTCTGAGCTGCACTGACTGTTCTATGATCTGTCGACTCATAGAGCGATACAGCGTGGAAACAGAACCCTTTGGCCAAACTTGCCCACTACTGACCAACATGCCCCATCTACAGGGTTACACAAAAGGCTGGAGAAACTCAGCAGGTGCAGCAACATCTAAGGAGCGAAGGAGATAGGCGACGTTTCGGGTCGAGACCCTTCTTCAGACTGGTTAGGGATCAGGGAAACGAGAGATATAGACGGTGATGTGGAGAGATAAAGAACAACGAATGAAAGATACGCAAAAAAGTATCGATGATAAAGGAAACGCCATTGTAAGCTGTTTGTAGTGTGAAAATGAGAAGCTAGTGCGACTTGGGTGGGGGAGAGATAGAGAGAGAGGGAATGCCAGGGCCCGAGGGCTGAGAGAGAGGTGGGAAGGGGAGGAGGCAGCAAGGGTTAACAGAATTGAGAAAATTCAATGTTTAAGCCCAGAGGATGCAGACTCCCCAAGCGGAATATGAGGTGCTGTTCCTCCAACTTGCGGTGTTGCTCACTCTGGCCGTGGAGGAGGCCCAGGACCGAGAAGTCGGATACGGAATGGGAGGGGGAGTTGAAGTGCTGAGCCACCGGGAGGTTGGGTTGGTTATTGCGGACCGAGCGGAGGTGTTCGGCGAAACGATCGCCAAGCCTCCGCTTGGTCTCACCGATATAGATCAGCTGGCATCTGGAGCAACGGATGCAGTAGATGAGGTTGGAGGAGGTGCAGGTGAACCTCTGTCGGACCTGGAACGACTGCTTGGGTCCCTGAAAGGAGTGGAGGGGGGAGGTGAAGGGACAAGTGTAGCATCTCTTGGGGTTGCAAGAGAAAGTGCCCGGGGAAGGGGTGGAGCGGGAGGGAAGGGAAGAATTGACAAGGGAGTTGCGGAGGGAGCGGTCTTTGCGGAAGGCAGACAGGGGGGGAGATGGGAAGATGTGGCGAGTGAGGGGTCACGTTGGAGGTAGCGAAACCTGCGGAGGACTATGTGTTGTTTGCGGTTGCAAGGGAAAGGCACTTTGTATGCCCCATCTACACTAGTCCCACCTGTCTGCGTTTGGCCCATATCTCTAAACCTATCCCATCTATGTACCTCCATGACTGCTTCTAAAACGTTGGGATAGTCCCTGCCGCAACAGAATCCCTCCTCCGGCAGCTCGTTCCATACACCCACCACCCTTTGTGTGAAAATGTTACCCCTCAGCCTCAAATAAAATCTCACCACCCACCACCCCTCACCTGCGACCTATGCCCCACTGGCTCTCGATACCCCTACTCTGGGCAAGAGTCTCCGTGCTTCCACCCGACCTGTTGCTCTCGTGATTTTGTCCACCAACGCTTTAGTGAATTCCCTGGACAAAGATAATGAATTCCCTTCTTGAAAGAGGCTGGCTGCCTCACAGTGGGGGGGGTGGGGGGGGGGGGGGGGGGGGGAGGGAAGCATCGCTTTGCTAATTTATTTATTTCAGCTCTGATTTGTGCCTCGGGTCCAGAGGGGAGCAAGAGTCACCAGCACGGGAGAACCCAGTGGCTGGATTCTTGCAGCCAACAGCTCGTCGTTTTAAAAACTACTGAACGTTTTTCTTATTGCAAATTGGACGAGAGGGAATCGGAAAGAACTGTTCCCTCGGGCTCCGTCTCTGCCTGAGCTGATTGGCCGGATTTTGGTGCAATACCTAAGCGTTGCCATCTAGTGAGCCAACAGATTGAGATTGCAGTACCTATTGCACCGAGCTGCTCCGAGCTGCTTCTGAATGCAGTGGCCAGCCGCAGGCTGCGAAGGAGAGTGTCGGTGCCCGGAAAACAAGGCTTCAGTTCCTAAACATTGATGAATGCAAATCACTGATTCTGAGGGTCGCAGAGAGATACAGCACGGCAATAGGCCCTTCGGCCCATCGGACCCCGTTTTAATTCTCCCCACATTCTTCAGTATAGTTTAGGGATGCAGCGCTGAAACTGGCCCTTCGGCCCACCGGGTCCGTGCCAACCCCTACCCAACCACTAATTTCACATTGGACCCCGCCTTTAGAAGGATGAGAGGGGATCTTATTGAAACATATAAGACTGTTAAAGGTTTTGGACATGCTGGAGGCAGGAAACATGTTCCCGATGTTGGGCGAGTCCAAAACCAGGGGCCACAGTTTAAGAATAAGGAGTAAGCCATTTAGAACGGAGACGAGGAAACACTTTTTCTTACTGAGAGTTGTGGGTCTGTGGAATTCTCTGCCTCAGAGGGCATTGGAGGCAGGTTCTCTGGATGCTTTCAAGAGAGAGCTGGATAGGGCTCTTAAAGATAGCGGAGTCAGGGGATATGGGGCAAAGGCAGGAACGGGGTACTGATTGGGGATGATCAGCCATGATCACATTGAATGGCGGTGCTGGCACGAAGGGCCGAATGGCCTACTCCTGCACCTATTGTCTATTGTCTATTTATCGCAGGCCGGGATGCGACCAGTGAATGTCAGAGCTTGAGCAGGCTGGGACTTTATTTCTTGGAGCGCAGGAGGATGAGGGGTGAAGTTATACTGTACAGGTGTATACAATCATGAGAGGAATAGATCGGGTTGAGTGCACAAAGTCTTTTAACCAGGATACGGGAAATCAAGAGTCTAGTGTTTTATTGTCATATGTCCCAGATAGAGGGCAGAAGTTTAAGGTGAGAGGTGCAAGATTTTGGGGGGGGGATCTGAGGACCAACCTTTCCACTCAGAGGGTGTTGGGCATATGGAATGATGTGTAGCAACATTTAAAAGACATTTGTACAGCAACATGGTTAGGACAGCTTGGGGCATCTTGATCGGCATGGGCATGTTGGGCCGAAGGGCCTGTTTCCATGCTGTATGACTCTGTGACCCCAAGGCGTAGAACATAGAATATAGAACAGTTGCCCGGAGACTGATGTTGCTTAACTGGAGGCTTACCTGTCCCCCGACACACGCCCGCTGGATCAAGGGGGTGCTCTACAATTTAAAGCTTGAAAAACTTAGCTTTTCTCTCAAAGGCTCTACCAAGAAATTCCTGGATACATGGAACCCTTTCCTGGAACTTGTTAATTCTCTCAACTTGTTTCCGGACTCGGAAGAGGACTGAGTGCCTTCTATCACTGCTCCGTCTTCTTTCAGCTGCTCTCCCCTCAACCCCCCTCCCCTCCCAACACTTTTTTTTTGTACATTTTGTTTCGTTTATCTTATCGTATTTGTGTGGATGTGTACGTATGTGAGTGTTGTTTGTCCCCGTTTGGTTCCGACCTGATTTGGGTGGATTGAGGGGGGGGTAAGGGTAAGGGCTTTGAGGGTTGCTTACATACTGTTGCACAATTATGTCCTGACTATCACTGTCTGTTATCATTGTATGCATGCAAATTGCTGTGAAATTCAAATAAAAAGATTTAAATATGGAATACAGAACAGTACGGCATAAAAACAGGCCCTTCGGCCCACAATGTCTGTGCAGAACATGATGCCAAGACTAACTCTTATCTGCCAGCACATTATCAAAATTCCCCCATTCCCCTCATATCCTTGTGCCTATCGAAAAGCCTCTTAAAGCCTCTTCTGGTCTCCAAATCTGAGGAAGGACATCATTGCCATAGAGGGAGTGCAGAGAAGGTTCACCAGACTGATTCCTGGGATGTCAGGACTGTCTTATGAACAAAGACTGCATAGACTCGGTTTATACTCTCTAGAATTTAGGAGATTGAGAGGGGATCTTATAGAAACTTACAAAATTCTTAAGGGGTTGGACAGGCTAGATGCAGGAAGATTGTTCCCGATGTTGGGGAGGTCCAGGACAAGGGGTCACAGCTTAAGGATAAGGGGGAAATCCTTTAGGACTGAGATGAGAAGGACTTTTTTCACACAGAGAGTGGTGGGTCTCTGGAACTCTCTGCCACACAGGGTAGTTGAGGCTAGTTCATTGGCTATATTTAAGAGGGAGTTAGATGTGTCCCTTGTGGCTAAGGGGATCAGAGGGTATGGAGAGAAGGCAGGTACGGGATACTAAGTTGGATGATCAGCCATGATCATATTGAATGGCGGTGCAGGCTCGAAGGGCCGAATGGCCTACTCCTGCACCTAATTTCTATGTTTCTATGTTTCTATGTAAACGCCACTATCGCATCTGCCTCCACCACCACCACCCCTGGCATTGCGTTCCAGGCACCCACTTGTGTAAATAAGCTTGACCCCCCTGCTCTTTGCCGATCTGGGAACTTGCAGCCGGTCCCGGAGACGTGAGCTGATCTGGTAATCAGCAGCCAGTCCATGGGCACGCAGGCGACCTGGGAACAGCAGAAAACGAATTGAAAAACACGTGAAAACTAATGCGAAAAACAACACCAAGTGTCACACTGTGGCGCTAGATGTGGCCCGCCATCCGCTCACAGACATGGGGGGTCCTGGCCCCTATGCAGAACAAGGTTGCCGACCCCTGCTGCAAACTCTTCCTTACGTGAGTGACTGCTAAATCCTGGGGGTCTATTATACCAGGGACAATAGTGAAAGGCCTGGATAGAGAGTGTAAATATCTCGTTTCTAAGCTCCCTCCAGTCTACTTTCAGTAAAAACACTGAATCAAGCACTTGAAACAACTACATTTTATTTTAACAAAAGCACGTCACAGTTCAACTACTGTACCTATCCCACCGTGGGTTCGATCCTCGTGTCTGCCTGTTCAAGCCCTCTAGGCCTCGCTCTGTCTGAGACACTCCAGAAGGTCACGCTGTCCCAAGCGCTCTCCCAGAAGATCGATGCTGGACCTCGTGGTAGCGGACTTTGATATGTCCCGGGATCTCGAGGGGCCGAACCAAATGGGGGTGGTCTCTTAATAATCCAATTTCAGATATCGATTAACCCCATACATAACAGACATTTCCCTAACCCAATAATACAACAGCTCAATACATTGTATTCAAAACAGACCTCGTAAGGAAGCCAACTTAGAAACACTGCACCCACTGAGTTTCTCCAGCCTTTTGTGTACCCTTAGAAACATTTACCCTGATCTACAGGAAACCCAGACAAGGCTCAATACCTTATCCAATCAACATTCGGGAAAGTAGAACCCTGCAACATTATTTACAATTATTTACAAGGTGTATGTCTGGTTTGCAGCCATCCAATCCATTTTATGCATTTTGCACCTAATTGACAGGGTCTGCAGATGATCTTATTCTTTACTCGCAAGTTGTATCTAAGCTCTAGACACACTGGCGCCACTCCACAGCTAATCCCAGCTCTGAAGTGAGCAATTCCAAATTGACCAAATCTCCCAGCAGCCTTGAAGCTTTTACCACATTTTGAAGTCCTAGCCTCTCCACTTTAGCCAGGATTAACGTTCCTTCCTTTTTACCATATATGATAACCCATCATTTATGATAACCAAAATTGCTCAATCAGCTAACCAGATATACATAAGTGTGTCCTTTACATTTTACATCTATCAGCAACACAAGATGATGATGTTTCTTCCCAGAATCTTGTCAAGCATCCCGAGTTTTCATGGGCATAACTTCACAAGTTCTGCCTGAGGAGTCTTCACCTCCCGAGTTCTCATGGGCACAAATTCCCTCCATCCGTGTTGCTGCCCAGTCTTCCATCACCTTCCACAGTCGAACCTAAAACTTAGAAATTAAACTTGGGACAAAGTAAGTTACCATCATGCACTCATGCTTTCCCACACATTCGCAATACTATCCCTATTCATACCTAATATATATTCCCTGTTCCTATTCCTATTCTGTTCCCTAACATACTCTTTATTATTCTAGGATCGACACTAATTAGTCTTCTTCATAATCACACGATGTTATGATATGTATATCTGATGACGGGTAATCATATAAATTTCAGCTGGGTTCAGTCCAGATTTCCCTACAGGCGTGACTCTAATTTAAAGCAAACCTTGATAAATGTTCCAATTTAACCAAATTCAGTCTCAGCCTTCAATTTACTATTTCAAATTTCAATGCCCATCTCATCCTTCTCATTCCACAGCATTGTAGCCAATGATACAATTCCATTCCAATTCCTGCGGAATTCCCAAATTTAAACAATCGATTTCCTTTGCTATTAATTTTATCCTAAATCCAATCAAGAATGCCAAATCCAGGGACGATTTCTTTCCACCTTGATAATGGAAGCCGCTTTACCATCAAGGGTTAAACAATTCAAATCCATCGGGCAAATATGCATCGGCTCTGCTATTCCCAATACAATTCAAAATTCCGTCTACAGTTTACCAAGTCTTTCCTCCAGTACAGTTTCTTATTTATGTATGCACTCCTCACTATGATAACTCATTACTATGTTGATCCTCTGCTCTGTTGGCATCGTTCTCTGTCTAGGGGCTCTCGCTTTTATTCTATTGGCTTCCTTCTCTATCTAGGGGATCACGCTGGTACTAGTTCTTAACTACTGAATAATTCCTTAGTCCGGTCACTTAAAGGGAAGTCCTGCTGCTCACAGTTCCTTTTTTGACCATTTCCAATTCCACTCCAATTTCAATTTCAATTCCCATTTTAACTTTCAATTTTAATCCCAGTTTTTATCCCAGTTAGACAATAGACAATAGGTGCAGGAGTAGGCCATTCGGCCCTTTGAGCCAGCACAACCATTCAATGTGATCATGGCTGATCATCCCCAATCAGTACCCCCGTTCCTGCCTTCTCCCCATATCCCCTGACTCCGCTATCTTTAAGAGGCCTATCTAGCTCTCTCTTGAAAGTATCCAGAGAACCTGCCTCCACCGCCCTCTGAGGCAGAGAATTCCACAGACAATTCTAATTCCAACTCTCATATTCCCTACGTAATTCCAAGTTATCAGATCTTCCCAAGTTCCACCCTTCTTGATGCCCTTTGAACAATCCTTTCCACCTTTGTCTACCTTTCTGAGGATGAGATAATGAAAATGATAAACTCCAATTATTCCTAAGCCAGATTCCACAAGTTTATTCCAAATCTTGAAAACATTTTAAAGTCCCTCCAATTCATCACCATACAATTTCTAGACTGAATCCAAAATTTATAAATCTATTTAGAATACCCATAATTTGGACGCAATTCGGGTACTTTACTCCAAACCACCTAGGAATGTTTTTTTATTTGAAGTCGTCGGTGTTGTTTCTTTCAAAGGTGATAAAAGTATATTCTGTTGTGCTGAAGCAAAGCAAGAATTTCATTGTCCTATCTCAGACACATGACACTAAACTCTCTTGAATCTTGAATCTTGAAGTGTCCTTAATTCTCCTTCCTTTTCTTTCTCCAATAGCTAGGCGATATTAAAGTTGGGCACCAGGGTGGGTCCTTTACATCTTCCTTTCTGATGGTGGTTTCAGTTACTAGGGAGTAGGGATACTGAGGAGCCTTTTGCTCTGTTCTACTAGCCCTCCCAAATGTCTTAAATGGCATCTTTACAGGTCTCAGTAAAAAATCAATGAAACAACTGCAGCTTATCCAGAATGCCACTGCCAGAGTCTTGACCAACACCAAGAAAATGGACCACATTACACCTATCCTTAAATCCCGCCTTTAACACTGTCATACCCGCTAGCTTGATCACCAAACTTAGCGGTCTTGGCATCTCCACCTCCCTCTGCAATTGGACACTGGATTTCCTCACTAACAGACCACAGTCTGTTAGGGTCAACAACCTCACCTCCTCCACTATAACACTGAACACCGGCGTGCCACAGGGCTGTGTGCTCAGCCCTCTCCTCTACTCCCTCTTCACGCATGACTGCATCCCCAAGTATGGCTCCAACGCCATTATAAAATTTGCCGATGACACCACGGTGGTAGGACTGATTAGTGATAATGACGAATCAGCCTACAGGGAGGAGGTCCAGCACCTGGCCACCTGGTGTGCCAACAATAACCTCGTCCTCAACTCCCAGAAGACGAAGGAAATAATTGTTGACTTTCGGAAGAACAGAGGGGGCAGACACACCCCCATCCATATAAACGGGACTGAGGTGGAGAGGGTCTCCAACTACAAATTCCTCGGGGTACACATCTCGGAGGATCTGTCCTGGTCCCTCAACACCTCAAAGCTGATCAAAAAGGCACAGCAGCGCCTTTACTTTCTGAGGAGGCTCAAAAAAGCCCACCTGTCCCCCCGGATCCTGACGAACTTCTACCGCTGCACCATTGAAAGCATCCTGACCACCTGCTTTACGGTATGGTACAGCAGTTGCACCGTGGCAGACAGGAAGGCACTACAACGGGTGGTGAAAACCGCCCAGTACATCATCGGTACCCCGCTCCCTGCCATGGATGCCCTCCACCGAAAACGGTGCCTGAAGCGGGCCGGGAAGATCATCAAGGACCCCTCACACCCTAACCATGGACTGTTTGCCCTCCTCCCATCAGGGAGGCGGTACAGGAGCCTCAGGTCCCGCACCAGTAGGACGAAGAACAGCTTCTTCAACTACACCATCAGATTGCTGAACTTGGAGCCCAGCTGATAGACTTGTCTGTACCCTGTATTTATTTATTTCCGTACTGCTACCACTGCACTCTGTATTTATTTTTTTTTATATCGCTATCACTAAGAATGACGCTAAACTGCATTTCGTTGTACCTATACTTGTATTTGTGCAATGACATTAAACTTGAATTGAATTGAATTGAATTAAATTGAAATCTTTGCACTGGCTCCCTGTGTGTAAAAGGATAGATTTTAAAATTCTGTTACTGGCCTACAAGGCACTGAATGGTCTGGGTCCAAAATACATCTCTGACCTACTTGTTGTATATGAGGCACCTAGACTCCTCAGGTCTTCAGGGACAGGTTTACTCTGTGTTCCCAGGGTCAGAACTAAAAAGGCTGAAGCAGCGTTCAGTTTCTATGCTCCACACCTGTGGAACAAGCTCCCTGAATACCTGAGGTGTGCACAGACTATAACCTCATTTAAATCAGGCCTAAAAACACTGTTGTTTACTGTAGCTTGTCCATAACCCAACATGTAAGTAATCTTAACCTTCTAATCTTAACCCTTTTATGTGCTTTAAAAATCGTTTTAATGTTTCAGTGACTTTGTTTTACTATTCATGCAAGTGTCTTACTGCTTGTTATGTAATTTTTGATTATTGGCTATTTTGTTGTCCTGTGTTGTATTGTGGTTCTGCAATGCTTTTAAACCATGTTATTCTTTTGTTTCTTTTGTAAAGCACTATGAATTGCAGCTTGTACGAATGGTGCTATATAAATACATTTGCCTTGCCTTGTCTTGCCTTAAAGGGGCAGGACAGTATCAGTTCCTCCTGCCGGTCACCTGTTTCTGGGGAGCTACATTGGCTTTTGTGGTCGTCTTCCCGTCCTTAAGGGGTCTGTGCATTATTTTACCTCGCTCCGCAGATATTCTCCCGTCGATATACTGTCCTGCAGGCACAAACTCAGCAACACATTAATTCAATTAATTCTTCTTTCCCCGCTCCCGTTCCTCCTGCACGGTAAGTTTCTTTCTTCTCTCCCTAGTGCCACTTCCATTCCTTACTTGCCATTCCTTCTCATCCTAGCTACCATGTTTCACTGTCGTGCTTGCTCCTTTTACATAGAAACATAGAAAATAGGTGCAGGAGGAGGCCATTCGGCCCATCAAGCCAGCACTGCCATTCACCTGTGATCATGGCTGATCGTCCGCTATCAATAACCCGTGCCTGCGTTCTCCCCATATCCCTTGACTCCACCAGCCCCTAGAGCTCTATCTAACTCTCTCTTAAATCCATCCAGTGACTTGGCCTCCACTGCCCTCTGTGGCGGGGAATTCCACAAATTCACAACTCTCTGGGTGAAAAAGTTTTTTCTCACCTTGGTCTTAAATGACCTCCCCTTTATTCTAAGAGTGAACTCTCACTTTTAGTGAGGGTTTCTTTGAGAGTCGGATTCGATGTATCTCCTCCTTACTTGGAAGGGGCGGTGTTCTTTTTAATGTACAGTGCAGTTTCTCAGGCCATGTGAGGACGCCTTTAATTTTAATAGATGGCATCGCTGTTATCTGGCAGGTCAGGGTTACTGAAATGGGTCCGATTGTCGGAATGTCCCTTCCCCCCTGATCTCCCTGCCAGTGTCCTCATCCTCTACCTTCGGGGTCCCAAGAGTCTCGGTAGCCTCTTGGAATCCATCAGTTTCCGCGACCACGTGGCCTCCTTCTCTGCCCCCTTACTTCCTGATAATATTCTCTCATAGGACACGACCGACTGCAGTATCCCCCACAACTGTAACACTGATCGGGTCGGATCGCTCTTTAACCTCGCCAGCCAAATCGAGGAAAGGTCGGTTCCCTGAATGCGAGGTCCATCCAGGCCTTGAGGTCTTCTTCCTCCTTATCCTCGTCTGTTCTTATCTCTTTTATTCGAACCTCTAATTTCCGGGCTGCCATTGAACCAGGCTGCCTTGATGTCTGACTGTCTGTGGTCTGGGTGACCGCAGACAGTATTCCACCGTATACTGCTCCTGCTCCTGCTGTTGGCTTACTCATTCTCCCTGTCCCCGCTCTGAAATGTCCTGAGAAGGATCAGTTCTATCGTTTTCTCCTGCTCCCAATTTACAAGCCGCCACTCTTAGGGTGGACAGCAAAACAATTTATTTCTTTATTTTTCTTTTAGTGAAGAATATCCTCCACATCCCAATTAACTAGTTTCCCTCCTCATTATTCCCATATTTTTTTAACGATCATCTCTGATCTAGTAGTTCATCCCTATTATAGTCTTTAACCCCCCAAGTTTCTCTTTTAAAATTGCATTTAATTTCCCCCGATAATCCTCTCAGTCTGTCCGCTTCATTTGGAAATTCCCCGCAAATGATCCTTATTGGGCTTTCTGATCTGTTTGATCAGTACTTCTCAGAGGCATTCCCCATTCTCGGAGCAATGGTCAAAACACAAAGTGCAAAGTAAAGGTTCCAGACACTAACACCTCTTTCAATCACTCCTCCCCCGATTATTAACAACCCAAAACACACCCCAATATAAACTATAAGCATCCAGTAAACCCCACTCGAATTAATCTTCCTGGTGGCGCTATCAATCAGCAGGATGACTCCTCCCCCGACGCAGCGATCGAAGGAGTACAACCCCAGATCGAACCGACCCGTTGGGTCCCGTCCCCTCAATGCGTGGTTGTGGGGGGTTGCGCCTCTCTCTCACACACACACACACACACACACACACACACACACACACACACACACACACACACACACACACACACACACACACACACACACACACACACACACACGTAGTAACGCCCCCCTTAATATTATATTAATATTATTAATTCACTCCTTTTACCCCATCCCCCGCCCTATCCACTCATGCATAGCCCCCAACTACGCAGGCGCAGCTAGAGAGTGGGTAGAGAGGGAGGGGGGTGGAGAGGGAGGGGGGTAGAGAGGGTGAGGGAGGGGGATAGAGATTGAGGGGTGGGGGCTGCGTCACGGGGGAGGGCTGGTTCCCGAACGCAATACTCCACCACTCTCCCATCAGTCCCAATATTCACCACTCCATAGAGATGGAGGGGAGCAGTGGGGGGGAGGGGCAGAGAGGGAGGGGGGCAGAAAGGGGTGGGTGGCAGAGAAGAAGGGCCCTCTTCCCTCCTCTCCCCTCTCCCCTCTCCCCTCCCCTTCACCTCCGCCCTCTCCACCCCTCCCTCTCTCCGCCCCCCTCTCCACCTCTCCCACTACACCCCCTCTCCCCCTCTCTCCCCCCACCCCCCGTTTCTTCCCCCCCCTCTCTCTTTCTCTGCCCTGGGGAGGGGGTAGAGAGGGAGGGGGAAGGGGTAGAGGCAGCACCTACCCAAGACGTAGAGCACAAGCTTCCCCATCAGGCGCCGGGCCCGAGGTAGGCTACAGCCATCGTGGACCAGAGCGATGCCCGGAGCGATTTGAGGACGGAGGGCCGGCCGATCGTGGCTTCCGCGAGGGTAGAAACATAGAAACATAGAAATTAGGTGCAGGAGTAGGCCATTCGGCCCTTCGAGCCTGCACCGCCATTCAATATGATCATGGCTGATCATCCAACTCAGTATCCCGTACCTGCCTTCTCTCCATACCCTCTGATCCCCTTAGCCACAAGGGCCACATCTAACTCCCTCTTAAATATATCCAATGAACTGGCCTCAACTACCCTCTGTGGCAGAGAATTCCAGAGACCCACCACTCTCTGTGTGAAAAAATTCCTTCTCATCTCGGTCCTAAAGGATTTCCCCCTTATCCTTAAGCTGTGACCCCTTGTCCTGGACGTCCCCAACATCGGGAACAATCTTCCTGCATCTAGCCTGTCCAACCCCTTAAGAATCTTGTAAGTTTCTATAAGATCCCCTCTCAATCTCCTAAATTCTAGAGAGTATTTCTAGGGGTAAGCACACCCGCCAGCGTGACAGACGATCGGGCGGGGGAGACAGAGAGGAGGTCGTCCCCTGTGACGGGTGCAAAGGCCACTTTTCAACTGTGCTTGTCCGCCTCCGTGCTGCGATAACGACCGCCGCCGCCATGTTGTAGAAATTCAAGAAGCCCAGCGGTGCGTGCAGCGTGACTTGATCACGTGTTCAACAGCTTAAATCCAGAGACCGCGGGTTTGCTATTAGGTACTAATCAACAATCGACCAGAGGGTTACTATTCACTGTTGATCAGCCGCTATTCGGAATCGATCACGGACACGCACCAACTTCGAAGTTCTATATACAGGAATTCGAATTCCACCTTACTGGCAGAACTTCAATATGAAATTCAGTTTTTGAAAATTTGCCTTTGCAAATATAGGCTCAAGCTCAAACTCGATCTCCTAATTTTAGTGCGTATCTCTCTTACTACGCGGGCTCTCGAATCAACTAAAATTGCCCAGTTGAATTCTTGAACGGACTGGAGTATTCCGATCAACCTATACTCTGTACATCCAAGCCCAGTACCTTCACGAGGCTCTTCGTCTGTCACTTCAGGGAGAGACTCAGATACCTCTTCACAGACACTCCTCTCTGTAGGTATGTTACAATACCTACCTTTAGCAGCGCTGCAGTTCTGCCGCTCCCCATGTGCACGACTTTGGCGCCTTTCAGAGGGGGGCGGGTTTAAAATGCCGATTTTTTCTAGGCAGTCCAAGTCGATCCATGTCGGGCGATTTCGTCGCTAAAGAGAAATCGCTCCGACATTTCATTCATAAAGGTATTTTTAAACTACGCTAGATTATTTATTAACTAGAGTAGTTTAAAAATCATCTTCTAAAGCCGTGAGCGCCGACAGCGGAACGGACCTAAGGTAGGCGATAAAAGAAGCTACACAGTTTATTTTTCCATAACAACTTGGTTTTTAGGAAGGTTTTAATCACATTTTTATGTTGCGAAAAGGGGACAAAAAAAAATGTATGAACCGGCTGTATTTTTTATACCGACTTCACTGCAAACCGCAACGTTCTAATCCACTGCATTCCATTAAAACCCACTCGCTAGTTGATTTAAATGGCCATTCATTTACAGGCATTAAACACTAAATTCCTTCCATTTGGCCCAGAAATTCATGAAAATGAGATTTAAAAATTATGTTATATTGTGGATTATTGTGTGAATGTTATTTGGACACTTAGGCAATTTAAAAAAAGTTTTATCTTTACTTAAGAAATGGATAGATGTTTAGATCTACTCATTGAATTTTGTAATTAGCTACAATTAGATAACTAACTAATTATATGCTTTAATTTCAGGTCATCCAAGTAAGATTGTTTCACATTTGTTTCAGAATGCTTCAATCTATAATAACTGAAAATGTCATTGAGTTCTCTTAATTTTTAAGAAAGTTATGGGCTTTTGACTGTTCTAGATCACAGCTTTTGTGTTAAGTCAATTGAAAACTAATGGGGAACAAGATGCTAATTTCCGAGTATGAAAATGGTCATAACTTTCTTAATACTGAAGATATGAAAGTGAATTAGGTGTCAAATTAAACTTCTTTTTATGCTCTGATGGGATCAATTGCAGACTTGATTTTTTAAATCTCAAAATTTTGTAACGTTGCTACTCTCTGCTGGGTACCAAGGATCCAGCGCCTAGTCTCTTCGCACTGTGAGTTATTGATGTCGATTTTCAATTCGTGCTCCCACAACGATCCGATCGAAAATGAGACCTGTATTTTAATACTCCACCAATTTGGGCACCAAGTCTAACCCTGGGCCACTCCTCGCCCGATGAAGCTCGTTAAAGCAGCTGCGGTTTGCCAACTGCGACCATATTTTTGGGCCTCTAACCCAGGAAAGGGTCTCTAACCCAACTCCAGCAGGCCTCTAACCCCATGCTGGTTTTATGGGCCACCAAACCAAAGTAGTGCTAACCACTCCCCCGTGCTTGCTAGACTCTGTTCTAATGATCGCGATTAGACCCTTTCCCAAGCCCGCGATTGATCGATCCGCTCCAACTAACGAAGTGCCGAAAATCAATGTGAATTCCGCACCGTGGGCCCGATTTCTGCACTCGCGATTGAAACAACTCAACACCCTTGATCGCAAACTAGTAGTTGGGGTCTTTTGAGAACCCAGACGAGCCCCCAATGTAAATTGATTGTTGTAAGCTTTCCCCTAGTCTAATTTCAGTCAAAAATCACTGAATCAAACACTTGAAACAACTACATTTTATTTTAACAAAAGCACGTCACAGTTCAACTACTGTACCTATCCCACCGTGGGTTCGATCCTCGTGTCTGCCTGTTCAAGCCCTCTAGGCCTCGCTCTGACAGAGACACTCCAGAAGGTTGCGCAGTCCCAAGCGCTCTCCCAGAAGATCGACGCTGGACCTCGTGGTAGCGGACTTTGATATGTCCCGGGACCTCAAGGGGCCGAACCACATGGGGGTGGTCTCTTAATAACCCAATTACAGATATCGATTAACCCCATACATAACAGGCATTTCCCTAACCCAATAATACAGTAGCTCAATACATTGAATTCAAGCAGGGCTTCTCAAGGAAGCCAACTTAGAAACATTTACCCTGATCTGCGCAGACAGAAACCCAGACAAGGCTCAATACCTCATCCAATCAACACTTAGCAAAGTAGAACTCTGCAACATTATTTACAATTATTTACAAGGTGTTTGTCTGCTTTGCAGCCATCCAATCCATTCTATGCATTTTGCACCTAATTGACAGGGTCTGCAGATGTTCTCATTCTTTTCTTACAACTTGTATCTAAGCTTTAGACACACTGGCACCTCTCCGCAGCTTGTCCCAGCGCTGGTGAGTAATTCCAAATTGACCAAATCTCCCAGCAGCCCTGAAGCTTTTACCCCATTTTGAAGTCCCAGCCTCTCCAATTTAGCCAAGATTAACATGTGGACGTGGAGAGGATGTTTCCACTAGTGGGAGAGTTTAGGACCAGATGTCGTAGCCTGAGAATAAAAGGACCTTCCTTTAGGAAGGAGACAAGGAGGATTTTTGAGTAAAATGTTTCCTTGGGAAGACACAATTGACAATAGATAATAGGTGCAGGAGTAGGCCATTCGCCCCTTCGAGCCAGCACCGCCATTCAATGTGATCATGGCTGATCATCCCCAATCAATACCCCGTTCCTGCCTTCTCCCCATATCCCCTGACTCCGCTATTTTTAAGAACCCTATCTGGCTCTCTCTTGAAAGCATCCGGAGAACCGGCCTCCACCGCCCTCTGAGGCGGAGAATTCCACAGACTCACCACTCTCTGCGAGAAAAAGTGTTGCCTCGTCTCCGTTCTAAATGGCTTACTCCTTATTCTTAAACTGTGGCCCCTGGTTCTGGACTCCCACAACATCGGGAACATGTTTCCTGACTCTAGCGTGTGTCCAAACCCTTAACAAGACACAAAATACTGGAGTAACTCAGCGGGACTGTCAGCATCTCTGGAGAGAAGGAATGGGAGACGTTTTGGGTCGAGACACTTCTTCAGACAGAAGAAGGGTCTCCCGTTCCTTCTCTCCACAGATGCTGCCTGTCCCGCTGAGTTACTCCAGTATTTTGTGTTTACCTTTGTTTTAAAGCAACACCTGCAGTTCTTTCTGACACAAATGTTTTTTTTGTTGGCCGCAGAAGTTTGTGAGACAGGGAAACTAGCTCCCACTAATGAGCAGCCTTGGCACCAGACTGCTATTAACCCAACGCCAAGTGACAAGAAGCTGGCAATCCGAGGGTATAAACTGCCTGTAGTAGATGATGGGCCGAATGGCCTAATTCTGCTCCTATCACTTGTGGCCGTATGATCTCAAGATTGAATTGTTCTTCTTGCATATGACTTGCATAGCCTAAAGTTGTAGGACAACTTGCTCTATTTGATGGTGGAAAGGGTCAAGAACTTGAAATTCCTGGGTGTGCATATTTCCGATGATCTCTCCTGGTCCAAGAACACAGATGCAATTAATAAGAAAGCACATCAGCGCCTCTCTCCCTGAGAAGATTACGGAGAGTCGGTCTGTCAAGGAGGACTCTCTCGAACTTCTACAGGTGCACAGTAGAGAGCTTGCTGACCGGTTGCATCGTGGCTTGGTTCGGCAACTTGAGCGCCCAGGAGAGGAAAAGACTACAAAAAGTAGTAAACACTGCCCAGTCCCTCATCGGCTCTGACCTCCCTACCGTTGAGGGGATCGATCGCAGTCGCTGCCTCAAAAAGGCTGGTAGCATCATCAAGGACCCACACCACCCTGGCCACACACACATCTAGATGATACAAAATGCAGAATCTAATTCTCAGCACCAGTTTTATTTTGCTTTTAGAGGCACAGCGTGGAAACAAGACCCTTTGGCCCACCGAATCCATGCTGAACATCGATCACCCATTCACTCGAGTTCTCTACCCACCACCCACATGTGAAAAAGATCCCTATTAAATCTTTCCTCTCCCACCTCAAAACCCTGTCCGCTGGATCTCGATTCCCCAGCTCTGGGTAAAAGACACTATGCATTCACCCGCTTTAGTTTTGGTGGCTTGATACAGTGTCCATCGAACTGCAAATCTCCGAAACTTTAGCGATACAGCGCGGAAACAGGCCCTTCGGCTAACCGAGTCGACTCCGACCAGCGATCCCTACATTGCATTACAGTAGTCCCCCTCTTGGTCGTGACTGACCATGGGCGATGTCATATGGAGGACAGGCCGTCCCCCCTCTCCACGTCGCTGATCGATCCAAAGGAACAGCAGGGCCGTTACAGTTTGGCACCAGCGCCGTCGCAGGAGCTGCCAGAGCGAGGTTGTAGACAACGACAAACTGTCTTAGGGGCTCCGACTCCGGATTTTCTTGAGGTTTGCTCCTGGAGCCTTTTCCATGACTGGATACGGCCACAAGGCAGTGGAGGTTTTAAATCAGTTTCCCCTCTCCTAGATGGACTGCCTTCCCAGGCTGACGAGCCCCATCTGCCCGAGACTCGTGGGGGCGGGAGCGTCTACCTTCCCGTGCAGGTCTATAGCAACTGCCCACTGCCCAGACATTGCATTAGTGAATACCATTTTAATAAAAGACCACTCTCAGACAGCGAGAAACTCCCAGTACATGGCAGCTCTTTGGATTTTGTTTGGCACCTCATTGCAGCAAGGATACAGTGGCAAGGATTCACTAACACTATCCTTCACAACGAGGGACTATCTACAATTCTACCAAATCCAATTAACCTACACACCTGTACTTCTTTGGAGTGTTGGAGGCAACCGGAGTACCCGGAGAGAACCATAGACATAGAAACATAGACAATAGGTGCAGGAGGAGGCCATTTGACCCTTCCAGCCAGCACCGCCATTCATTGTGATCATGGCTGATCATCCCCTATCAATAACCCGTGCCTGCCTTCTCCCCATATCCCTTGACTCCACTAGCCTCTAGAGCTCTATCCAACTCTCTCTTAAATCCATCCATTGACTTGGCCTCCACTGCCCTCTGTGACAGGGAATTCCACAAATTCACAACTCTCTGGGTGAAAAAGTTTTTTCTACCTCAGTCTTAAATGACCTCCCCTTTATTCTAAGACTGTGGCCCCTGGTTCTGGACTCGCCCAACATTGGGAACATTTTTCCTGCATCTAGCTTGTTCATTAGAAACATAGAAACATAGAAAAATAGGTGCAGGAGTAGGCCATTCGGCTCTTCTAGCCTGCACCACCATTCAATGTTATCATGGCTGATCATCCAACTCAGTATCCCGTACCTGCCTTCTTTCCATACACCCTGATCCCTTTAGCCACAAGGGCCACATCTAACTCCCTCTTAAATATAATGCCAATGAACTGGCCTCAAATACCTTCTGTGGCAGAGAATTCCAGAGACTCACCAATCTCTGTGTAAAGAATGTTTTCCTCATCTCGGTCCTAAAGGAATTCCCCCTTATCCTTAGACTGTGACCCCTTGTTCTGGACTCCTCCAACATCGGGAACAATCTTCCAGCATCTAGCTTGTCCTACCCCTTAAGAATTATGTACGTTTCTATAAGATCCCCCCTCAATCTTCTAAATTCCAGCGAGTACAAGCCGAGTCTATCCAGTTTTTCCTCATATGAAAGTCCTGATATCCCAGGAATCAGTCTGGTGAATCTTCTCTGTACCCCCTCTATGGCAAGAATGTCTTTCCTCAGATTTGGAGACCAAAACTGTACGCAATACTCCAGGTGTGGTCTCACCAAGATCCTGTACAACTGAAGTAGAGCCTCCCTGCTCCTATACTCAAATCCTTTCGCTATGAACGCTAACATACCATTTGCTTTCTTCACTGCCTGTTGCACCTGCATGCCTACTTTCAATGACTGGTGTACCATGACACCCAAGTCTCGTTGCATTTCCCCTTTTCCTAATCTGCCACCATTCAGATAATAGTCTACCCTCATGTTTTTGCCACCAAAGTGGATAACGTCACATTTATCCACATTATACTGCATCTGCCATGTATCTGCCCATTCACTCAGCCTATCCAAATCACCCTGCAGCCTCCAAGCATCCTCCTCACACCTAACTATACCCCCCAGCTTGGTGTCATCTGCATTGAATTCCCTCGTCCAAATCATTAATATATATTGTAAATAGCTGGGGTCCCAGCACTGAGCCTTGCGGTACCCCACTAGTCATTGCCTTTTCTTTTATAATTTTATATGTTTCTATAAGATAACCCCTCATCCTTCTAAACTCCAGTGAATATCACCCACGCGGTCATGGGAGAATGTACACACTCCGTATCGAACCCGTATCTCCGGCGCTGTAAGGCAGCATCCCTAACGCTGCGCCACCTTCCAAAAACATCTTCCAGAGTAAATCCCATGTGGTCACGGGACAAACGTGCAAACTCCACTTTAGCAGCACCCAAGGTCACGATCGAACCCAGGTCTCTGGCGCTGTACGGCAGCAAATCCACCAGCTGCGCCACCGCATGCAGCCACTGTATCCTTCCATGTTTCCCCGCTGCAACGAGGTGCCAAAAACCAATCCAAGGAGATGGAAAGCACTGGGAGGTTCTCACGGTCTAAGAGCGTTCCAAAACACTTCAGAGCCAACAACATATTTTTATTAAAATGGTATTCGCTAATGCAATGTCGCAATCCAGGCAGCCAATTTATGCGGTGCATGTTGCCAACAAAAAATGAGGTAAGATCTAAACACGTTCAGTGGCATAAGTGAGTGATGCACAAAATCATGAGAGGAATGGATCGGGTAGACGCACAGAGTCTCTTGTCCAGAGTAGGTGAATCGAGGACCAGAGAACATAGGATTAATGTGAGGGGGGGGTGGGTGAAAGATTTAATAGGAACCTGAGGACCTGAGGGGTATCTTCTTTATAAAAGGGTGGTTGGTGCATGGAACGAGCTGCTGGAGGAGGTAGTTGAGGCAGGTACTGTCAGTTCAGTTTAGTTTATCGTCACGTGTACCGAGGTACAGTGAAAAGCTTTTGTGGCGTGCTATCCAGTCAGCGGGAAGACAATACATGATTACAATCGAGCCATGTGGATCAAAGTGACAATAGACAATAGACAATAGGTGCAGGAGTAGGCCATTCGACGCTTTGAGCCAGCACCGCCATTCAATGTGATCATGGCTGATCATCCCCAATCAGTATTGTTGTTAAAGAAGGAACTGCAGATGCTGGAGAATCGAGGGTTACACAAAAGGCTGGAGAAACTCAGCGGGTGCAGCAGCATCTAAGGAGGCAAGACTGAAGGAGTCTGAAGAAGGGTCTCGACCCGAAACGTCGCCTATCTCCTTCGCTCCTTAGATGCTGCTGCACCCGCTGAGTTTCTCCAGCCTTTTGTGTACCCTCCACAATCAGTATCCCGTTCCTGCCTTCTCCCCATATCCCCTGACTCCCCTAATTTTAAGAGCCCTATCTAGCTCTCTCTTGAAAGCATCCAGAGAACCCGGCCTCCACCGCCCTCTGAGGCAGAGAATTCCACAGACTCACAACTCTCCGTGAGAAAAAGTGTTTCCTCGTCTCCGTTCTAAATGGCTAGCCCCTTATTCTTAAACTGTGTGGCACCTGGTTGTGGACTCCCCCAACATCGGGAACATGTTTCCTGCCTCTAGTGTGTCCAAGCCCTTAACAATCTTGTATGTTTCAATAAGATCCCCTCTCCGTACTGCAACGACCTATGACGGGTGCCGGCAGTGGCCGAAAAAGTCTTGTAAGTGGGACAGGCCCATTAATGTGCGGGGATCGCTGGTCAGTGCGGACTCGGTGGGCTGAAGGGCCCGTTTCCGTGCTGTATCTCTAAACTAAAAAACCCTTCAGCTGTATCCACCTATCACTTGCCATGCTTTGATTGATCCTGACTGCGGGTGCTGTCTGTACGGAGTTTGTCCGTTCTCACCGTGACCGAGTGGGTTTTCCCCGGGTGCTCCGGTTTCCTCCCACACTCCGAAGACCAGTCCATCATCAGCTCTGACCTCCCCACCATGGAAGGGATCTGTCGCAGCCGCTGCCTCAAAAGGGCTGGCAGCATCATCAAGGACCCGCACCATCCTGGCCACACACTCATCTCTCCGTTGCCATTGGGAAGAACGTACAGGAGCCTGAAATCTGCAACATCCAGGTTCAGGAATAGCTCCTTCCCCACAGCCATCAGGCTATTAAAGTCGTCATCAAACAAACTCTGGACTACAACAGCCTATTGCACTTTATCTGTGTATATACATGGTCTATGGTCTGTAGACACACTGATCTGTTCTGTATTATGCCTACTATATTCTGTTGTGCTGCAGCAAGCAAGAATTTCATTGTCGTATCTGGTACACATGACTCGTGACTTGACTTGCAGACGTACAGGTTTGTAGGCTAATTGACTTTTGTAAAATTATAAATTGTCCCTAGCTTTCGACCTGGCTTTGGGGCTGCGGTGCTCCAGCGTTCCAGCGGCGGGCCCTGTGGCGGTGTTCCGGCGTTCCAGCGACGGCGGTGGCGGCGGCAGCCCGGCTTCGGAGGCTCGGCCGCGGGCCTGATGGACGGCAACATCGGAGGCCTGGATCTCCTCAGCACAGAGGGAGAACAAGGAGGGAAGAAGACAGAGACTCCCTCCTTGTTGAAGACTTTTGCCTTCCACCACAGTGAGGAGGTGCCTGGTGTATGTACGTTACACAACTTACCTTTAGCGGTGCTGCAGTTCTGCCGCTGGCCGTGTGCGCGACTTTGGCGCTTTTAAGGGGGGGGGGGGGCGGGGTTAAAATGCGGTTTTCCCATTGCCATCCGGAGCTTTCTGTTGTCGGAGTGCGATCTATTTCTGGAGATGCGTTCCGACTGCCGGTAAGTCCGTTTTTTTAATAAATAGCCCGACTACTTCATCACTGCAGTAAAATAAAAATTAGCTCCTAATGCCGTGAACGCCGACAACGGGGACGGATTTTACGTAGGGGACGGGTAAGTGAAAGCTGTTTATTTTTACATATAAACTGTTTTTTTTTAGGGGACTTTAATTAATATTTCATGTTGCGAAACGGTGATTTAGCCCACATACGAACCGGCAGAAAATTTCCTGCCGATATTGGGTTTAAATTCACCGCAACCGCAACGTTCCAAAACGTCGCGTTCCAGATAATCCCACTCGCAAGCTGTTTAAAATGCCCATTAATTTTACAGGCATTAAACACTGAATTCCTTCAATTTGGCCTATAAATTAATGAGAATTAGATTTAAAAATCATGTTATATTGTGAATGATTGTGTGACTGTTAATTGGACATTTAGGCTTTAAATTAAAAAAAAAAATTTTCTTAAGAAATGGATAGATGTTTAGATCTAGTAATTGAATTTTGTAATTGGCTACAATTGGGTAACTAGCTAATTATATGCTTTAATTTCAGGTCATCCAAGTAAGATTGTTTCATATTTGTTTCAGAATGCTTCAATCTATAATAACTGAAATTTTCTTTAAGTTCTCTTAATTTTTAAGAAAGTTATGGGCCTTTGACTGTCCTCGATCACAACCTTTGTGTTAAGTCAATGGAAAAGCAATGGGGAGCAAGATGCTAATTTCCGAGTATGAAAATGGCCATAACTTTTTTAATACTGAAGATATGAAAGTGAATTAGGTGTCAAATTAAACTTATTTTTATGCTTTATCTGATGGGATAAATTGCAGACTTGATTTTTAAAATCTCAAAATTTTGTAACATTGCTACCTGGTGAACTCACTGTGGTGGATGTTAAATATGTGTTTA
>OY740787.1:5013715-5116215 GCA_963514005.1 Raja brachyura | reverse complement strand
CAGCATCTGCAGTTCCTTCTTAAACAGCTAATCTATCTTTCCCTCCTTACCCCATTCTCCTGCCTTCTCCCCATAACCCCTGACACCCGCACTAATCGAGAATCTGTCAATCTCTGCCTTAAAAATACCCAATGACTTGGCCAGCAGAGTTTCAGTTTCAGTTTAGTTCATTGTCACAGCCATGGATACTGTTTATACAGCACTCTCATTAACCTTAAGAGCTTAGTTGAGTTCAGTTTATTGTTTATTGTCACGTGTACCGAGGTACGGTGAGAAGCTTTTGTTGCATGCTGATCCAGACAGCGGAAAGACAATAAAAGATCACAATATAAATGCACTGAAAAGCTCCAGATAGAGCATCACTCAGCAGTCTTAGAATAAAGGGGAGGCCATTTAAGACTGAGGTGAGAAAAAACTTTTTCACCCAGAGAGTGGAATTCCCTGCCACAGAGGGCAGTGGAGGCCAAGTCACTGGATGGATTTAAGAGAGAGTTAGATAGAGCTCCAGGGGCTAGTGGAGTCAAGGGATATGGGGAGAAGGCAGGCACAGGTTATTGATAGGGGACGATCAGCCATGATCACAATGAATGGCGGTGCTGGCTCGAAGGGCCGAATGGCCTCCTCCTGCACCTATTTTCTATGTTTCTATGACAATTTTATACTGGACAATATTTATCACGCCATTTAACCTACAAACCTGTACGCCTTTGGAGTGTGGGAGGAATCTCGGAGAAAACCCACGCAGATCACGAGGAGAACGTACAGACTCCATACGGACAGCACCCGTGGTCGGGATCGAACCCGGGTCTCTGGCGCTGCATTTTGCTGTAAGGCAGCAACTCTACCGCTGCGCCACTGTGACATGATAAAGGAATGTTGTTTCGTGCAAGATAAAGCCAGTGATGTCCGATCAAAGATAGTCCAAGGGTCACAAATGAGGTAGATAGTAGTTCAGGAACGTTCTCTGGTTGTGTTACGATGGTTCAGTTGCCTGATAACTGCTGGGAAGAAACTGTCCCTGAATCTGGAGGTGTGTGTTTTCACACTTCTGTTCCTTTTGCCCCGATGGGAGAGGGGAGAAGAGGGAGTGTCTCATTACAGACACAAAACATTCCCCACGGTGTGACGTTAGTGCTGTTAGTCACACTTTGAGTAGCACATGCAGGTAGATTTTGTCTGCATCATCCAAGGGCGAATCTGAGCACAACTGATTTAAGGAATGGTGTCGGTAGGAACTGCAGATGCTGGTTTAAACCTAAGATAGACGGAAACATGCTGGAGTAACTCAGCGGGACAGGCAGCGTCGCTGGAGAGAAGGAATGGGTGACGTTTCGGGACTGTAGAAGGGTCTGGAGCTGGAACGTCACCCGTTAGGAAAAGGAGAGATGCAACGAGACCTGGGTGTCATGGTACACCTGTCATTGAAAGTAGGCAGGGTTACACAAAAAGCTGGAGAAACTCAGCGGGTGCAGCAGCATCTAAGGGGCGAAGGAGATAGGCGACGTTTCGGGTCGAGACCCTTCTTCAGACAGTAGGCATGCAGGTGCAGCAGGCAGTAAAGAAAGCAAATGGTATGTTAGCATTCATAGCAAAAGGATTTGAGTATAGGAGCAGGGAGGTTCTACTGCAGTTGTACAGGGTTTTGATGAGACCACACCTGGAGTATTGTGTACAGTTTTGGTCTCCTTATCAGAGGAAAGACATTCTTGCCATAGAGGGAGTACAGAGAAGGTTCACCAGACTGATTTCAGGGATGTCAGGACTTTCATATGAGGAAAGGCTGGATAGACTTGGCTTGTACTCGCTAGAATTTAGAAGATTGAGGGGGGATCTTATAGAAAATTACAAAATTCTTAAGGGGTTGGACAGGCTAGATGCAGGAAGATTGTTCCCGATGTTGGGGAAGTCCAGAACAACGGTCACAGTTTAAGGATAAGGGGGAAGTCTTTTAGGACCGAGATGTGGAAAACATTTTTCACACAGAGAGTGGTGAGTCTCAGGAATTCTCTGCCACTGTGGCAGAGAATTCCAGAGACTCACCACTCTCTGTGTGAAAAATGTTGAGGCCAGTTCTTTGGCTATATTTAAGAGAGAGTTAGATGTGGCCCTTGTGGCTAAAGGGATCAGGGTGTATGGCGAGAAGGCAGGTACGGGATACTGAGTTTGAATGATCAACCATGATCGTATTGAATAGCGGTGCAGGCTCGAAGGGCCGAATGGCCTACTCCTGCACTTTTTTCTATGTTTCTATGTTTCTATGTTCCTTCTCTCCAGAGATGCTGCAAGTCCCGCTGAGTTACTCCAGCGTTTTGTGTCTATCTTTGATTTAACGAAGTGCCTGAGGCAGTCATGCAAGAACAGGTTGTCTGTGAATAATTAGAGCAGTAGCTTCGAGTCTGATTTGGTACAATATATACGCGGTGTCTGCAGTCGAAAAGTTATAGGAATTAGCATTAAACGGCTGAGTTCCCTTGTTGAATAAAATCCATTCTTTTAATCACTAGACTGGCGAGGGCTGGATAGATTGGACGTGAAGACTATGTTTCCACCAGTGTGAGATTCTCGGACGTGAAGCCATACATAGCCTTATAATAAAAGGACGCCCCTTTAGGATGGAGACGAGGAGGAATTTTTTTCGTCAGAAGGTGGTGAATCTGTGGGATTCATCGCCACAGAAGGCTGTGGAGGCCACGTCAATGGATATTTTCTAAGATTGACAGATTCTTCATTAGTACGGGTGTCGGGGGTTACGGGGAGAAGGCAGGAGAATGGGGTTAGGAGGGAGAGATAGATTAGCCATGATTGGATGGCGGAGTAGACTTGAAGGGCCCGAATGTCCTAATTCTGCTTCTACAACTTATGAATTTATGAGGCCAGTAAGCTCAAACCAACAAAATAGTTTATAGCAGATAGAGCTGCAGCCACACAGTGCTAGTCGGTGAAGACTCGCTGGGCCAAAGGGCCTGTCTCCATGCTGTGTAAAAGCTAAATCAAACTGGTGAGGAGAACTATATTCTGCACTCTGTATCATCCCCTTCGCTCCACAGCGCGGAAACAGGCCCTTCGGCCCACCGGGCCCTCACCGACCAGCGATCCCCGCACATTAACACTATGCTACACAGGCTAGGGACAATTTTTACATTTTCCAAGCCAATTAACCTTATAAACCTGACAATAAAACACTCTTGACTCTTGTCTTTGGAGTGTGGGAGGAAACCGAAGATCTCAGAGGAAACCCACGCAGGTCACGGGGAGAACGTACAAACTCCGTACAGACGGCACCTGTAGTCGCCATCGAACCCGGGTCTCTGGTGCTGCATTCACTGCAAGGCAGCAACTCTACGGCTGCACCACCGTGCCGCCCAGATGCTGTCTGTGTGGAGTTTTCTGGTCCTCGCTCGGACCTTTTGGGTTCCTCTGGTTTCGTCCCACATCCCAAGGACCCTTGGATTAATTGGAGTAAATTGACTCCAGTGTGTAGTGAGTGGACGAGAAACTGGGGTAACATAAAGCTAGTATGTAAAGCAGTGATCGGTGGTCGGCTTGGGCCTGATGGACTGAAGGGCCTGTTTCCCTGCAGTTCCTCAAAACAAAATTTAGCACAGGAGATGCAACACTTGTCCTTTCACCTCTTCTTGGGCGAGCATCTAGGGTCTGCAGTCATTCCAGGTGAAGTAACCGGCTGGGCTTGTACACTCTGGAGTTTAGAAGGATGAGAGGGGATCTTTTTGAAACATAATTAAGTGTTTGGACACGCTAGAGGCAGGAAACATGTTCCCGATGTTGGGGGAGTCCAGAACCAGGGGCCACAGTTTAAAAATAAGGGGTGAGCCATTTAGAACGGAGACGAGGAAACACTTTTTCACACAGAGTGGTGAGCCTGTGGAATTCTCTGCCTCAGAGGGCAGTGGAGGCCGGTTCTCTGGATGCTTTCAAGGGAGTGCTAGATAGGGCTCTTAAAGATAGCGGAGTCAGGGGATATGGAGAGAAGGCAGGAACGGGGTACTGATTGGGGATGATCGGCCACGATCACATTGAATGGCGGTGCTGGCTCGAAGGGCCGAATGGCCTACTCCTGCACCTATTGTCTGTTGTCTATTTTCTATTGTAACGATTCAGTTTAACTTCCTCCAGTCCAGTGTGCTGTGATAAGTGTTCACGGTGTGACCTCCACTACATTTGGGCCCAATTTCTGGAAGGGAATGGAATACTTAATGTCCCGTGTGAAATTCTTTGCGTGCGTACCTAAGGTATGCAAATAATTACTACATAAAGGGTGGTGACAGAGTTACAAGGTATCCCGCCCCCAGCTCCTCTATTAATCTTCCCTCCTCCCCCTCCCCCACGTCAGGTCCTCCATTGTCCATTGTTCTTCCCCCAACCCTCGCAGCGGTCCCCCCCACACCTGGTCCCCCCCTCTTTGTTCTTCCCCCTCCCCACCCCACCTCTTCCCTGTCCCGCCTCCAACTGGCCCAAAACGCCGCAGCGAGACTCCTGACGGGCTCCCGAAAAAGGGACCACGTCACCCCGATCCTGGCCTCTCTCCACTGGCTCCCTGTGCGGTTCCGAATACATTTCAAAATCCTTCTTTATGTCTACAAAGCCCTTAACGGGCTCGCTCCCACCTACATCAAATGTCTGCTCACCCACCACACCACCTCCAGGTCCCTCAGATCGGCCGACTTGGGGTTGCTGAACATCCCGCGGTCTAGGCATAAGCTCAGGGGGCGACCGACTGCGCCTTTGCGGTTGCAGCTCCTAGACTGTGGAACAGCATCCCTCTCCCCATCAGAACTGCCCCCTCCATCCACTCCTTTAAGTCGAGACTTAAAACTCATCTCTACTCTCAAGCCTTTCTTGACGTCCTCTGAGGGAGGGCTATATGTATGTATTTATGTATGTACTTAATCTATGAACCACTGTTGTATAACATTAGTACCTCCACCAATGTAAAGCACTTTGGTCAACGAGAGTTGTTTTTTAAATGTGCTATAGAAATAAAAGTGACTTGACTCACGGTGGTTCCCCAGTGCCTTGATCGCGGTCGACCTACGAGGCTCTTGGGGAAGGTTCTGCTGGCTGGAGAGCGTGCAGAGGAGCCTTACCAAAGTGAGATGGAGTAACTGGTGCTGCATCCCTAAAGGGCCTGTCCCACCACCATGCAACTCCATGCAATTAGCGCAACCTAACATGGTCGCTTGAGCCGTCCGGCGTCGCGGGGCCGGTCCCACTTCGATCGCCGGAGCCGTGCGGAATTGTGCGGAGTTCGTCCCGACATTGCGCGGGGCTCCGAAAAACTGACTATGTTCAAAAATTCCGCGCGGCAACGGCTTGTCGGCTCGCAGTCGCCTCGACCCCATTACACACCGCCTCGACGTCGTGCCTCCGTGACCCTCTCTGTAGGTGCCTCCGTGACCCTCTATGTGTGTGGCTCCGTGGCCCTCTGTGTGTGTGTGCCTCTGTGCCCCTCTCTGTGTGCCCCTCTCTGTCCTCGCGAACTTACATTAGACTTCGCTCCAAGTTCGCCTCACTTTGCGCCGCGTTGCGCCACTGACCCGACCTCCGCACGGCCCCTGCTGCCGGTTTGGTCGCGCTTGCCGCATGCAGGCGCATGCTGGTGGGAACGGCCCTGTACAGGGGATCACCCGACCTCCGCGCGGCCCCCACTTCTAGTTTGATCGCGTTCATCGCATGGAGTCGGATGCTGGTAGGACAGGCCCTTAAGTCTAGTTTAGAGATACAGCGCGGAAACAAGCCCTTTGGCACAAATGTAAAAAATTGTGCTGAGCGTAGGGTATTGTTAGTGTGCAGGTTTGTGGGTTAATTGGCTTGGTATAAATGTAAAAATTGTCCCTGGTGGGTGTAGGATGGTGTTCATGTGCGGGGATCGCTGGTCAGCACGGACCTGGTGGGCCGAAGGGCCTGTTTTCGCGCTGTGTCTCTAAACGAAACTAAACTAAACTAAGAAAGTAATAAAAGTTCAAGCCGTCGTCACCCCGAGAGTCTCTGACTCACTCTTTAAGTGTGATTTCCCCTTTGGTTCAGACCTTATCCCTGTATTCAATGCATTTCACCGGTCTGTTCATCTTATTATCCACTTAGAAACATTGTGGGATCCATTTCTTTCAGTCAGAAACAATTGGTGGTCCTTGTTCCTCTGCCTCATCTGTACGCCCGCTGTTAGTTCCAAGGCCGAAGCTACCGAGTAGAGGGGATAAAGGTATGGTATTGTGCTATTCTTTGCACTCATCAATATGTTGTCAATTTACAACGCAGATGAAGGTCACACATTGCAAAATGTTTGCAGATCCGCATTCACTGGGAAAAATCATCCAAGCTTAGCCCCATTTGGCCACAAGTGCTTCCAGTTTCTTTTCTTGGCTTTCAGTGGAACCCCCGACAGTCCTGTCATGTTAGGCAGAGGTTCACTTGTACCTCCTCCAACCTCACCTACTGTATCCGTTTAGTTTAGTTTAGTTCAGAGATACAGCACGGAAACAGGCCCTTCGGCCCACCGGGTCCGCGCCGACCAGCGATCCCCGCACATGAACACTATCCTACACCCACCGGGGACAGTTTTTACATTTGTACCAAGCCAGTTAACCCACAAACCTGCACGTCTTTGGAGTGTGGGAGGAAACCGGGGATCACGGAGAAAACCCACGCAGGTCACGGAGGGGAACGTGCAAACCACTCACAGACAGCGCCCGTAGTCGGGATCGAACCCGGGATCTCCGTCGCTGCATTTGCTGTAAGGCAGCAACTCTACTGTGGAGAGAGTACAGAGGAGATTTACTAGAATGTTGCCTGGGTTCCAGCAACTAAGTTACAGAGAAAGGTTGAACAAGTTAGGTCTTTATTCTTTGGAGCGCAGAAGGTTAAGGGGGAACTTGATTGAGGTCTTTAAAATGATGAAAGGGATAGACAGACTTGACGTGGATAAGCTTTTCCCATTGAGGGTAGGGAAGATTCAAACAAGAGGGCATGACATGAGAATTAAGGGACAGAAGTTTAGGGGTAACATGAGGGGGAACTTCTTTACTCAGAGAGTGGTGGCTGTGTGGAATGAGCTTCCAGCAGAAGTGGTGGAGGCAGGATCGATTTTAACATTTAAAAGTAAAGTGGATAGGTTTATGGGCGGGAAGGGAATGGAGGGGTATGGTCTGAGTGCAGGTAGATGGGACTAGGGGAAAATAAATGGTCGGCACGGACTGGAAGGGCCGAGAGGGCCTGTTTCCGTGCTGTAATTGTTATATGGTTATATGTTTATATGGTTTACCGCTGCGCCACCATGACCGTTGTTCAAGATGTGGACTCTTATACATCGGCGAGACCAAACGTGGACTGGGCGATCGTTTCGCTGAACACCTGTGCTCACCTGATCACCCGGTTGCCAAACACTTTAATTCCTCTTCCCATTCCCACGCTGACCTCTCTCCTCCACTGTCTGAGTGAGGCCAAACGCAAATTGGCGGAACAGTGCCTCATATTTTGCTTGAGCAGCTTACAGCCCAGTGTTATTAAAATTGACTTCTCTAACTTCAAGTAACCCCTGCATTCCCTGTCTCTCCATCCCTCCCCCTCCCTCCCCCTCCCAAGTTGTACCTGCTTCCTGTTCTCACCTAGCAAACAGCCAACAATGGCCTGTGTCCTTTATCATCGTTACTTCCCTGCGTATCTTTCATTCATTTGTTCTGTATCTCGTGGCCTCACCCTGCCATGCAGCACCTGTCAAGAGAGTTTATTGTCGTGTGTCCCAGATAGGACAATGAAATTCGTGCTTGCTGCAACACAACAGAATATTGTAGGCACGAATACAGATCAGATCAGTGTGACCATATACCATAGAATATATATATACACACATATAAATACACAGATAAAGTGCAATAGGCTGTTATATTTCATGGGTTACACAAAAAGCTGGAGAAACTCAGCGGGTGCAGCAGCATCTAAGGAGTGAAGGAGATAGGCGACGTTTCGGGTCGAGACCCTTCTTCAGAGTTTGTTTGAAGTTGTGTTTAATAGCCTGATGGCTGTGGGGAAGTAGCTATTCCTGAACCTGGATGTTGCAGTCTTCAGGCTCCTGTACCTTCTACCTGAAGGTAGCGGGGAGATGAGTGTGTGGCCAGGGTGGTGTGGGTCCTTGATGATGCTGCCAGCCTTTTTGAGGCAGCGACTGCGATAGATCCCCTCGATGGTAGGGAGATCAGAGCCGATGATGGACTGGGCAGTGGTTACAACTTTTTGCAGCCTTTTCCGTTCCTGGGCGCTCAAGTTGCCGAACCAAGCCACGATGCAACCGGTCAGCAAGCTCTCTGCTGTGCAGCTGTAGAAGTTCTTGAGAGTCCTCCTTGACAGACCAACTCTCCGTAATCTTCTCAGGAGGTAGAGGCGCTGATGTGCTTTCTTTACGATTGCATCAGTGTTCTGGGACCAGGAGAGATCTTCGGAAATATGCACGCCCAGGAATTTGAAGCTCTTGACCCTTTCCACCATCGACCCGTTGATATAAACGGGATTGTGGGTCCCCATCCTACCCCTTTCGAAGTCCACAATCAGTTCCTTGGTTTTGCTGGTGTTGAGAACCAGGTTATTGTGCTGGCACCATTTGGTCAATCGATCGACCTCTCATCTATACTCTGACTCGTATCAATCAATCAATCAATCATTACAATCAGTTTTATTCATCACATTGCACATAAAGTGCAAGTGAAATGAATTTGGCAGCAGTGGTACAGTGATAAAGAACACCCAAAAAACACAAAAAAGTTAACATAAACATCCACCACAGCATGCATCACTGTGGTGGAAGGCACGCACAAATATTTGGCCAGTCCCCCTCCAATTTCCCCTGTGGTCGGGACCTCAACCCTCTGCTCCAGATGAACAGACAGGTAAAAGTCCGGGTAAGTCCAGAATCGGCTCTTCCCCACTGGAAACCGCGGCTTCAGGTTGGTGTAGGCCGCAGGCCGGCGGTCGAAGATTTAAAGTTACCACCGTGCTGCAGCCAGAAGCACCGCAGACCGCAGGGCCGGCGGTTGAAGCTACCCTCCAGCGGTGATGGTAAATCCACGCCGGACCCGCGGTAGAAGTAGGCCGCGGGCCGACGGTCAGAGCTCGTCTCCTCCCGGGTCCCCACGAGGGATCCCAGGCCCAGGATGCCGCCGGCTGGAGCTCTGCAGACCGCGGCTTCAGGCTGGCGCGGGCCAGCGAACGAAGCGCTCCCCCCGACGAGGGCCCGCCTGCTCCATGCCGAGAGTCAGCGCTGGAAAAGGAAAGTCTCCGGGAAAGGCCGCCCGATTCTCGATGTTAGGCCACGGGGGAGACGACCTGGAACAAGTTGCCTCTCCGTGGAGGAGGTGACCAAAATGGTTTCCCCCTTACCCCCCCACACAAGACACACAAAGAAACATTAAAAACATACATTAAAACACACACACACAAAAAAAAGTGATACGTCCCACAACAGTGGTGTCGTAGGCGAACTTGATGATTCGCACTATGTCTGGCTACACAGTCATGAGTATAGAGTGAGTACAGCAGGGGGCTGAGCACGCAGCCTTGAGTAGCTCCCGTGCTGACTGTTATCGAGGATGACACATTTCCCCCAATACGGACAGACTGTGGTCTGTGAATGAGGAAGCCGAGGATCCAATTGCAGAGGGATGCGCAGAGACCTAGATCTGTGAGTTTGCTAACCAGCTTGGAGGGGATGATTGTATTAAATGCCGAGCTGTAGTCAATGAATAACAGCCTGACATATAAGTTTAAACCTTCCAGTTTACAGTTTACAGGTACAGTTTAGTTTATGGTCGCGTGTATTGAGGGTACAGTAAAAAGATTTGTTGCCCCTGGAACTGGATCTGGATGTTGTACGCTGAAGAGCTCTAGGTAGAGCATCACTTAGCACTATGATGGAGGTGAACCTGCTAGTCGAGTTGGAGATGCATTTGGAGTGCATCTTTGTATGCGTTGAAGTTTTTGGAGATCTCTGATGATGGCTGGTAGGGCATCCCAATCCCTTGCTGTCTTGAAGAAAAACCCGTTAGAAAGTGCTAATGAAGTGTCGTGCAGAATGGTTGGTAGCTATCCGGTTGGTAGCTTCGGGTTGACATGCCTTTGGTTGCTTGGGTTATACCAGTCAACGGGAAGAGGATACATGGTTACAATCGAGCCATTTACGGTTGCATGGTGATTTAAGAGCGTAGAGCTATTATAATGTTGGCCTGTTGGCATGTTGGCCTTTATAACAAGAGGAATCTAATATAGGAGCAAAGAGGTCCTTCTGCAGTTGTACAGAGCCCTGGTGAGACCACACCTAGAGTATTGTGTGCAGTTTTGGTCCCCTAATTTGAGGAAGGATATTCTTGCTATTGAGGAAGTGCAGCGTGGGTTTACAAGATTAATTACCGGGATGGCGGGACTTGCATATGCTGAGAGAATGGAGCAGCTGGGCTTGTACACTTAGAAGGATGAGAGGAGTTCTCATTGAAACATATAAGATTGTTAAGGGTTTGGATGCGCTAGAGGCAGGAAACATGTTCCCGATGTTGGGGGAGTCCAGAACCAGGGGCCACAGTTTAAGAATAAGGAGCAAGCCATTTAGAACGGAGACCGGGAAACACTTTTTCTCGCAGAGAGTGGTGAGTCTGTGGAATCCTCTGCCTCAGAGGGTGGTGGAGGCAGGTTCTCTGGATACTTTCCAGAGAGAGCTGGATAGGGCTCTTAAAAATAGCGGAGTCAGGGGATATGGGGAGAAGGCAGGAACGGGGTACTGATTGGGGATGATCAGCCATGATCACATTGAATGGCGGTGCTGGCTCGAAGGGCCGAATGGCCTACTCCTGCGCCTATTGTCTATTGTCTATTACAATGTGTGATTGGAGATCTGCTTCTGTGGCAGGCACGCAAATAGTCACCAGGGTTGGACACCATCTTGGATTTAGACCTTGGGTTGTAGAAGGGTCCAGGCACAAAACCATGTTCTCCAGAGATGCTGCCTGACCCGCTGGAGGTATTCCAGCACTTTATATCTTTCTTTTTGTAAATTGGCATCTGCAATTCCCTTTTTCTGTAGATGATATGCAGTTTAGTTTAGAGATGCAGCACGGAAACACTGCATTCTTTATTAGTTACGGGTGTCAGGGGTTACGGGGGGAAGGCAGGAGTACGGGGTTAGGAGGGAGAGATAGATCAGCCAGGATTGAATGGCGGAGTAGACTTGATGGGCCGAATGGCCTAATTGTGCTCCTACCACTTACGAACATGAACTAATGAATTCAATTTGCTGAACAGGAACAAAAGCTTCTGCTCCCATCACTTACGACCTCATAAACTTCTGAAACAGGCCCTTTGGCCCACCGAGTCGGTGCCGACCAGCAATCGAGGTACGCTAGCACCATCTAGCACCATCTTGATAGGGGAAAATAAATGGTCGGCATGGACTGGAAGGGCCGAGAAGGCCTGTTTCCGTGCTGTAATTGTTATAGAAACATAGAAATTAGGTGCAGGAATGGGCCATTCGGCCCTTCGAGCCTGCACCGCCATTCAATATGATCATGGCTGATCATCCAACTCAGTATCCCGTACCTGCCTTCTCTCCATACCCTCTAATCCCCTTAGCCACAAGGGCCGCATCTAACTCCCTCTTAAATATATCCAATGAACTGGCCTCAACTACCCTCTGTGGCAGAGAGTTCCAGAGACCCACCACTCTCTGTGTGAAAAAATTCCTTCTCATCTCGGTCCTAAAGGATTTCCCCCTTATCCTTAAGCTGTGACCCCTTGTCCTGGACCTCCCCAACATCGGGAACAATCTTCCTGCATCTAGCCTGTCCAACCCCTTAAGAATCTTGTAAGTTTCTATAAGATCCCATCTCAATCTCCTAAATTCTAGAGAGTATAAACCGAGTCTATGCAGTCTTTGTTCATAAGACAGTCCTGACATCCCAGGAATCAGTCTGGTGAACCTTCGCTGCACTCCCTCTATGGCAATAATGTCCTTCCTCAGATTTGGAGACCAGAACTGTATGCAATACTCCAGGTGTGGCCTCACCAAGACCCTATACAACAGAAGTAGAACCTCCTTGCTCCTATACTCAAATCCTTTTGCTATGAAAGCTAACATACCATTGGCTTTCTTATATGGTTATATGGTGATATGGTTACACACTATGGACAATTTGCATTATTATCAAAGCCAATTTGCCTACAGACTTGTACATCATTGGACTGTGTGATGAAACCGGAGCATCCGGAGTAAACCCAAGCGGTCACGGGGAGAACATGCAAACTCCGTTCAGACAGCACCCGTGGTCAGGATCGCTCCCGGGTCTCTGGCGCTGTGAGGCAGCAACTCTACCGCTGCGCTCATTTAATTAAGTAAGTGGAGAAGATCGATCACACTCTGACTCATGTCCAGTTGATGAAGTGTCAGATGAGTCATTTACTGTAAGATAGCCAGCATCATCACTACGACACATAAGATCCACTTGAGTTCCTGCTCATCGCCTCGCCCCTGGATATTAATATTGGGTGACTTAGCAATTAATATAATGGTCGATGGCTTGAATCTCCTTAAGTGGAGATGTCCACAACTGGCAGCAATGAGGCTCGGCTCGGCATGGACAAACAGGAATGTAATACTGAGGCTCTAGAAGTTGTTAAGTTCATAAGTGAGAGGAGCAGAATTAGGCTGTTCGGCCCATCAAGGAATCAGACTGATTCCTGGGATGTCAGGACTGTCTTATGAACAAAGACTGCATAGACTCGGTTTATACTCTCTAGAATTTAGGAGATTGAGAGGGGATCTAATAGAAACTTACAAAATTCTTAAGGGGTTGGACAGGCTAGATGCAGGAAGATTGTTCCCCATGTTGGGGAGGTCCAGGACAAGGGGTCACACCTTAAGGATAAGGGGGAAATCCTTTAGGACCGAGATGTGAAGGACTTTTTTCACACACAGAGTGGTGGGTCTCTGGAACTCTCTGCCACAGAGGGTAGTTGAGGCCAGTTCATTGGCAATATTTAAGAGGGAGTTAGATGTGGCCTTGTGGCTAAGGGGATCAGAGGGTATGGAGAGAAGGCAGGTACGGGATACTGAGTTGGATGATCAGCCATGATCATATTGAATGGTGGTGCAGGCTCGAAGGGCCGAAAGGCCTACTCCTGCACCTATTGTCTATGTTTCTATGTTTCTAAGTCTACTCTGCCATTCAATCATGGCTGATTTATCTTTCCCTCTCAACCTCATTCTCCTGCCTTCTCCCCATAACCCCCGACACCCGCACTAATCAAGAATCTATCTCTGTCTCAAAAATATACAATGGCCCTGGCCTCCGCAATACATCTGTGGCAATGGATTCCACAGATTCGCTAGCGAGCGAGGTCCTCGATTCCTCTGCTCTGGGCAAGAGACTCTGCTCGTCCACCCGATCTATTCCTCTTGTGATGTTATTGATGTCACTCATCGCCTCCCTTGGATGTGTCGATTTAGCTGAGTGTATATTAATGCGCAGACTTCCGACAAAAGTGAAACTTCCCGGCTTCAGGCAAGACGCTTCCGGCAAGCTGATGTCGGAGAAGGACTCGGCTGGTAGGACTGTCAAAGGCAAAAGAGTTTATTGTCATGTGTCCCTGACAGGACAATGAAATTCTTTCTTTGCTTCAGCACAACAGAACATAGTAGGCATTGACTACAGAACAGATCAGTGTGTCCATATACCATTATATACGTAAATACACACATGAATAAATAAATTGATAAAGTGCAAATAACAGATAATGTTCAGAGTTTTGGCCGAGCCAAGTTTAATAGCCTGATGGCTGTGGGGAAGTAGCTATCCCTGAACCTGGACGTTGCAGTCTTCAGGCTCCTGAAGGTAGCAGGAAGATGAGTGTGTGGCCAGGGTGGTGTGGGTCCTTGATGATGCCGCCAGCCTTTTTGAGGCAGCGACTGCAATAAATCCCCTCGATGGAAGGAAGGTCAGAGCCGATGATGGACTGGGCAGTGTTTACTACTTGTTGTAGTCTTTTCCGCTCCAGGGTGCTCAAGTTGCTGAACCAAGCCACGATGCAACCGGTCAGCAAGCTCTCTACTGTGCACCTGTAGAAGTTAGAGAGAGTCCTCCTTGACAGACCGACTCTCCGTAATCTTCTCAGGAAGTAGAGGCGCTGATGAGCTTTCTTTGTGATTGCATCAGTGTTCTGGGACCAGGAGAGATCTTCGGAAATATGCACGCCCAGGAATTTGAAGCTCTTGACCCTTTCCACCACTTGATATAAATGGGACTGTATGTCCCCATCCAACCCCCTCTGAAGTCCACAATCAGTTCCTTGGTTTTGCTGGTGTTGAGAGCCAGGTTATTGTGCTGGCACCATTTGGTCAATTGGTCGATCTCACTTCTAGCATCTGTGTTCTCGGACCAGGAAAGATCTTCAGAGATCAGACTGTGCTGGAGTAACTTTGGGAACCAGGGAGAATGTCGGGATCCTTGACTATGTGGACACTGCAACATGCTTACCGAACATTAACTTTGCTGGCTACATGCCTCAGTGGAAAATTGTGCATAGCCAGTCACAAGGCCAGATGCTGAGTTCCTTCAATAGCCAGAATATCATATAACCATATAACCATATAACAATTACAGCACGGAAACAGGCCATCTCGGCCCTTCAAGTCTGTGCCGAACAACTTTTTTCCCTTAGTCCCACCTGCCTGCACTCATACCATAACCCTCCATACCCTTCTCATCCATATGCCTATCCAATTTATTTTTAAATTATACCAACGTACCTGCCGCCACCACTTCCACTGGAAGCTCATTCCACACAGCCACCACTCTCTGAGTAAAGAAGTTCCCCCTCATGTTACCCCTAAACTTCTGTCCCTTAATACTTAATATCGATACTGTTGAGCCACAATTACTGAAAAACATGATTAAGTTACTAGGGAATTTAGTTTAGAGATACAGCGCGGAAACAGGCCGATCGGCCCACCGTGTCCGTGCCGACCAGTGGACCCCTGCACACTAGCACTATCCTACACACACTAGGGACAATTTACATTTATACTAGTAGGCCCCTCTCGGTCATGATTGACCTGGTCGGATGCAAGCCTGGGCGATGTCATATGGAGGACAGGCTGTTGCCCATGCAGCACGTCCCCCCTCTCCACGTCGCTGATCGATCCAAAGGAACAGCAGGGCCGTTACAGTTTGGCACCAGCGCCGTCGCAGGAGCTGCCAGAGCGAGGTCCTTGTAGACAAGGACGAACTGCCTTAGGGGCTCCGACTCCGGATTTTCTTGTGGTTTACTCCAGGAGCCTTTTCCATGACTGGATATGGCCACAAGGCAGTGGAGGTTTTCCCTCTCCTAGGTGGACTGCCTTCCCAGGCTGACGAGCCCCATCTGCCCGAGACTCGTGGAGGCGGGAGCGTCTACCTTCCTTCACCTGCCCACTGCCCCATATTTACATTTGTACCAAAGCCAATTAACCTACACACCTGCACCTCTTTGGAGTGTGGGAGGAAACTGAAGATCTTGGAGAAAACCCACACAAGTCGCGGGGAGCACGCGCAAACTCCGTGCAGACAGCGCCAGTAGTCGGGATCGAACCTGGGTCCCCTGCTGCTGCAAGACAGCTGTAAGGCAGCAACTCACACCGCTGCGCCACCGTGCCGCCCTTGCTAAGGGCGAGAGATTGGCCGGGGAGTTGCTAAGGGGTTGAATGGCCCCCCTCATCCAGATAATGTAAAAACCTGCCATTGTTTGTAAGGAAAATAGATCAAAACCAGCTGTAAGGATCACTCGAGGACAAGGTGCTTACAGTCCGTGAAGGTCTTGCCTCTTTTCCCAGAGCTCTGTCGACAGTAACGTTGCTGCTTTTCTCCGACGCAGGTCTCGGTGAATATTTTCACCGACACACCGACACACCGGGAACCCAACCGGAGGCTCGTTTGTCGGACGCAAAGGGGCGAGGGCCGGTGGGAGGGTGAACCCGGCGTAACGCCCCCAAGCTGCGGGCTTCAGTGTCGGCCAACGATCCTATAGCGGAGCAAGATAGTCCACCCGACGGAAAAAGACGTAGTACGGTCATGGGCAGATTCATGGGGGATTTTTGGCCCCATTTCCGTCTCCGCACCAACGATCCCGTCATAGCGGAGCAAAGATAACTAGTGCGGAGACGGAAGCCGGTTACGGAAACATCCTGGTAAAAATCAAAGTTCTTTGGTAAATTTTCAAAATTATATTTTATTAACACAAACCGTTCCCCCGCAAAGTTGATTACACTGCGAGTCGGGACGGGTTGAGGTTACTGTAATGGTCGAAAAAATGGCCGACGTTCCGCTCCGTGGCGTACTACACGTCAGCCCGTTGCATTTAACAGGAGTGGTCTATCTTGGTCCGCTATAGGATCTTCGGGGTCGGATGCAGGAAGCTCCCCCGGGACACAAAGACGGCCGGCCGGGCGAGGAGAGGAGAGGAGAGGAGAGGAGAGGAGAGGAGAGGGACGTCGATTCGCGGGAACGGCTCCAGTACATGGAGCGCGCTGGCCGACCGGACTTTGGAGTTTGAAAAATGATGGCGCCCAAAATGGCGGCACCCCCACGTGTAATAAGTGCGACACGAATAATTTCGCTGTGCGGTTGCATATGTGACTAACAAAGCACCATTGAAGCACTGACTATTGAATGCACTTGGTGATTGGAATAGTTTCAATGCCACGCGAATGTTGCTACAGAATTGAATGTCTTTCCTTTTAGCAAGTATAATATTGAAAAGCAATTTCTTCCCAACAGCCAGTCAGATTAGAAAAGCTTGCGTGGGTTTGTTTTATTTAGTGTTGGAAGGCACACACAGAGCTATGAATGATTTATTTTTATTTTCAGATGCAGCTGAGTCACCTCCGGTTCTGATGCTGCATTAGAGTCAAGAGCGTTATATTGCCGTGTGTCCCAGATAGAACCAATGCAATTCTTACTTGCTGCAGCGCAACAGAATATGGGAACATTGTCTCATTGTTTCGGGGGGATATGGGGAGACGGCAGGAACGGGGTACTGATTCTGGATGATCAGCCATGATCACTTCGAGCCAGCACCGCCATTCATTGCGATCATGGCTGATCCTCCCCAATCAATAACCCGTGCCTGCCTTCTCCCCATATCCCTTGATTCCACTAGCCCCTAGAGCTGTATCCAGAATCTCTCTTAAATCCATCCAGTGATTTGGCCTCCACTGTCCTCTGTGGCAGGGAATTCCACACATTTTCTGAAATGTTTTTTCTCACCTCAGTCCTAAATGGCCTCCCCTTTATTCTAAGATGGTGGCCCCTGGTTCTGGACTCACCAAACATTTTTCCTGCATCTAACCTGTCCAGTCCTTTTATAATTGTATATGTTTCTATAAGATCCCCCCTCATCCTTCTAAACCCTAGTGAATACACGCCTAGTCTTTTCAATCTTTCCTCATATGACAGTCCCGCCATCCCAGGAATCAATCTCGTGAACCTACGCTGCACTGCCTCAATCACAAGGATGTCCTTCCTCAAATTAGGAGACCAAAACTGTACACAATACTCCAGATGTGGTCTCACCAGAGCCCTATACAACTGCAGAAGAACCTCTCTACTCCTGTAATGAAATCCTCTTGTTACGAAGGCCAACATTCCATTAGCTGTCTTCACCCGACATCGCCTATTTCCTTCTCTCCAAAGATACTGCCTCACCCGCTGAGTTCCTCCAGCATTTTTATCTACCTCGGATTCCGATTATCAGATTCCTATTAGAAACATAGAAACATAGAAAAATAGGTGCAGGAGTAGGCCATTCGGCCCTTCGAGCCTGCACCGCCATTCAATATGATCATGGCTGATCATCCAACTATCGCCCCCTTCACCTTAATCCAATGTCCTCTGGTCCTTTATTTCCCTACTCTGGGCAAGAGACTCGATTCCTCTCATTATTTTATACACTCTCTTATTTTAATTTAGTTTAGTTTGGAGATACAGCGCACAAACAGGCCCTTTGGCCCACCGAGTCCGCGCTGCCCAGCGATCCCGGCACACTAACACTAGCCTACACACACTACGGACAAGTTACACATACAACCGAAGATCTTGGAGAAAACCCACACGGGTCACGGGGAGAACGTAGGAACTCCGTACAGACAGCGCCCGCAGTCAGGATGGAACCCGGGTCTCTTTCGCTGTAACCGCTGCAAGGAAGCATCTCTACCGCTGCGCCACCGTGAACGCCCCGCGAGTTTAGTTTAGTTTTATTGTCACGTGTACTTTGTGTGATTGATGGATGTCAGGGGTTACGGGGAGAAGGCAGGAGAATGGGGTTGAGAGGGAGAGATAGATCAGCCATGATTGATTGGCGGAGTAGCACCTTTGAGTTTTGCAGTTAGAAACATAGAAACATAGAAATTAGGTGCAGGAGTAGGCCATTCGGCCCTTCGAGCCTGCACCGCCATTCAATATGATCATGGCTGATCATCCAACTCAGTATCCCGTACCTGCCTTCACCCCATACCCCCTGATCCCTTTAGCCACAAGGGCCACATCTAACTCCCTCTTAAATATAGGCAATGAACTGGCCTCAACTACCCTCTGTGGCAGAGAGTTCCAGAGACCCACCACTCTCTGTGTGAAAAAAATCCTTCTCATCTCGGTCCGAAAGGATTTCCCCCTTATCCTTAAGCTGTGACCCCTTGTCCTGGACCTCTCCAACATTGGGAACAATCTTCCTGCATTGGGAACAATCTGCCTGCAATTGGGAACAATCTTCCTGCAGTTAAAAGATAACCACTTTTATCTTGTCAGTTTTCATTTTCACCAGATTCAAGCATAGCTTCCATGCTAGCAGATTCGCTGGGTTACTCCAGCACTTGTGTCTATCTATGGTTTGTTGCTAAAGTAGAAACAAGGAAATACAGATGTTGGCTTACCGAAGATGCTGAAGTAACAAAACACAAGACACAAAACAAGACACAAAATGCTGAAGTAACTCAGCGGGCCAGGCAGCAACAATGGTTAGGTGACGTTTCGGGTCGAGAGCCTTCTTCAGACTGCCTGCTTCAGAATGGAACTCTGCTCCATTACATATGCTAATGACATCTCATTCAGTCTCTGAGTATTTTCACACTGGAATTGAATAATAGATCATTCGTCCACTCTTGCTGTTGCAACCTTTGACTAAAGGGCCTGTCCCACCAGCACGCAACTCCATGCGATGAGCGCGACCTAGCGTGTTCGCTTGAGCCGTCCGGCGTCGCGGGGCCGGTCCCACTTCGATCGCCGGAGCCGTGCGGAATTGTGCGGAGTTCGTCCCGACATCGCACGGGGCTCCGAAAAACTGACCGTGTTCAAAAATTCCGCGCGGCAACGGCTTGTCGGCTCGCAGTCGCCTCGGCGCATTGCACACCGCCTCGACATCGTGCCTCCGTGACCCTCTCTGTAGGTGCCTCTGTGACCATCTGTGTGTGGCTCCGTGGCCCTCTGTGTGTGTGCCTCTGTGCCCCTCTCTGTGTGTCCCTCTCTGTCCTGGCGAACTTACCTTTAAGACTTCGCTCCAAGTTCGCCTCACTTTGCGCCGCGTTGCGCCACTCACCCGACCTCCGCGCGGCCCTCGCTGCCGGTTTGGTCGCGCTTGCCGCATGCAGGCGCATGCTGGTGGGAACGGCCCTGTACAGGGGATCACCCGACCTCCGCGCGGCCCCCGCTGCCGGTTTGGTCGCGCTCATCGCATGGAGTTGCATGCTGGTGGGACAGGCCCTTAAAGGGCCATGAATTACAAAGAATGTAGTTTCAGGAAATTGTATCTCAGATACCAGTTCAGCAGGGACCATGTGAAGGCAGCATCTCTGGAGAAAAGGAGTCGGTGACATACCGGGTCGAGCGCCTTCTTTCGTCTTGGACTCCATGCCACTGGATCCTGACCCAGATCTGTCGAGGACCCCACGTGGGGTGGCCGTCTGTGCGCCAGTCTCCCCACGTTAAACAATGTCACGCACAGGCGTGCGTCCTCCATATAGGGAATAGCACCCTGGAGACACCCATGGTCAGCCACGACCGAGAGGAGGCCTAAGAAAAGAAGACACAACTGTACTGCGTACAAGAAGATGGACCCAAAAAGCTGGAGTAAGTCAACAGGACAGGCAGCATCCCTGGATGAGAAGGAATAGTAAGATTGAACGAGAACTTACCAAGTTTGAAGGTTGATCTTTATTTCATGAGGAGTTGCGGTGAGGGATTTCGTGAAGAGCCCGCCGGCACGCATGCGCGACATTCTTCAAAGCAGCGGTGTGGAATCACAGAAACAACAACAGAAATGACTTGGCATAGTAAGATTTAAAGAGACTCTGATTACCAGCTGAAGATGATCGAGGGTTGGGAGCGGAGGGCACGAAATCCCTCACCGCAACTCCTCATGAAATAAAGATCAACCTTCAAACTTGGTAAGTTCTCGTTCAATCTTACTATTTCATTTCGGAGTCACGTGAGTGACTTCGTGAAGACTTCAAAGCTTCTGTGATTACACGCCCTGGACAACGTCCATGCGGACACACCACTAGCAAGGATGGATTGGAGTAAACAAGTTGATGAAACGAGGTTATACTGAAACACAAAGAAGATTTATTAATAATACCACAAATAACGCCCTTTTAATCAGGGACATCCCCACGTTCACACCCGGCGTTCAGCACGGCCTCTGCAAACTGAAGGGGAGCAGCAACAGGCTTATTATAGAAACGCTGGAACACAGCTTCATTCGCCCATCCTGCTGTGGCGAGGATATGGTCCATGGGTACCTCCATGACCCTCGCCGCCGACGTAGATGCAGCCCTGGTGGAGTGGGATTTAAACACATTAGTGTCAATACCTGCCTTAGCCAGGACGATCCGGAGCCACCTGGAGATCGTCTGGACTGTCACTCGATGGTGAGGTCGTTTGTGAGTGACAAGCAGGTACAACTCCATTCCTCTGATGCTCCTCGTCACCTTGATGTAGTAACGGATGTGAGTGGCTAAACATAGCCGAGCATCTGCAGGGTATGCCGGGAACTTCAGCTGCAGCCCTGTGCACCCAGGTCTATGCTGCTTAAGTAGCTCATCGATGAAAAAGACTACTTCTCCAGGGGTCGACGTCATCCTGTCAATACGTAGTTTGTGGAGCGTCTGAACCCGCTGTGCTGAAGTCAGCGCTAGTAACATCACCAATTTCATAGTGAGTTGGTCCAGCTGTAACCCTTCCATGGGTGACCACGACCTGAGCAGGGTAAGCACATCCCTGACATCCCAGGTGATGTTGTAGCGTGGTGTAGGCGGATTGAGATTAAATATTCCCCGCATAAGCCTGGACACTAGCCTGTTTGATCCAACCTCGATGTTGAGGTAGAATGATAGCGCACTCCTGGCGCTGTTGATGGCACTATAACTCAAGTGCTCATCATGGTGCAACCCCGCGAGGAATTCCAGGACGTCGGCTATGGAGACATCGTCATAGGTGATGTGAGAGCGACTGCAGTAGGCTTCCCACTTGGTGATGTGGGAGAGATATCTCCGCCTGGTTGACTCTCGACAGGATGCTCCAATGGTGTTCATGGTCCGGGTGGTAAGGCCATACTGCATCCATGGCCTGGTCAGAACCTGCAAGCCAGTAATTTTAAATAGGCATGGCAGGGGTGTAACTCCCCTGAGACAGGGTGAGAAACCACATGCGGGCAACCCTCTAGAGGGACCCAAGGTTGACTAATCATGTCAGAGACCACCGGATACCAAGGCTGTGTAGGCCAGTCGGGTATGACAAGAATGCCTCTGGCAGAATCCATCCTGATTTTTTGTAATACCCGACTGATGAGGCAAAACGGGGGGAATGCATAGAAAAACCACTTCCCCCAGTCTAGCGAGAATGCATCAATCGCTAATGCCCCAGGGTCTGGTTCCCATGAAACATATGTCGGTACCTGATGGTTCAACCGGGACGCAAAAAGGTCGATATCCGGTTGGCCAAATTTGGCTATAATTTGGGCAAATATTTGAGGATGCAGCATCCACTCAATACTATCATTGAATTTGCGTGACCTGGTGTCTGCCACAGTATTAAGCCTACCTGGCAAATAGGTGGCTGAAATCCAAATATCTCGATTAATACACCAGCACCAAATAGTATTAGCCAATTTGTCACAAGAGACTGACCTGGTACCGCCCATATGGTTTAAATATGCCACCGCTGTGGTGTTGTCTATTTGGAGACGGACATGAGTGCCACTAAGATGAGCACAATATGCCCGCAGTCCGTGAAATGCGGCAAGCAGCTCCAAATAGTTAATCCCTGGTACTAGCAACATGCTAGCTTCAAGGGGATCCCACCTGCCTCCACAACTAGAAGAGCTGTCCGCAGCTCCCCAGCCTAGAGAGCTTGCGTCAGTTTGCAAATATACCACCGGATTGGGCACAACAATGGGTTTGAATGCCCTGCCAATATTGGACACCCACCATTGGAGCTCAACCTTAGCATCAGAAGGCAGCTCCATAGGTCTGTCAAAATGACCAGCGTTCTTTTTTAACGCAATAATTTTGGCCCTTTGCAGGTTTTGATAATGTAAAGGCCCAAACCGGGCTGCCGGAAATAAAGCTATGATTTTCCCAATTATCTTAGCTGTATGCCGAATAGATGGTATACTGGCGGATGCGAGATCCTGACATGCAAGGGAGACATCCTCCACCTTGTGAAATGGAATGGTGGCCCTCATTTGAATAGAGTCCACCGTGAAACCCAAATAATCCATAACCTGGGATGGGTGAAACTTCGATTTTTCTGGATGAACTATAAACCCTAGTTGCTGAAATATAGTAACAGTTGCTAAAACAGCGCTTTCAGCTGCTTCCAGAGTATTGCCAATAATCAGAATATCATCCAAATAAGCCATGACAATATGATGTTCTATGCGTAATTTGGCCATAATAGGTTTAAGTAATTTAGTAAAGAGCCTAGGGGCAGTAGTAAGCCCATTTGGTAAGGCTCGATATTGCCAGAGCTGATCCATCCAGACAAATTTCAAAAATTTCCGGTGATGTTTCCGGATGGACACTGAATAGTATGCATCTTTTAAATCAATACATGCCATAAAGCAACCATGCGAAATCAGTGATTTGGCTGTCTCAAAAGTGTCCATTTTGAAATGTGTATATGTTACAAAGGTATTCAACTGGGTCAAATCAATAATCACCCGACAACCTCCATCCTTTTTTGGTCTAGTAAATATATTGGAGACGAATTCAATGGGCTCGTGAATAGTTTTCTCTATCACGCCTTTTTGTTCCAAACGAAAAATTTCAGCCGTGCCTGCTGCCTGCTCAATAGCAGACAGCGTAAACTTCCGTTTAGGCATATGCTGGGATGGAGGAATTTTGCCGTCAATAAATTCAATAGAATGACCCCGAACATTTTGTAACACAAATTTATCCGAAGTAACTGATACCCAAGCTTTAGCAAAGAACCGGAGTCGCCCTCCCACATGTGAAATTAAAGGGGCAGGGGAAAGAAACCCAGACCGCCTTACCTCCATGGTCACCGGCGGTCCCTGACATGCTTGGGTGGCCGAGGAGGTGCTGGGTTGGGCTGACGATAAGATGGCTTCATCTTCCACTGGGGTCGCTGTGTGCCTGACCCTAAAAAAGACCGCTGCTGCTGGCCCTGTTGGTAGTAGTGCTGAGTAGTAGCATATGGTCTTGATGCTGATGCGACCGGACCTCGCGGTCGAGCAGGGGGAGCTTTTGGCACCATCGGTCTGGGGGCGATCTGAGATCGCATAAGTCCCACCGTTTTGGCTACCTCGTCCAGCTCCTTGACCCTCTTCGGAAGGTCTTCCCCGAAGAGTTGTCGGGGCGGTGGGGGCGGCGGTGGCTTACACAACCCTGCAAATTTTGGGTTGATAGACGGACGGATGCTGTTCTTCCGGAAATCGTTGATTTCATGTTGGGTGGCACATAATAGTGCTAACGCATCCTCCTGATCCAATGACAGGTCCGTTCCATCGACCGACCGCGCAAAGGCGGTAATACCGGCCGTGAGGAGTTTGAGGATCCGCTGGAGTTTAACCTCCTGATGGCGGACAGCCACGCCGATGTTGCCCCATATGGGCGTATTGACCAGTGGCACGTTGAGGGCATTACAGTTGGACGGGGCCTTGTGGCGCTGAGTGGCCTGTGAGAGTACTTCCTCCTGCAACCGATGATTTGTGAGAAAGTCCACTGTTGCTGCCAGCTTTGGCTGGAGCGGAAGTCCAGTTGTAATTGGTGCAGCAAATTTGGCTGCCACGTCCAGTAACTCAGCTGTCGGTGGCTCCGACGGTGTTGGGGTGGGGTCAAACCCTTCTTCCCCTTGTGGCTCGCTGATGAGAGAAACCGGCGAGGCGGCCCTGTGCCGGACGATATCCGTGGGTGCGTACTGCTGTTGATTATGGAGTACCAGCTCCAGCAGCCGCTCGATGCGGTCAATACGCCCCCCATCCTGAACACTCGGATGGTCGGAGTCCTCCGGCTCAGAAAACATGCCGGGGCTCCTATCATCGGCCCGCACCTCAGAGAAGTGATCTCGGTGCCGGAATGGATCGCTTTCGGCCGCCGCAGCGAAACCGTGCGAGTCCCGTGCGGGCAGGGTGTCCAACCGCCTCTTCTTGGCAGGAGTAGAAGCCGTTGCCACAAAGGGCCCTGACGGCTTGGGGTCGACTCCAGCAGAAGCATGGAGCGACGCCCGCACAGGCTTGCCGGCTGTCTGCATTTCGGACGGTGCCGACGCATGGTCTCGTCCTCCCATCCATGGGGGACTCGGCGACCGAGGCGGGACCGTACCCAAGCCCCCCGTCCCGGCGGCGGGGGTTGGGAGTTGGGTAGCAGACCTTAACGACCCAGGTCCCGCCGTTGCACCAGACCGCTCCATGGCGGCTGGTGGAGCCTTGGCCCGGACCGGGTTAGGCTTACGGGCGCCTCTGCTGCCTTTTAATGAAGGGCTAGCGGAGGGGGGTCGGGCCGCAGCACGAAACCCCTTCCCCGTTGTCGCCAAAGGCGAACTTGTGGCAGGGTCCACCCTTTCAGGAGGCACCCCGACGTCCTCCTCCACGCACTCCTCCTCGGAGCTGTGGCGACTCAGCGGGTCCCGACCTGCAGCAGCAGACGGCAATGACTTCCCCGCCTTCTTCCCGGCCCCAGGTGGAAACGATGAGGGCGCCGGGCCACGACTTCTTCGTCCAGACATTCTGAACACTCCAATCCGCACCCTTGCTGAAAGACAAAACCGACAGCAAGGGCCAACCAACTTAAGGTTAGTTTAACTTACCTAAGCGGCTCCTTTTGAAGGGCTGGCGAGGAGCGCGCCCCACCGCCAGCTGTCGGCAGCAATGCGTTGCGACGATATGTCGCGCATGCGTGCCGGCGGGCTCTTCACGAAGTCACTCACGTGACTCCGAAATGAAATGGGTGACGTTTTGGGTCGAGACATTACCCATTCCTTCTCTCCAGAGATGCTGCCTGTCCCGCTGAGTTACTCCAGGTTTTTGTGTCTATTTTCGGTTTAAACCAGCATCTGCAGTTCCTTCCTACACTGTACTGTGGACAAACTGTATACAAACCACCCCCCCCCCCCACCACTATACCTTGGGACATGTGACAATATTAAACCTAAACCTACATTTTGTCGGTTCGAGTATAAATCTTCAAGAGCGGCACGGTGGCGTAGCGGTAGCGTTGCTGCCTTGCAGCGCCAGATACCCAGGTTCGATCCTGCGTTGTAGGGAGTTTGTACGTTCTCCCCGTGACTGTGTGGTGGTTTCTCCGGGATCTCCGGTTTCCTCCCACATGCCAAAGACACGTGCGGTTTGCCAGGCTGATTGACCTTTGTAAAATTGCCCCTAGTGTGCAGGGAGTGGTGAGTACAGAGCATTGAGTACAGAACTTGGGATGTAATGTTAAAATTGTACATTGGTGAGGCCAATTCTGGAGTATGGTGTACAATTTGGTCGCCAAATTATAGGAAAGATGTCAACAAAATAGAGAGAGTACAGAGGAGATTGACTAAAATGTTGCCTGGGTTCCAGCAACTAACATAGAAACATAGAAACATAGAAATTAGGTGCAGGAATAGGCCATTCGGCCCTTCGAGCCTGCACCGCCATTCAATATGATCATGGCTGATCATCCAACTCAGTATCCCGTACCTGCCTTCTCTCCATACCCTCTGATCCCCTTTGCCACAAGGGCCACATCTAATTCCCTCTTAAATATAGCCAATGAACTGGCCTCAACTACCCTCTGTGGCAGAGAGTTCCAGAGACCCACCACTCTCTGTGTGAAAATAACTAAGTCTGTGTGAAAATAACTAACTCTGTAACTAAGTTACAGAGAAAGGTTGAACAAGTTAGGTCTTTATTCTTTGGAGCACAGAAGGTCAAGGGGGGACTTGATTGAGGTCTTTAAAGTTATGAGAGGGATAGACAGAGTTGACGTGGATAAGCTTTTTCCATTGAGAGTAGGGAAGATTCAAACAAGAGGACATGATTTTGGAATTAAGGGTCAGAAGTTCAGGGGTAACATGAGTGGATAGGTATATGGACGAGAAGGGAATGGAGGGGTATTGTCTGAGTGCAGGTAGATGGGACTAGGGGAAAATAAATGGTCGGCACGGACTGGAAGGGCCGAGAAGGCCTGTTTCCATGCTGTAATTGTTATATGGTTATATATGAGGGGGAACTTCTTTACTAGTAGCTGTGTGGAATGAGCTTCCAGTGGAAGTGGTGGAGGCAGGTTTGATTTGCCCATTTAAAAATAAATTGGATAGGTATATGGACGGGGAAGGAACGGAGGGTTATGCTCTGAGTGCAGGTAGATGGGACTAAGTGAGAGTAAGTGTTCGGCACGGACTAGAAGGGCTGAGATGGCCTGTTTCCGTGCTGTAATTGTTATACGGTTATATGAGTGTGGGGAGAAGGTGGGCTAGCATGGAACGAGTACGAATGGGCGATCGATCCAAAGGGCCTGTTTCTGCGATGTATCTGTGCACACCGCTGCTGGTCCATAGAGAGTTTGGTGATATGTTCCACAGAAATATCGCCAGCTTTCTTCCAGGGGGCCTTGAAAACTAGTTTCCATGGTAACTCATCCATTGCGTATTTTGATTTTGCACAGGATGTACTTGTTGGTTGAAGGGAAATGCGGCAGAAAGCCATTGAGAGTTTGACATTGCTACTTTTACAAAGGCATTTGTAATAAGGGAAGAAATACATGCTGGCGATTGTTCAAGAATGCATCGCCTTCTCATGATTTAACAGGGCTGTTTTCTGGTGAAGATTCTCCCGCAGAGGTGTGCTGGGGAGGGGAGTGATACAGCACGAACAATAGATAATAGACAATAAGTGCAGGAGTAGGCCATTCGGCCCTTCGAGCCAGCACCGCCATTCACTGTGATCATCATGGCTGATCATCCCCAATCAGTAGCCAGTTCCTGCCTTCTCCCCGTATCCCCTGACTCCATTACATTTAAAAGCTCTATCTAACTCTCTCTTGGCCTCCACTGCCTTCTAAAACATAGAAACATAGAAACATAGAAAAATAGGTGCAGGAGTAGGCCATTCGGCCCTTCGAGCCTGCACCGCCATTCAATGTGATCATGGCTGATCATCCAACTCAGTATGCCATTCCTGCCTTCTCTCCATACCCCCTGATCCCTTTAGCCACAAGTGCCACATCTAACTCCCTCTTAAATATAGCCAATGAACTGGCCTCAACTACCTTCTGTGGCAGAGAATTCCAGAGACTCACCACTCTCTGTGTAAAGAATGTTTTCCTCATCTCGGTCCTTAAGGAATTCCCCCTTATCCTTAGATCTTTAGATCTTTAGATCTTTAGATCCTTAGATCTGAGGCTGAGAATCCCACAGATTCACAACCCTCTGGGTGAAACAGCTGTACTTCCCCTTTTCCCAACTTGACACCATTCAGATAATAATATCTGCCTTCCTGTTTTTGGAAACAGGCCCTTCGGCCCAACTTGCCCAGGCTGACCAAGATGTCCCATCCACACTCGCCCCGCCAGCCCACGTTGGGTCCATTCAGGGAGTCTTACGTCAAGGTGTGACGATCAACGAGAGCACTGAGTGTAGACATTGGGATGTTATGTCTATATAATGCCACATTTGCAGTATTGTAATCTGCAAATCCGCCCGTCTTCGGGAAGTAGGAGGAAACCGGAGCACCCGGAGACGACCCACCTCCTCACAGACAGCAGCAGCCGAGGTCAGGATCGAACCAGAATCTCTGGCATAGTGATGCAGAACCTGTCCTACACACTGTACAATTCCCAGATTTTACGTGGCATGGGGGAAGAAAATCTGTCGGAAGGAACTGCAGATGCCAGTTTACACCGAAGATAGACACAAAATGCTGGAGTAACTGCTGGAGGAACAGGCAACATCACTGGAGAGAAGGAATTTATTTTACAGGGGAAACAGGCTCTTCGGGCCACCGGGTCCTCGCCGACCAGCGATCCCCGCACATTAACACTACTCTACATCCACTAGGGACAATTTTTACATTTATACCAGGCCAATTAACCTACAAACCCGCACGTCTTCGGAGTGTGGGAGGAAACCGAAGATCTCGGAGAAAACCCACGCGGTCACGGTGAGAACGTAAAACTCCGACCAGACAGCACCCGTAGTGGGGATCGAACCCGGGCCTCCGGCGCTGTGTTCGCTGTAAGGCAGCAACTCTACCGCTGCGCCACCATGACCGGTCAGGATCGAACCCGGGTCGTTTCCGGTCTAACTTCAGGGAAGAAAAGCTGCTGTCTTATCTCACCACAGTAGCTTCCCAGTCGTCTGGTTTTAAAATGAAGGGTTACGTAACGATTGAGGAGGAGGATGGTTCAAATGACCAGAGCACCAGAAGCAATAACTCTTTGTTAATCCCTCATGGCGCCTTTCCCATTAATTGAATGGATCCTATAATCTCTGCGCTTTTGCTATCTACATCAATCACTATTTTTACACTGGCACTGGATGTGGCCTTTGGTGGTAAAGGGCCTGTCCCACCAGCATGCAACTCTATGCGATGAGCGCGACCTAACGTGGTCGCTTGAGCTGTCCGGCGTCGCGGGGCCGGTCCCACTTCGATCGCCGGAGCTGTGCGGAATTGTGCGGAGTTCGTCCTGACATCGCGTGGGGCTCCGAAAAACTGACTATGTTCAAAAATTCCGCGCGGCAACGGCTTGTCGGCTCGCAGTCGCCTCGACGCATTACACACCGCCCCGACATCGTGCCTCCGTGAACCTATCTGTAGGTGCCTCCGTGACCCTCTCTGTGTGTGTGGCTCCGTGGCCCTCTGTGTGTGTGCCTCTGTGCCCCTCTCTGTGTGCCCCTCTCTGTCCTGGAGAACTTACCTTAGACTTCGCTCCAAGTTCGCCTCACTTTGCGCCGCGTTGCGCCACTCACCGACCTCCGCGCGGCCCCTACTGCCGGTTTGGTCGCGCTTGCCGCATGCAGGCACATGCTGGTGGGAACGGCCCTGTACAGGGATCACCCGACCTCCGCGCGGCCCCCGCTTCTAGTTTGATCGCATAGAGTTGATTGCTTGTAGGACAGGCCCTTAAGTCTAGCCTCTAGTTTTGGGCGGCACGGTGGCACAGTGGTGGAGTTGCTGCCTTCTTAGACCCCCTTTGGTCGTGGCTGACCATGGGTGTCTCCAGGGTGCTATTCCCTATATGGAGGATGCCAGTCGTGGTCAGCTAGTCGTGGTGGAGAAGCTTGTGTAGTCCTGAGATCCTGAGAGCGATGCCGTCTGGAGCTATCTATGCTCCTGGTAGGGCCACCCATGGCGGTAAGGTCGAGGGGGTGGAAGGTCTCTGACAAAGAGCGATCCGACCAAGACCTCTACGGTGGAACAGGCGGAGGACGATGGCTGACCTTAGTGGAGCGTCACAACGGCTGGGAAGGCGGATGAAGGCTGCAGCAGAAAAGGGTCTCCGGTCGTCTTGGACTCCATGCCACTGGATCCTGACCCAGGTCTGTCAAGGACCCCACGTGGGGTGGCCGTCTGTGCGCCAGTCTCCCCACATTAAACAAAGTCACGCAGACTCGTAGAATCATAGAATCACAGAAAATAGGTGCAGGAGTAGGCCATTCGGCCCTTCGAGCCTGCCCCGCCATTCAATATGATTATGGCCGATCATCCAACTCAGTATCCTGTACCTGCCTTCTCTCCATACCCCCTGATCCCTTTAGCCACAAGGGCCACATCTAGCTCCCTCTTAAATATAGCCAATGAACTGGCCTCAACTACCTTCTGTGGCAGAGAATAGTAAGATTGAACGAGAACTTACCAGTTCGAAGGTTGATCATTATTTCACGAGGAGTCGCGGTGAGGGATTTCGTGAAGAGCCCGCTGGCGCGCATGCTCGACATTCTTCAAAGTAGCGGTGTGGAATCACAGAAACCAGTAACAGAAATGACTTGGCATAGTAAGATTAAAGAGACTCAAATTACCAGATGAAGGTGAGTGAGGGTTGGGCGTGGAGGGCACGAAATCCCTCACCGCGACTCCTCATGAAATAATGATCAACCTTCGAACTGGTAAGTTCTCGTTCAATCTTACTATTTCATTTCGGAGTCACGTGAGTGACTTCGTGAAGACTTCAAAGCTTCTGTGATTACACGCCCTGGACCACGTCCATGCTGACACACCACTAGCAGGGATGGATGGGAGGAACAAACTTGCTCAAATAGTTCATACTGCAAAACAAGAGCATATTTATTAATAACAAATCAAAACCCCTCATGCGGGGACACCTCCACGTTCTCGACCTGCATTCAGCACGGCTTCCGCGAACTGTAGAGGAGCAGCAACAGGCTTGTTATAAAATCGCTGAAACACAGCTTCATTAGCCCATCCTGCTGTGGCGAGAATATGGTCCATCGGCACCTCCATAATCCTCTCCGCTTACATCGATGCAGCCCTGGTGGAATGAGACTTGAACACATTAGTGTCGATACCCGACTTACCCAAGACGACTCGGAGCCACCTGGATATCGTCTGGACTGTCACTCGATGATGAGGTCTCTTATGAGTGACAAGCAGGTATCTCTCCATTCCTCTGATGCATGCCGTCACCTTGACATAGTGACGGATATGAGAGGCTAAACACAGCCTAGCATCTGCGGGGTATGCCGGGAACTTCAGCTGCAGCCCTGTGCACCCAGGTCTATGCTGCTTTAGTAGCTCATCAATGAAGAAGACTACTTCTGTAGGGGTAGATATCATCCTGTCGACACGTAGTTTATGCAGTGTCTGTACCCTCTGAGCTGAAGTCAGCGCTAGTAACATCACCAGCTTCATGGTGAGTTTGTCCAGTTGGAGCCCTTCCATGGGAGACCACGTCCTGAGCAGGTTTAGTACGTCCCTGACATCCCAGGTGTAGCGTGGTGTAGGCGGATTCATATTGAATATACCCCGCATGAGTCTGGACACTAGCCTGTTGGATCCCACCTCAATGTTGAGGTAGAATGATAGCGCGCTCCTGGCGCTGTTGATGGCACTGTAACTTAAGTGTTCATCGTGGTGCAACCCCGCGAGGAATTCCAGGACGTCAGTTATAGTCACGTGATCGTACATGATGCGAGAGCGGCTGCAGTAGGCTTCCCACTTCTTAATATGTGAGCGGTATCTTCGCCTTGTTGACTCTCGACACGACGCCCCAATGGTATCCATGGTCCGAGTTGAGAGGCCGTATTGGACTAACGGCCTGTTCAAAACCTGCAAGCCAACAAATTTAAATAGCCATGGCAGGGATGTGGCTCCCCTGAGACAGGGTGAGTAACCAATTCTGGGCAACCCTTCAAAAGGACCCAAGGCTCACTGAGCATGTCAAAGACCACCGGATACCACGGCTGTGTAGGCCAGTCGGGTATAATAAGGATGCCCCTGGCTGCATCCATCTGAATCTTTCGTAATACCCGACTGATGAGGCATAGAAAAACCAGTCCAGCGAGAATGCATCTAGCGCTATAGCCCCAGGATCTGGTTCCCACGAGACGTATGTTGGTACCTGATGGTTCAACCGTGACGCAAAAAGGTCAATGTCCGGTTTCCCAAATTTGGCTGTGACTTTGGCAAAAATTTCAGGATGCAACATCCATTCAATATTGTCATTAAAGTTGCGTGACCTGGTGTCCGCCACAGTATTAAGCTCACCCGGCAAATAGGTAGCTGAAATCCAAATGTCTCTTTGAACACACCAGAGCCAAATTGAGTTAGCCAATTTATCACACGAAACTGACCTGGTACCGCCCATATGGTTTAGATATGCCACCGCTGTGGTGTTGTCTATTTGGAGACGGACATGTGCTCCAATAAGCTTGGAACAATAAGCACGAAGTCCGTGGAATGCTGCAAGCATCTCCAAATAGTTTATCCCTTGTGACAACAACATAGCAGCCTCAAGGGTGTCCCATCTGCCCCCGCAACTAGAGCAATTATCTGTAGCTCCCCAGCCATAAGAGCTCGCATCAGTTTGCAAGTATACCACCGGATTAGCCTCAATAATAGGCTTAAATGAGTTACTAATGTGACGCACCCACCATCGTAACTCATCCTTTGCTTCAGGCGGCAGCTGCATTGGTCAATCATAATGACCAGCGTTCTGTTTTAACGCAGCGATCTTGGCTCTTTGCAAATTCTGATAATGCAAAGGCCCATATCTGGCTGCCGGAAACAATGCGACAAGTTTGCCAATTACTTTAGCTGTATGTCGAATCGATGGTATATTAGCGCAGATTAAACCTTGACACACCTGGGTGACCTCCTCAACCTTATTAGTTGGTATGGTGACCCTCATGCGAATAGAGTCCACCGTAAACCCCAGATAATGTATTACCTGGGAAGGGCAGAACTTTGATTTTTCTGGATGGACAATAAACCCCAGCTGCTGGAATATATTGACAGCAGCTGCAACTCCCTGTTCAGCCAATTCCAGGGTGTGGCCGACAATTAAGATATCATCTAAATAGGCCATTACTATATGGTGTCGTTCTCGTAAATAAGCCATAATTGGTTTCACCAATTTAGTGAATAATCTAGGGGCTGTGGTAAGCCCGTTTGGCAAAGCCCTATATTGCCAGAGTTGACCCATCCAGATAAATTTCAAAAACCTCCTATAGTATTTTTGAATGGATACAGAATAGTACGCATCTTTTAAATCAATGCATGCCATAAAGCAACCATATGAAATCAATGATTTGGCTGTTTCAAAAGTGTCCATTTTTAAATGAGTATATGTTACAAAAGTATTTAAACGAGTCAGGTCAATAATGACTCGACAGCCTCCATCCTTCTTTGGTCTAGTGAATATATTAGAAACAAATTCAACTGGCTCATGAACTGTTTTCTCTACCACTCCCTTCTGTTCTAACCTTAAAATTTCCTTGTAGCCTGCTGCCTGTTCTGCAGCAGACAGTGTAAATGTTCGACCAGGCATGTGCTGGGATGGAGGAATGTCCCCATTAAGAAACTCAATTTTATGACCCTGAATATTTTGTAACACATACTCGTCACCAGTAATATCACCCCATGCTCCCAAAAAGAACCGAAGGCGCCCACCAACATGTGAGGTTAGACAAAGGGAAAAGAGAGAACCAGACCGCCTCACCTCCGTGGTTACCGGCGGTCTTTGACACGTGTGGGTGGACGTGGAGGTGCTGGGTTGGCTTGAGGGCGCGGCGTCCTCATCTCCACCAGGGTTTCTGCCGGCCCTGTCCTAAAAAAGCCCCCTGCTGCTGGGGCTGTTGGTAACGAGGTGGAGCTGGAGGGTAGATCCTTGTAGAGGTGCTGGCAGACCCTCATGGACGAACAAGCAGAGCTTTCGAGCCCGACGGCGTGGGGGCACTATGAGAGCGCATGAGTCCCACCGTCTTGGCTTGTTCGTCAAGCTCTTTGACTCTCTTCGAGAGATCTTCTCCAAAGAGCTGACGGGGCGGCGGCGGCGGCGGTGGTTTGCACAACCCTGCAAACTTAGGGTTGAGCGCCGGGCGGATGCTGCTTTTGCGGAACCCATTGATCTCATGTTGAGTTGCGCATAATAGAGCCAGAGCATCCTCCTGATCCAAATTTAATTCATCCCCATCAACCGACCGCACAAAGGCGGTAATACCGGCCGTGAGGAGCTTCAGGATCCGCTGAAGTTTCAGCTCTTGTTGACGGATAGCCGCACTGATGTTGCCCCATATCGGCGTATTGACCACAGGCACGTCTTAGTTGCCACATCAAGAAGTTCCTCCGCTGGTAAATCTGACGGAGGTGGTATGGGATCAACCAAAACCTCCTCATCCTGCTGCTCCAGGCTGATGGTGGAAGTTGGTGAAAAAGCCCCGTGCCTGTCGCTGCTGGACGCTTGCTGCTGTTGACCTTGAAGCAGGAGCTCCAGCAGCCGCTCCATACGGTCAATACGCCCCTCACCCTGAACACTCGGGTGGTCGGAGTCCTCCGGCTCTGAGAAAATGCTGGGGCCCCTATCATCGGCCCGCATCTCATCGAGGCCCACCCGGTGCCGGTAGTCGTCGCTAACAGCCGCCGAAGCGAAACTGCGCGATTCCCACGCGGGTGTGTTCAACCGCCTCCGTTTAGCGGGAGCTGAAGCCGCTGCCACTAAGGGCACTTGCGGCGTGGTGTCGGCACCAGCCGTAGCATGGATACCTGATGCCCGCGCGGGCTTGCCGGCTGCCCACGTCGTGGACCTTGCCGACGCATGGTCTCGCCCACCCATCCATGGGGGACTCGGCGACCGTGACGAGACCCGACCCAACCGACCCGTCCCGGCGTCGAGAGTTGGGGGGCGTCGACTGGACCTCACAGCCGCCCCGGGTCTCGCCCTGGAACCTGACCGCACCTCCGTGTCAGGTAATGCCTTAGCCCCGACAGGGTTAGGCTTCCGGGCTCCTGCCCTTCCCCTACTCGGAGGGTTGAGGGAAAAGGGCCGTGCAGCTGCACGTACCCCTCTGCTCGAGGTCGCCAGCAAGCCTGCTGATGACCTGACTGCCATGGCAGGGTCCTCCTGCTCTGGCGGCACACCACACTCCTCCTCGTCGAACTCCTCCGAACTGTGGTGTGCTGGCGGATCCGGACCTGTAAACACAGGGCTTACCGATATTCCCGCCTGTGTCCCGGCCTGCGCTGCAGGTACCGCCGATATCAATGGCTCCGGGACTGCTGACCGGCGACCTCGTCCAGACGTCCTCCGGCCCTTGGAACTCCCATCCATGTCCTGGCTGCAAGACACAAATCAGTACAACAAGGGCCACCAACTTAAGGTAGGATACTTACCTCAGTGGTTCCCTATGAAGGGCTGGCGAGGAGCGCGCTCCACCGCCAGCCGTCGCAGCAACGTTTTCCACATCTCGGTCCTAAAAGACTTCCCCCTTATCCTTAAACTGTGACCCCTTGTTCTGGACTTCCCCAACATCTTCCTGCATCTAGCCTGTCCAACCCCTTAAGAATTTTGGGTTACACAAAAAGCTGGAGAAAGTCAGCGGGTGCAGCAGCATCTAAGGAGCGAAGGAGATAGGCGACGTTTCGGGTCGAGACCCTTCTTCAGAATTTTGTAAGCCTCTATAAGATCCTTATATAACAGGCCCTTCATTGGGCCGAAGGGCTTGTTTTCACGCTGTACCTCTAAACTAAACCAATAAAGAACCTTGGAACCTTTGAACCTTTGAACGAAACTAAGGATAGTGTATGGAGTGATTGATGTTCGGCACAGACTCGGTGAGCTGAAATCTCTAAAGTACCGCGAGACTCCTTCCTAGGTTGTGTCTTCCATGGGATGGAAATATTGCGTTTAGTTTATTGACTTCAGTCTGTTGTCACGTGTACCGAGGTACAGGGAAAAGCTTGTTGTTATCGCGTGCTATCCAGTCAATCGAACCGTCCATAGTGTACAGGTGCATGATCGATAGGACATTTTACCCTTCTGTGGTGATATATAGATGCTGCCTGACCCATTGAGTTACTCCAGCACTTTGTGTCTTTTTTTTAAATAAACCAGCATCTGCAGTTCCCATTTCCAAGTCAAGCATTGTGATGGGCATCACTGGTGGAGTGAATGTAGGAAGAGCTGGTTTGCCTTGGATGGTAAAATGCCTTGGTACACGTGGCAATAAACTAAACTGAGATGAGGACAAACGTTTGCACCCAGAGAGTTGTGAATCTGTGGAATTCTCTGCCACAGAAGGCGGTGGAGGCCAATGTATCACTGGATGCATTGAAGAGAGAGTTAGATATAGCTCTTAGGGCTAACTTTGGAGTTTAGAAGGATGAGAGGGGATCTCATTGAAACATATAAGATTGTTAAGGGTTTGGACACGCTAGAGGCAGGAAACATGTTCTCGTTGTTGGGGGAGTCCAGAACCAGGGACCACAGTTTAAGAATAAGGAGTCAGCCATTTAGAACGGAGACGATGAAAGACTTTTTCTCACAGAGAGTGGTGAGTCCGTGGAATTCTCTGCCTCATAGGCTGGTTCTCTGGATACTTTCAAGAGAGAGCTAGATAGGGCTCTTAAAGATAGTGGAGTCAAGGGATATGGGGAGAAGGCAGGAGCAGGGTAGTGATTTTGGATGATCAGCCATGATCATATCGAATGTTTGGACAGGCTAGAGGCAAGAAACATGTTCTCGTTGTTGGGGGAGTCCAGAACCAGGGACCACAGTTTAAGAATAAGGAGTAAGCCATTTAGAACGGAGACGAGGAAATACTTTTTCTCACAGAGAGTTTGTGAGTCTGTGGAATTCTCTGCCTCAGAGGGCGGTGGAGGCGGGTTCTCTGAGGCAGAGAATTCCACAGACTCACAACTCTCTGTGAGAAAAAGTATTTCCTCGTCTCCGTTCTAAATGGCTTACCCCTTATTCTTAATAGCAGAGTCAGGGGATATGGGGAGAAGGCAGGAACGGGGTACTGATTGGGGATGATCAGCCATGATCACATTGAATGGCGGTGCTGGCTCGAAGGGATGAATGGCCTACTCCTGAGCCTGTTGTCTATTGTCAATTGTCTATTGTCTATTGAATGGCACTGCTGACTCAAAGGGCGGAATAACCTACTCCTGAATCTATTTTCTATGTTTCACAGAACTGAGCTGAACTGAACTGAACTGAACGGACAAACAAGGAACATGAACAGTTATTTTTGTATGTAATGCTGTTGCCAGTGGCTCTGACACTGCACATGCAGTAATCTCCTATTCATTTCATTCCAGAATAACATTTTCTGAAGGTCGTTTGTTCTTTATAGAAAGCAATTCATGAAATGATTTAAACCCAATGTTTACAAGGATGAGGGGAGATCAGGGGAGAAATCTACTGAATAATGAAATGTTTGGATCGTGCAAATGTCCGGATTAGTTCACTGTCGCTCTTACCGAGGTACAGTGACAAACTTTTGCGGCGCGCTAATCCGCCAGCAGAAAGATAACACACCATCACAGTTGAGCCATGGCGAGGGTATATCCACAAGTGGGAGAATCTAGGACCCAGCGAGCGCAGCCTCAGAATAAATGGACGATCCCAGGAGTGATTGGGTTAAGATATGATGAGCGTTTGACGTCACTGGGCCTGTGCTCGCTGGAGTTGAGAAGGATGAGGGGGGACCCTCATTAAAACTTACCAAATGGTGAAAGGACTGGATAGAGTGGATGTGGAGAGGATTTTTCCACCAGCGGGAGAGTCTGGGACTAGAAGGCACACCTTCAGAATAAAAGGCCGTACCTTTAGAAAAGAGATGACGAGAAATCTCTTTGGCCAGAGGGCGGTCAATAGACAATAGACAATAGACAATAGACAATAGGTGCTGGAGTAGGCCATTCATCCCTTCGAGCCTGCACCGCCATTCACTGTGATCATGGCTGATCATCCACAATCAGTACCCCGTTCCTGCCTTCTCCCAATATCCCTTGATTCTGCTATCTTTAAAAGCTCTATCTAACTCTCTCTTGAAAGCATCCAGCGAATTGGCCTTCTGAGGCAGAGAATTCCACAGATTCACAACTCTCTGGGTGAATAGGTTTTTCCCCTTCTCCGTTCTAAATGGCCTACCCTTTATTCTTAAACTGTGGCCCCTAGTTCTGGTCTCCCCCAACATCAGGAACATGTTTCCTGCCTCTAGCGTGTCCAAGCCCTTAATAATCTTACATGATTCAATAAGATCCCCTCTTCTCTCCTTTTTGCGTGTGGCGTGCACAGCCGAATGTTGCGGGACAACTTGTTGATCTTATTTGATCTTATTTGATTGTGCACGCCGGGTTGATTGCATTCGTCGAAAACAGGGCGGACCACTCGAAGGTTGCAATCTCCCACCCCAGATCCCCTCTCATCCTTCTAAATTCCAGTGAATACAAGCCCAGCCGTTCCATTCTATCAACATACGACAGTCCCGCCATCCCGGGGATTAACCTCGTGAACCTACAGTGCACTACATCTATAGAAAGAAATAGCTATTATTGCCACACACGGCTGTGGAGGCCAACTCTTTAAAGTGGAACTTGATAGCTTCCTGATTAGTTATGCCCCTGTCCCACTTAGAAAACCTGAACGGAAACCTCTGGAGACTCTGCGCCCCACCCAAGGTTTCCGTGCGGTTCCCGGAGGTTCCCACAGGGTTTTGTCAGTCTCCCTAATGGTCGAAAGTGGTAAAATCGGTAATTTTTTTAGTCGAAGCCGGTTGCGATGCTAGTTGAAGGTGGTTGCCGGAGGACAAAAACCTCCGGGAACCGCACGGAAACCTTGGGTGGGGCGCAAAGTCTCCAGAGGTTTCCGTTCAGGTTTCCCAAATGGGACAGGGGTATAAGGGTGTCAAAGGTTTGGGGGAGAATGGGGTTGAGAAGGAAAGATAGATCAGCCATGATTGAATGGCAGAACAGACTTGATGGGCCGAATGGCTTAATTCTGCACCTATGTCTTAATGAATATTAATGAATATTATTTACATTGTTTGCTAAGTGACAACCAGCCAGATCAGTCCTAGGGTTGACTGGATCATCTGAGGGATCTGTCCCAATACTTGTAGCGTCTCGTGGAAATCATTTTATCAGGATGCATCACCGCACGGTTTGGGAACAGCTCCTCACAAGACCACGAGGAATTGCACAGAAATGTGAAAGCAGCCCAGACCATCACACAAACCAACCTCCCTTCCATTGACTCCATCTACACCTCACGCTGCCTTGCCAAGGCCAGCAGCATCATCAAGGGCCAGTTTCACCCCCAGCCACTCTCTCTTCTCCTCTCTCCCATCAGACAAGAGGTGCAGAAGTGTGAAAACGCACGCACACTTGGTTCATGGCTACTTGGTCCTCCACAATATTCCAACTGGAATTTAAACTGGAGGTGGTGAAGGGAGGGGTTTAGCCAGAGAGGGTTGGTTATTGGGAAGAAAGTGCCACTTTAAATTTAGTTGCATCTGGCTGGGCAACCGTGGCTTGGTGGAGATTATTCCATGCTTTAACAGTGCGTGGAAAGAACGAACTGTACACATCTGTCTTTGAGGCTGGGACCACAAATTGGATCGAATGCCCTCGTCTGCTCCTAATTGGTTTGGGGTTGGTGTAGGTCTTGTGATCTATGTCTAGCTGACCATTTAACATTTTGTAAAAACAGGTCAAACGGTGAGCTTCACGTCTGTCTTGGAAAGGATTCCACCCCGCCCAGAGAATTCAGAAGTTTGGTGACACTCGCTTCTCTCTCGTAGGTGTTAGTAACAAATCGAGCGGCCTGTCTTTGGGCACACCTCCAGATTCAGGGACAGTTTCTTCTCAGCAGTTACCAGGCAACTGAACCGTCCTATCGCCAACTAGAGTGCGGTCATGAGCTCCAATCCACCTCATTGGAGACTCTTGGACTATCTTTAATTGGATTTGATTTTATTTTGCACCAAACATAATGCCTTTTATCCTGTATCTGTACACTATGGATGGCTCGATTGTAATCATGTATTGTCTTTCCGTTGACTGGTTAGAACGCAACAGAAAAGCTTTTCCCTGTACCTTGGTACACGTGACAATACACTAAACTAAACTGAGCTAAACTAAAGGGCCTGTCCTACCAGCATCCGACTCCATGCGATGAGTGCGATCAAACTAGAAGCGGGGGCCGCGCGGAGGTCGGGTGATCCCCTGTACAGGGCCGTTCCCACTAGCATGCGCCTGCATGCGGCAAGCGCGACCAAGCCGGCAGCGAGGGCCGCGCGGAGGTCGGGTGAGTGGCGCAACGCGGCGCAAAGTGAGGCGAACCTGGAGCGAAGTCTTAAAGGTAAATTCGCCAGGACAGAGAGGGGGACACAGAGAGGGGCACAGAGGCACACACACACAGAGGGCCACGGAGCCACACACAGAGAGGGTCACGGAGGCACCTACAGAGAGGGTCACGGAGGCACCTACAGAGAGGGTCACGGAGGCACGACGTCGAGGCGGTGTGTAATGGGTCGAGGCGACTGCGAGCCGACAAGCCGTTGCCGCGCGGAATTTTTGAACACAGTCAGTTTTTCGGAGCCCCGCGCGATGTTGGGACGAACTCCGCACAATTCCGCACGGCTCCGGCGATCGAAGTGGGACCGGCCCCGCGACGCTGGACGGCTCAAGCGACCACGTTAGGTCGCGCTCATCGCATGGAGTTGCATGCTGGTGGGACAGGCCCTTAAGCATTCTGTCAGCAAAACATTCTGTTCTGTTCCGAAACAAAACTAAACCAAACCAAGCCAAACCAAACTAAACTAAACTAAACTAAACTCGCAAGGGGAATAGATCGGACAGATGCACAGAGTCTCTTGCCCAGAGTAGGTAAATAGAGGATCTGTCCCATAGGGGGCATAGGTTTAAGGTGAAGGGGAGACAATTTAATAGGAATCTGAGGGGTAACTTTTTCACACAAAGGGTGGTGGGGGTATGGAACAAGCTGCCAGAGGAGGTTGTTGAGGCAGGGACTATCCCAACATTTAGACAGGTACATGGAGAGGACAGATTTGGAGGCCGGGTGGGACATGTTGGCCGGTGCGGGCAAGTTGGGCCGAAGGGCCTGTTTCCATGATGTATTACTCTACGACTCTAAGACTCCAAACGAAATGAAACTAAACTAAACAGCAATGGACAAACTGACCTTAATGCAAACCAACATTATTGTTAATTAAAGAATCTTCATATTTAGGGTCGCCAACTTTCTCACTCCCACATAAGGGACCAAAGGTCAAAATACGGGACAAATTCCCGACGGCAATTCGATGACTGACTGGGCCGTGTCTGGGTGAATGATGAGTCGGCCCCGGGTGCTGGACTGCACACAAAGCCCAGCCGGCGGGCCAGCTGAGGAGTTTTGGCCCCGGGGGCCGCGTGACAAAGTCCGGCGCCCCGTCCAACTCATGAACCGATGATCGGCCGTGAGAAGGGGAGGGGGGGGTGGTGTCGGTGGTAAGCGAAGGTCCGAAGGTATCACAGCTGGCCGGGCTGCCGACCGACCGACCGACAGGGCCACGGGCGAGGCGCTGCTGCTGCTGCTGCTGCTGCTGCTGCACTCCACGGGCTGCACTACGTCGGGGACGGGTGAGGCGGGGCCGGACGACCCGACAGTCCCCTCGACCCGAGTAGTAGCGGTCAAACACGGGACAAGGGCGGTCCCGTACGGGGCAATTAGCCCAATATATACGGGATGTCCTAGATAATACGGGACAGTTGGCAACCCTATTCATAGTGCCGATGTTGGCCACTCGGCCCATCGAGTGTATGTTAGTGCAAAAACAAATTGCCACATGAGCCCCAGGGACAAAAGAGCATCTGAGGACGCTGCTGTTTACAGCTGTTTGTGTTTCCTCCACATCCAACATCTGCGGTCTCTTGTGTCTGTCTCCATATGTGTGTTGGTTCTGGTCCTTCCCCGTAGACCTGTAAATTACTCTGTCTCAAGAGCCATCCACTTCCCTCTTCAGAACACCGGCTGATGTCAGTCTCTGAGGTGCCAAAGAAGAGAATCCGAGGACAGGCCTGGTGAGAGGAGGGGGGTGAACAGAAGGGGGCCTGGCGGGGGGTCTCCGAGAATGTAAAGGGGAACCCAGTGGGGGGGAGTGGGGGGGGGCACCGAACATGGGGGGGGGGGAGGGGCTGAGAACAAAGGGGGACCTAATAAAGAAGGGGGGGGGGAGGGCTGGTGAGAACAATGATGGGACCTAGCGAAGGGGGGGGGGGGGGGGGAAGGGAGAGGGCCACTGCGAATGGGAGGTGGGGGGGAGGCAGCTGCCACTTCTAGCTGAAGATAAGACTGTTCGATTAACTTTCTGTAACATTGTCGGCGCCAGAAACGTGGCGACATAGGTTTAAGGTGAAGGGCCGAATGGCCTACTCCGGCACCTATTGTCCATTGTCTATTGTCTAAAAGATTGAATAGTTTTCTCAGGGGTAACTTTTTCACACAAAGTTGTGGTGGGGCGTATGGAACGAGCTGCCGAGGGAGGTAGCTGAGGCAGGGACTATCCCAACATTTAAGAAACAGTTAGACAGGTACATGGATAGGACGGGTTTGGAGGGATGTGGACCAAATGCGGGCAGGTGGGACAGAATGTAGCTGGGACATGTTGACTGGTGTGGGCAAGTTGGGCCGAAGTGCCTGTTTCCACACTGTGTGTCACACTGTGACTCCATGACTCTAAGACACTCTGTGTACTGCCTCGGTGAGGTTTGCTGTGTGATTTTACCGGGTTGAATGCAAAACAAAGCATTTAATTTCAGTTTAGTTTATTGTCACGTGTACCGAGGTACAGTGAAAAGCTTTTGTTGCTCGCTAACCAGTCAGCGGAAAGACAGTACAATCGACCCATTCAAGATACATGATAAGGGAATAATATTAAGTGCAGGGAAATGCCAGTAATGTCCGATCAAACATAGTCCGATGGCCTCCAATGAGGTAGATAGTAGTTCAGGACCGCTCTCTTGTTGGTGATCGGATAAATCAGTCGCCTGATAGCAGCTGGGAAGAAACTGTCCCTGAATCTGGAGGTGTGTGTTTTCACACTTCTGTACCTTTTTGCCCGATGGGAGAGGGGAGAAGAGGGAGTGGCCGGGGTGCGACTTATAACCATATAACAATTACAGCATGGAAACAGGCCTTCTCGGCCCTTCCAGTCCGTGCCGACCATTTATTTTCCCCTAGTCCCATCTACCTGCACTCAGACCATACCCCTCCGTTCCCTTCCCGTCCATATACCTATCCACTTTACTTTTAAATGTTAAAATCGATCCTGCCTCCACCACTTCTGCTGGAAAATCATTCCACACAGCCACCACTCTCTGAGTAAAGAAGTTCCCCCTCATGTTACCCCTAAACCTCTGTCCCTTAATTCTCATGTCATGCCCTCTTGTTTGAATCTTCCCTACCCTCAATGGGAAAAGCTTATCCACGTCAACTCTGTCTATCCCTTTCATAATTTTAAAGACCTCAATCAAGTCCCCCCTTAACCTTCTGCGCTCCAAAGAATAAAGACCTAACTTGTTCAAGGACTTGTCCTTGATTGTACTGCCGGCCTTGCCGAGGCAGCGAGAGGTGTAGGTGGAGTCAATGGATGGGAGGTTGGTTTGTGCGATTGTCTGGGCTAGGCCCAAAATTGGGCAGCACGGTGGCGCAGCGGTAGAGTTGCTGCCTTACAGCGAATGCAGCGCCGGAGACCCGGGTTCGATCCCGACCACGGGCGCCGTCTGTACGGAGTTTGTACGTTCTCCCCGTGACCTGTGTGGGTTTTCTCCGAGATCCTCGGCTTCCTCCCACTTCCTAAAGACATACAGGTTTGTAGGTTAATTGGCTTGGCGTAAATGTAAAAATTGTCCCTAGTGGGTGCAGGATAGTGTTAATGTGCGGGGATCGCTGGTCGTTGCGGACCCGGTGGGCCGAAGGGCCAGTTTCCGCGCTGTATCTCTAAACTAGACTGAACTAATTAATTTTACGGTGCTGGCTCGAAGGGCCAAATGGCCTACTCCTGCACCTATTGTCTATTGTCTATTGATCACCGTTTGGTATGGACTCGGTGGGCCGAAGGGCCTGTTCTCTAAACTAAATTCACTGTACCTAGGTACATTTGTCAATAAAGTATCATTGAATCATTTCATCCATGAAGGTGCCTTCACATCAGGAGTAGACTGTGTTTTGTATCCAATGAATTGTTTGGCCAGAGTTACGTGAAAAACGTGACTGTACATCGTGCGCAGTGGGCCTCATTATCAGGATTAAAGCGAATGGCATTAATTTACACCTGGTAGAATTCACAAAGGAACGGTTCCTCACGGAACCCCCAGCGTCTTTCTTTTATACTTATCTGCTAATCAGAAGGTCAGGAGTTCAGATCTAATCCCGGATGTTCTAGCTTCTCGGGATAAATGAGTCGAAAGGCTCTCACCGTCACTTCAACCATTGTTGGATTCCTCATAGATTCATTTTTTAATTGTAATTTTTTTTGAATTAATTGAATTTTAATTTTGACAAGAATGAAGTAGAAAAAGAGAAAAAGAGCAGGAAAGAGAGAGAGTGAAAGAGCCAGTGAAAGTGTAAACCCCCTAAACTACCAAAGAGTGTAGTCGCAGAGTGAATGAGTAAAAAAATTTTTTAAATATATAATAATTTTTAAAGACAAAAACAAAAAATAATAAACAGAAAAGAAAATAAAAGACCAAAACGTGTTGATATAACCATATAACCATATAACAATTACAGCACGGAAACAGGCCCTCTCAGCCCTTCCAGTCCGTGCCGACCATTTATTTTCCCCTAGTCCCATCTACCTGCACTACTCAGACCATACCCCTCCATTCCCTTCCCGTCCATATACCTATCCACTTTACTTTTAAATGTTAAAATCGATCCTGCCTCCACCACTTCTGCTGGAAGATCATTCCACACAGCCACCACTCTCTGAGTAAAGAAGTTCCCCCTCATGTTACCCCTAAACTTCTGTCCCTTAATTCTCATGTCATGCCCTCTTGTTTGAATCTTCCCCACCCTCAATGGGAAAAGCTTATCCACGTCAACTCTGTCTATCCCTTTCATCATTTTAAAGACCTCAATCAAGTCCCCCCTTAACCTTCTGCGCTCCAAAGAATAAAGACCTAACTTGTTCAACCTTTCTCTGTAACTTAGTTGCTGGAACCCAGGCAACATTCTAGTAAATCTCCTCTGTACTCTCTCTATTTTGTTGACATCCTTTCTATAATTAGGCGACCAAAATTGTACACCATACTCCAGAATTGGTCTCACCAATGCCTTGTACAATTTTAACATTACTTCCCTACTCCTATATTCAATGCTCTGGTTTATAAAGGCCAGCACACCAAAAGCTTTCTTTACCACCCTATCTACATGCGATTCCACCTTCAGGGAACTATGCACAGTTATTCCTAGATCCCTCTGTTCCACAGCATTCCTCAATTCCCTACCATTTACCATGTACGTCCTATTTTGATTTGTCCTGCCAAGATGTAGCACCTCACACTTATCAGCATTAAACTCCATCTGCCATCTTTCAGCCCACTCTTCCAAATGGCCCAAATCTCTCTGGAGACTTTGAAAATCTACTTTGTTTCTCACCACACCCATCAACCTGTCCGTAAATCGGTTTAATTGCGAAGTTGTGTTGCACCATACTATGTTTGTAATGAATCAATTAAAGGAGACCATATCTTTGATTCCTCATAGATTTAATAGAGTCATAGAGCACGGAAACGGGCCCTCCGAACCAACTACCTCAATTGGAGACTCCCAACCTCTTAATCAAGGACGAGCCGCACCCCGGGCCACTCCCTATTCTCCCCTCTCCCATCGGGCAAAAGGTACAGAAGTGTGAAAACGCACACACCTCCAGATTCAGTGTTTAAGAAAGAACTGCAATAGACAATAGACAATAGGTGCAGGAGTAGGCCATTCAGTCCTTTGAGCCAGCGACACCATTCAATGTGATCATCCCCAATCAGTACCCCGTTCCTGCCTTCTCCCCATATCCCCTGACTCTGCTATTTTTAAGAGCCCTATCGAGCTCTGTCTTGAAAGCATCCAGAGAACCGGCCTCCACCGCCCTCTGAGGCAGAGAATTCCACACTCTCACCACTCTCTGTGGGAAAAAGTGTTCTGTGGGAAAAACCTTATTCTTAAACTGTGGCACCTGGTTCTGGTCTCACCCAACATCGGGAACATGTTTCCTGCCTCTAGCGTGTCCAAGCCCTTAACAATCTTATATGTTTCAATGAGGTCTCCTCTCATCCTTCTAAACTCCAGAGTGTACAAGCCCAGCTGCTCCATTCTCTCAGCATATGACAGTCCTGGAATTAACCTTGTAAACCTACGCTGCACTCCCTCAATAGCAAGAATGTCCTTCCCCAAATTAGGGGACCAAAACTGCACACAATACTGCAGATGCTGGAAAAATCGAAGGGAGACAGAAATGCCAGAGAAACTCAGTGGGTGAGGCAGCATCCATGGAGCGAAGGAATAGGTGACGTTTCGGGTCGAGACCCTTCTTCAGACAGATTCAGGGACAGTTTCTTCCCAGCTGTTATCAGGCAATTGAACCATCCCACCAACAACTAGTGAGCAGTCCTGAGCTTACATCTGCCTAATTGGAGACCCTCGGACTATCTTTGATCGGACTTTATCTCGCAGTAAACATTATTCCCTTTATCATGTATCTGTACACTGTGAATGGCTCGACTGCAAACATGTATAGCCTTTCCGTTGACTGGTTAGCACGTTACAAAAGATTTTCACTGTACCTCGGTAAACGTGACAATATGTTAAACTGAAGACAAAGTCAAGAGTCAAAGTCAAACAAACTTTATTGTCATTTAGAAATACATCGATATATGCAATTCCAAACGTAATTCCGTTGCATTTGGCTCCCTGTGCAACACGATAATTAACAGAAGGATAAACATGGATAAAATGGCTAAAAAGGATAAATAGACAATGGTGGCAGCCCATTACATGGCATTCAGGAGTCTGATGGCTCGTGGGAAGAAGCTGTTGCAGAACCTCGATGTTCTGCTCCTTATGCTACGATATCTTTTGCCCCAGGGCAGCAGAGTGAACAGTCCGTGGTGGAGATGTGTGGGGTCTTTTATAATACTGCTGGCCTTAGACACGCAACGTTTGGTCGCAATATCCCCGATTGAGGGGAGAGAGGTCCCGATGATTTTTTCCGCTGTCCTCACCACTCTCTGCACGGACTTCCAGTCGGAGGCTTTACAGTCCCCAAACCAGACAGAGATACAGCTGGTCAAAATACTCTCTATGGTGCCCCTGTAGAAAGTGGTGAGGATGGGATGGGGGAGGTGAGTTCGCCTCATCCGGCACAGAAAGTGCAACCGCTGCTGCGCTCTCTTAACTGTTGATGAGATGTTATTTGAATCTCAGCTTGCTCATGCTCCCCAAGATGCCCCATCTACACCACTCCCACCTGCCTGCATTTGGCCCATAAACCTCTCAATCTTTCCAACAAGATTCCTTCTGAACAAATTCAGGAAACGCTCTGTGGTATTCCAGCCAATAATTATCCTGCAGGTAACACTATTAAAATTCTGAGTGGCTTTAATTGGGTGAATAGAGATAAACTATTTCCCTCAGCAGAAAGAAAGAAAGAATTCAATAGTCAATGGTTATTTGTCACAAAAGCAACCGTAATTTTCGCATATATTACACACGAGGGCACCGCCGTTATTGGTGGCATCATTCAAAGTCCAAAGTCCGATGTACTGGAGCAGTTCCCATGAACCGACCTCTCCTCTCCTCTCCTCTCCTCTCCTCGGCCGGCCACCTTTGTGTCTCGGGGGCGCCTCCTGCAGCCGACCTTGAGGCATTACCCCGGTTCACCCTCCCACCGTGACCTACGTGGGTTTCCTCCGGGGTCTCTGGTTTCCTCCCACACTCCAAAGTGAATTCGCTTCGATAAGAAAATTGTATGTCGGTTCCTAGTGCGTGGGATATCGCCAGCTCTAATTCCAGGATTGGACTCGTAAGCCACCTGAGAGTCCATCAAAATAAATAAATAAATAGAATTTAAAATGGGGAAATAAATAAATAAATAAATACAACAGAACATAAAGCATCATTCTCGACCTCGAGGGACAGCCATGAATGCACTTGAGGTGCGGTGCGAAGGGCCTATTTTTGCACTGTATCCCTAAACTAAACTGAATTATGCAACATCTGTAGAAACTAGGAACTATATATGCTAATTGACTTGGTATCATTGTAAATTGTCCCTATGGTGTATGTAGGATAGAAACATAGAAACATAGAAATTAGGTGCAGGAGTAGGCCATTCGGCCCTTCGAGCCTGCACCGCCATTCAATATGATCATGGCTAATCATCCAACTCAGTATCCCGTACCTGCCTTCTCTCCATACCCTCTGATCCCCTTAGCCACAAGGGCCACATCTACTTCCCTCTTAAATATAGCCAATGAACTGGCCTCAACTACCCAGAGTGCCAGAGACCCACCACTCTCTGTGTGAAAAAAGTCCTTCTCATCTTGGGCCTAAAGGATTTCCCCCTTATCCATAAGCTGTGACCCCTTGTCCTGGGCCCCCCCAACATCGGGAACAATCTTTCTGCATCTAGCCTGTCCAACCCCTTAAGAATTTTTTAAGTTTCTATAAGATCCCCTTTCAATCTCCTAAATTCTAGAGAGTATAAACTGAGTCTATCCAGTCTTTCTTCATAAGACAGTCCTGACATCCCAGGAATCAGTCTGGTGAACCTTCTCTGCACTCCCTCTATGGCAATAATGTCCTTCCTCAGATTTGGAGACCAGAACTGTACGCAATACTCCAGGTGTGGTCTCACCAAGACCCTATACAACTGAAGTAGAACCTCCTTGCTCCTATACTCAAATCCTTTTGCTATGAAAGCTAACATACCATTCGCTTTCTTCACTGCCAGCTGTACCTGCATGCCTACTTTCAATGACTGGTGTACCATGACACCCAGGTCGCGCTGCATCTCCCCTTTTCCTAATCGGCCACCATTTAGATAATAGTCTGCTTTCCTGTTTTTGCCACCAAAGTGGATAACCTCTCATTTATCCACATTATACTGCATCTGCCAAACATTTGCCCACTCACCCAGCCTATCCAAGTCACCTTGCAGTCTCCTAGCATCCTCTTCACAGCTAACACTGCCCCCCAGCTTAGTGTCATCCGCAAACTCGGAGATGTTGCATTCAATTCCCTCATCCAGATCATTAATATATATTGTAAATAGCTGGTGTCCCAGCACTGAGCCTTGCGGTACCCCACTAGTCACTGCCTGCCATTGTGAAAAGGACCTGTTTTCTCCTACTTTTTGCTTTCTGTTTGCCAGCCAGTTCTCTATCCACATCAATACTGAACCCCCAATGCCGTATGCTTTAAGGATAGTGTTAGTGTGCGGGGTTTGCTGGTTGGCATGGACTCAGTGGGCCGAAGGGCCTGTTTCCGCGCTGTATCTCTACACTAAACTAAACTGACACAATTGTCTCTCCCCACACACCTTCCCCCGTGGTCTGATATTGCGATGGTTTATCGCTACCAGGGCTATTCGGTGGTGTTCTGAAGTATTCTGAGTTGTTCCAATAGCACCTCCTCCTGCACCTATTTTCTATGTTCCGATGATAGTGTTCTGAGGGAATCTCTTGCCCAGAGTAGGGGAATCGAGGACGAGTGGACATAGGTTCAAGGTGAATGGGGGGGAAAAGGTTCCATAAGAATCTGAGGGGTCACTTTTTCACACAAAGGGTGGTGAGTTTATGGAACAAGCTGCCAGAGGAGGCAGTCGAGGCTGGGACTATCCCAATGTTTAAGAAACAGGTACATGGATAGGACAGGTTTGGAGGGATATGGACCAAACGGAAGCATGTGGGGTTAGTGTAGCTGGGACACGTTGGCCAATGTGGGCAAGTTGGGCCGAAGGGCCTGTTTCCATGCTGTATCACTCTCTGACTCTATCACCATGACATTCCCAAACGTTAGCACTGCTGGGAGATCATGCTGAGTATTCCCATGCATTTGTTTCACATTATTCATCCTGATTGAATCAACCACCCTTGTGAATGTGTTTTGCAGTTAGCAGATATGTGCTCCTGGTTTGAAAAGACTTCCTGATGAAATTATGGTTTATTGATGTGATCGTGTCCTTTTAATTCTGCTGAGTGCCTATTCTTCTTGTGTGAGTCATGACAGGACTGGTGCTGGCAGATTGTACAATCAGAGTCCCAACACAGCCACAGGGTCCTGGACTCACACTGCAGCCTAACCTGTCCATGCAGACCAAGATGCCCCATCTAAGCTGGCCTCATTTACCCAGGTGACCCAGGTCTCTCTAAACCTTAATCATAGACAATAGACAATAGACAATAGACAATAGACAATAGGTGCAGGAGTAGGCCATTCGGCCCTTCGAGCCAGCACCGCCATTCAATGTGATCATGGCTGATCATCCCCAATCAGTAACCCGTTCCTGCCTTCTCCCCATATCCCCTGACTCCGCTATTTTTAAGAGCCCTATCTAGTTCTCTCTTGAAAGCGTCCAGAGAACCTGCCTCCTCTGGACCTAACATGGATGGTAGACAAAAATGAATGAACGCATGAATAAGTTTATTGGCCAAGTATTCACATACAAGGAATTTGCCTTGGTGCTCCGCCCGCCCGCAAGTGACAACATGACATACAGTGACAGTTAGGAATGACACATAAACCATTAAGCATTAATAATAAAACATTATTGATTAAACATGTGAATTAAATAAAATACCAGATCAAAGGGAGGCTACAGATTTTTGGCTGTTGAGTAGAGCAACTAAAATTGTTTTTATGTCTGGCTGTGGCAGCTTTGACAGTCCGGAGTCGCCTTCCAGAGGGAAGTGATTCAAAGAGTTTGTGGCCAGGGTGAGAGGGGTCAGAGATGATCTTGCCCGCTCGCTTCCTGGCCCTTGCAGTGGGCAGTTTGTCAATGGAGGGAAGGTTGCAGCCAATAACCTTCTCTGCTGATCGGACGATTCGCTGCAGCCTCCGGATGTCGTGCTTGGTGGCCGAGCCGAACCAGACCATGACGGAGAAGGTGAGAACAGACTCTACGATGGCCATATAGAATTGGACCATTGGACATAGAACTGGAGAAACTCAGCGGGTGAGGTAGCATCTATGGAGCAAAAGAATAGATGATGTTTCGGGTTTATTCTTCCCCCCCTACCCACCCCCACATCAGTCTGAAGAAGGGTCTCGACCCAAAACATCACCTATTTCCTTCGCTCCATAGATGCTGCCTCACCCGCTGAGTTTCTCCAGCATTTTTGTCTCCCTTCGATTTTCCCAGCATCTGCAGTTCTTTCTTAAACATCAATAACATGGACGGTCACTGCCTTTTTCCTGGGGTAAGGGAAGTCTAAAACTGAAGGTAGACACAAAATGCTGGAGTAACTCAGCGGGGCAGGCAGCATCTTTGGAGAGAAGGAATGGGTGACATTTCGTGTCGAGACCCTTCTTCAGACTGAAACTGAAGGCACCAAAGCTGAATGTGCGGGTTTGAGATGAGAGGGCCGAGATGTAATGGGGACCCAGGTGGTGTCACTGTCACTGTCACTGTATGTCATGTTGTTACTTGTGGGCAGAGCACCAAGGCAAATTCCTTGTATGTGAACACTTGGCCAATAAACATACTTACTTACTTACCTTTGAGGCAGGTTTTTCACACAGAGAGTGCAGAGAAATAACAGAGGCTGGTTCAATCGCATTTTTTAAAGGACATTTGGAGACGCATAGAGTTTGTCCGTTCTCCCCGTGACCGCGTGGGTTTTCTCTGGGTGCACCGGTTTCCTCCCACATTGCGAAGACGTACAGGTTTGTAGTTTAATTGGCTTCGGTGTAAAATTGTAAATTGTCCCTAGTGTGTGTAGGATAGTGCTAGTGTACGGGTTAATCCCTGGTCAGGGTGGACTCGGTGGGCCAAAGGGCCTCTTTCCACTCTGCACCTCTCCTGTAAAGTAAAATGCTACAGTTGTTAGATTGTTAGGAAGGGTTTAGAGCAGGGGAGGGGAACCTGCGGCCTTCTAGACCATTAAGTGCGGCCTTTTGAATGAATCCAAATTTTGTAGAACAAATCCTTTTATTTTTATTAATATGGTTTTGTTTGTCTTATTTTTTTAATTTTTATCTTAAAATGAATTTATTTGAAATACCAAAGAGTAAAAGACGATTCAACGGAATAATCCTCCCCGACTCACGGCCACAATTAAAACATTAGTAAGTCACGAGGGCTATTTTTTACAAAATAATGTACATTTTGAAGGATATCTAATTGAATTTTCTTGGAGGGTACACAAAAGGCTGGAGAAACTCAGCGGGTGCAGCAGCATCTAAGGAGTGAAGGAGATATAACCATATAACCATATAACAATTACAGCACGGAAACAGGCCTTCTCGGCCCTTCCAGTCCGTGCCGACCATTTATTTTTCCCCTAGTCCCATCTACCTGCACTCAGACCATACCCCTCCATTCCCTTCCCGTCCATATACCTATCCACTTTACTTTTAAATGTTAAAATCGATCCTGCCTCCACCACTTCTGCAGGAAGATCATTCCACACAGCCACCACTCTCTGAGTAAAGAAGTTCCCCCTCATGTTACCCCTAAACTTCTGTCCCTTAATTCTCATGTCAGATAGGCAACGTTTCGGGCCGAAACCCTTCTTCAGACTCAAGACTCCAGACTGAAGTTTCTTGGAAGCGGCCTTAGTAGATGACAGCTAACTTAATGCGGACTTCCAACATGAAAAGGTCCCCCATCCCCTGGTTTAGAGGGAGATGGGACATTGCAGGTAAATGGGACAAGCTTAGGCAGGCACCTTGGCTGACATGAATTAGTTGTATGTTGCCATTGAAAAAAGGCACAAGGTACTGGAGTGACTAAGCGAGCAGCGTCCCTGGAGAACACGGACAGGTGACGTTTCAGGACGGGATCTTTCTCCAGACTTCCCCCATCTCCGACATTCATCATTAGTCTGAAGAAGGGTCCCCTATCCTTGCCCTTCAGAGATAGACGCAAAATGCCGGAGTAACTCAGCTGGACAGGCAGCATCCCTGGATAGAAAGAACGGGTGATGATTTTGGTCGAGACCTTTCTTCAGGTTGAAAGATGCTGCCGAACCCATTGAGTTACTCCTGCAGTGTTAAAGAAGGAACTGCAGATGCTGGAAAATCGAGGGTTTATACAAAAGGCTGGAGAAACTCAGTGGGTGCAGCAGCATCTAAGGAGCGAAGGAGATAGAAACATAGAAAAATAGGTGCAGGAGTAGACCATTCGGCCCTTTGAGCCTGCACCGCCATTCAATATGATCATGGCTGATCATCCAACTCAGTATCCTGTACCTGCCTTCTCTCCATACCTCCTGATCCCTTTAGTCACAAGAGCCACATCCAACTCCATCTTGAATATAGCCAATGAACTGGCCTCAACGACCTTCTGTGGCAGAGAATTCCAGAGACTCACTACTCTCTGTGTAAAGAATGTTTTCCTCATCTCGGTCCTAAAGGAATTCCCCTTTATCCTTAGACTGTGACCCCTTGTTCTGGACTCCCCCAACATCGGGAACAATCTTCCTGCATCTAGCTTGTCCAACCCCTTAAGAATGTTGTAAGTTTCTATAAGATCCCCCCTCAATCTTCTAAATTCCAGTGAGTACAAGCCGAGTCTATCCAGTCTTTCTTCATATGAAAGTCTCGACATCCCAGATAGTCAACGTTTCAGGCCGAAACCCTTCTTCAGACTCTGCAGTTTGTGTCATTTTTTTTTGTGGAAAATCAGCATAATTCTTTGTGCTTCCTGGCCCGTTTCCATTCTGGATAACTCCGCTGCTCAATGGTCGCATAATATTTCCAGCAGGGATTCCCCAAACCCGTCTACTTGTAGTAACGACAGCAATAATTTCAATGCAGACAGTCTTTTAACCAGTGAATGTTGTGCATTGAATGTCAATGTCATTACTAAGAATAAAATGATATTAAAAATAGGCAACCGCACCAGAAGGTGCCGGTTTGCATTATAACATTTATTTTAAAAAACACAAGTAAGAAATGTAAGAAACAGGTGCAGTGGTTTGTTTCAATCAATCAAACTATATTGTCATTTAGAAATACATCGATATATGCAATTCCAAAGGAAAGTCCGTTGCATGTGGCTCCCCGTACAACACGATAATAAACAGAAGGATAAAATGGATAAAAGGATAAAATGGATAAAAAGATAAAATAGACAATTGGTGGCCGATTAGGAAAAGGGGAGATGCAGCGAGACCTGGGTGTCATGGTACACCAGTCATTGAAAGTAGGCATGCAGGTCCAGCAGGCAGTGAAGAAAGCGAATGGTATGTTAGCATTCATAGCAAAAGGATTTGAGTATAGGAGCAGGGAGGTTCTACTTCAGTTGTATAGGGTCTTGGTGAGGCCACACCTGGAGTATTGCGTACAGTTCTGGTCTCCAAATCTGAGGAAGGACATTGTTGCCATAGAGGGAGTGCAGAGAAGGTTCACCAGACTGATTCCTGGGATGTCAGAACTGTCTTATGAAGAAAGACTGGATAGACTCAGTTTATACTCTCTAGAATTTAGGAGATTGAGAGGGGATCTTATAGAAACTGACAAAATTCTTAAGAGGTTGGACAGGCTAGATGCAGGAAGATTGTTCCTGATGTTGGGGAGGTCCAGGACAAGGGGTCACAGCTTAAGGACTTTTTTCACACAGAGAATGGTGGGTCTCTGGAACTCTCTGCCACAGAGGGTAGTTGAGGCCAGTTCATTGGCTATATTTAAGAGGGAGTTAGATGTGGCCCTTATGGCTAAGGGGATCAGAGGGTATGGAGAGAAGGCAGGTACGGGATACTGAGTTGGATGATCAGCCATGATCATATTGAATGGCGGTGCAGGCTCGAAGGTCCCGCACCTATTTTCTATGTTTTCTATGTTTCTAATGGTGGCAGCCCATTACACGACATTCAGGAGTCTGATGGCTCGTGGGAAGAATCTGTTGCAGAACCTTGATGTTCTGCTCGTTATGCTACGATATCTTTTGCCCGAGGGCAACAGAGTGAACAGTCCGTGATGGAGATGTGTGGGGTCTTTTATAACACTGCTGGCCTTAGACACGCAACGTTTGGTCGCAATGTCCCCGATTGAGGGGAGAGAGGTCCCGATGATTTTTTCCGCTGTCCTCACCACTCTCTGCACGGACTTCCAGTCGGAGGCTTTACAGTCCCCAAACCAGACAGAGATACAGCTGGTCAAAATACTCTCTATGATGCCCCTGTAGAAAGTGGTGAGGGTGGGATGGGGGAGGTGAGCTCTTCTCATCCGGCGCAGAAAGTGCAACCGCTGCTGCGCTCTCTTAACTGTTGATGAGATGTTATTTGACCAGGTCGGACTGAGTTGCGTTTGTTGTCACTTTTACTGAGGTACAGTGAAAAGCTTTTGTTGCGTGCTAACCAGACAGCCGAAAGACCATATATGATTACAATCGAGCTGTCCACAGTGTACAGATACATGATGAAACGGACAACTTGAATAACATTTAAAGCATGAGAAAGCCCAGTAACGTCCGATCAAAACGTTTAACAAGGAACTGCAGATGCAGCAACATCGAAGGTAGACAAAATTGGTGGAGAAACTCAGCGGGTGAGGCAGCATCTATGGAGAAACTGTCTTCGGAGGGAGGAGGAGAACTTCTTCAAAGTAGGCATAGGTTCACCTGCACCTCCTCCAACCTCGTCTATTGCATCCGCTGCTCTAGGTGTCAGCTGCTCTACAATGGTGAGACAAGCGTAGGCTCGGCGATCGCTTCGCCCAACACCTCCGCTCGGTTCGCAATAGCAAACCTGATCTCTCGGTGGCTCAGCACGTCAACTCCCCCTCCCATTCCGAATCCGTCCTGGGCCTCCTCCATGGCCAGAGTGAGGACCACCGTAAATTGGAGGAGCAGCACCTCATATTTCGCTTGGGAGGATTGCACCCCAGCGGTATTAACATTGACTTCTCTAATTGCAGGTAGGCCAAACTGCCTCCTCCCCTTCTCATCTCTCCCTCAGCCCACTGGCTCCTCCTCTTCCTTTCTTCCTCCCGCCCCCCTCCCCCTCCCCGCCCGCACCCTCACATCAGTCTGAAGAAGTGTTTTGACCCGAAACCTTGCATATTTCCTTCACTCCATAGATGCTGCTGCACCCGCTGAGTTTCTCCAGCATTTTTGCCTACCAACATCCGATCAAAGATAGTCCGAGGGTCTCCAATGATGTTGATGGTAGCTCCAGACCGCTTTCAAGTTGGTAGGATGGTTCAGTTGCCTGATAACAGCTGGGAAGAAACTGTCCCTGAATCTGGAGGTGTGCGTTTTCACACTTCTGTACCTTTTGCCCAATGGGAGAGGGGAGAAGAGGGAGTGGCCGGGGTGAGACTCATCCTTGATGATGCTGCTGGCCTTGCCGAGGCAGCATGAGGTGTAGATGGAGTCAATGGAAGGGAGGTTGCTTTGTGTGATGGTCTGGGCTGCGTCTGGCTTGTCTATTCAGATCCTGGTATGCCATACAATGGGTGGCCCTCTACCCCATACACCAGTTGCCTTTCCTATCCTCGTCCATTAATTCCTCCAAAATCCAGAAATATATTATATAGATTCAGTCATACAGCGTGGAAACAGGCCCTTCGGCCCAACTTGCCCACATCGGCAACATGTCTCAGCTACACTAGGCCCACCTGCCTGCATTTGGCCCATATCCCTCCAAACCTGTCCTTTCCATGTACCTGTTTAAATGATTCTTCAATGTTAGGATAGTGAGTGCCTCAACTACCTCCTCCTGCAGCTCGCTTCATACACCCACCATCCTTTGTGAGAAACAGTTAGCCCTCAGATGCCTATTAAATATTTTCCATTTCACCTTAAATCAATGTCTTCTGGTCCTCGATTCCCCAGCAGTGGCCAGAAGGCCCTGTCTGTCTACCCGATCTATTCCTCTCATGATTTTATACACCTCTATCCGACCTCTATATTTATCTAGTTTGGGATGAAAACAATGATGGAGACCTCACTGTAACATCTTAAGACTGAGTCATAGAGTCACAGGGTGATACAGTGTGGAAACAGGCCCTTTGGCCCAACTCGTCCACACCGGCCAACATGTCCCAGCTACACTAGTCCCACCTGCCTGCGCTTGGTCCATATCCCTCCAAACCCGTTCTATCCATGTCTGTTTCTTAAATGATGGGATTTGACTGAGGTGAGAAAAAACGTTTTAACCCAGAGAGTTGTGCATTTGTGGAAATCCCTGCCTCAGAGGGCAGTGGAGGCCAAGTCACTGGATGGATTTAAGAGAGAGTTAGATAGAGCCCTAGGGGCTGGTAGAGTCAAGGGACATGGGGAGAAAGCAGGCACGGGTTATTGATTGGGGACGATCAGCCATGATCACAATGAATGACGGTGCTGGCTCGAAGGGCCGAATGGCCTCCTCCTGCACCCATTTTCTATGTTTCTATGTATCCCTTAGTCAGAGGGATACATGTTTCTATGTTTCTAACATCGGAATATTCAGAATGTTCACCATTTGCTGCTTGGAAAGATCTCAGCTTCTGAAAAGGCTTATCATTCATTGTGAGACTGTGCTCTAGGGTCCAGAGAAAACATCCTTTCCATATCTTGTCCGTTGAATCTTGTAAAGGTTTAGCACGTTTTTCTTTGTATTAGTGTTAGAGAAGAAGTGCGGAAACAGGCCCTTCGGCCCACACCCACCAGTGATCACCCCTTACACTCACACTATCCAACACACACACAGACTCCATACAGACAGCACCCGTAGTCAGGATCTAACCTGGGTCTCTGGCGCTGTGAGGCAGCAACTCTACCACTGCCGTTTACAGATATATCTTCTCATTTTAATAAGCTCTGAAGTATACAGCCCCAGTCATAGTTTGTCGGAGTATTACAGCACAGAAACAGACCCTTTGGTCCAACTTGCCAATGCCGACCAAGATGCCCCATCTAGACCCATCGACCCATGTTTGGCCCATTTCTCTTTACACCTTTCTTATCCATTTATCCTATGTGTGTAGGAAGGAGCTGTAGGTAGGAAGCTGCTGGTTTACACCAAAGGTAGACACAAAATGCTGGAGTAACTCTGCGGGACAGGCAGCATCTCTGGAGAGAACCCTGTTACTCTGAGTTACTCCAGCACTTTATGTATATCGTCCCCTTATGCTTATACTTAAAGCATAAGGGGACGATATACATAAAGTGCTGGAGTAACTCAGAGTAACAGGGTTCTCTCCAGAGATGCTGCCTGTCCCGCAGAGTTACTCCAGCATACATATGAGACTTCTCTGCCTTCCCTAGACAGCAGTATAATGTTATTTCCATCAGGAGAGCAAAAATGGTATACGATAATTCAGGCTGCTTTCACCTTTAATAGAGTTTCATATGGGAAACTCTGTGCCAGCGCCCTTTATGTGGTGACTAATTGCATACTTTGGGTCTGCAAGCAAAGAACTTGTCACATGTGAAAATAAGATATTCATTCATATGATGAGCATTTGTCGGAACCGGGCCTGTACTCGCTGGATTTAGAAGAATGAGGGGGGACCACAGTGAAACATGCAGATATAGTGAAAGGCCTGGATATAGTGGATGTGGAGAGGATTCCACTAGTGGCAGAGTCTAGGACTAGAGGTCATAGCCGCAGATTTAAAGGACGTTCTTTTGAGAAGGAGATGAGGAGAAATTTACTTAGTCAGAGGGTGCTGAATCTGTGGAATTAATTGCCACAGAAGGCTGTGGAGGCCAAGTCAGTGGATATATTTAAGGCAGAGATAGATAGATTATTGATTAGAATCATAGAATCATAAAATATAGGTGCAGGAGTAGGCCATTTGGCCCTTCGAGCCTGCACCGCCATTCAATATGATCATGGCTGATCATCCAACTCAGTATCCTGTACCTGCCTTCCCTCCATACCCGCTGATCCCTTTAGCCACAAGGGCCACATCTAGCTCCCTCTTAAATATAGCCAATGAACTGGCCTCAACTACCTTCTGTGGCAGAGAATTCCACAGACTCACCACTGTGTGAAAAAGAATCTTCTCATCTCGGTCCTAAAAGACTTCCCCCTTATCCCCAAAATATGACCCCTTGTTCTGGAGTTCCCCAATATTGGGAACAATCTTCCTGCATATAGCCAGTCCAACCCCTTAAGAATTTTGTAAGCCTCTATAAGATCCCCCCTCAATCTCCTAAATTCCAGCGAGTACAAGCCAAGTCTATCCAGTCTTTTTTCATATGGAAGTCCTGCCATCCCAGGAAACAGTCTGGTGAACCTTCTCTGTACTCCCTCTATGGCAAGAATGTCTTTCCTCAGATTAGGAGACCAAAACTGTACGCAATACTCCAGGTGTGGCCTCACCAAAACCCTGTACAACTGAAGTAGAACCTCCCTGCTCTTGTACTCAAATCCTTTTGCTATGAATGCCAACATACCATTCGCTTTCTTCACAGCCTGCTGCACCTGCATGCCTACTTTCAATGACTGGTGTACCATGACACCCAGGTCTCATTGCATCTCCCCTTTTCCTAATCGGCCACCATTCACATAATAATCTACCCTCCTGGTTTTGCCGCCAAAGTAGATAACCTCACATTTATCCACATTATACTGCATCTGCCATGCATTTGCCCACTCACCCAACCTATCCAAGTCACCTTGCAGCCTCCCAGCATCCTCCTCACAGCTAAAACTGCCCCCCAGCTTCGTGTCATCCACAAACTTGCATTTAATTCCCTCATCCAGATCATTAATATATATTGTAAATAGCTGGGGTCCCAACACTGAGCCTTGCGGTACCCCACTAGTCACTGCCTGCCATTCTGAAAATGACCCGTTTACTCCTACTCTTTGCTTCCTGTCTGCCAGCCAGTTCTCTATCCACTGAACCCCCAATACCGTGTGCTTTAAGCTTGTATGCTAATCTCTTATGTGGGTCCTTGACCCGGACCTTAGTACGGGTGTTTGGTGTTAGACAATAGACAATAGGTGCAGGAGTAGGCCATTCGGCCCTTCGAGCCAGCACCGCCATTCAATGTGATCATGGCTGATCATCCCCAATCAGTACCCCATTCCTGCCTTCTCCCCATATCCTGACTCCACTATCTTTAAGAGCCCTATCTAGCTCTCTCTTGAAAGTTACGGGGAGAAGGCAGGAAAATGGGGTTAGGAGGGAGAGATAGATTAGCCATGATTGAATTGCGGAATGGACTTGATGGGCCGAATTCACTTATGACCTTATGCCCATTCATTCATTCATTCCTACGGAAATATGCGTGGAGAACGGTGATGGTTGTTTCAGTACCTTGGACAGCGACCTACGTTTGTGAGGGCCGTGGGCAGCATTTCCAGCACCTTGGACAGCGACCTACGTTTGTGAGGGCCGTGGGCAGCATTTCCAGCACCTTGGACAGCGTCGCTGGATCAACTTCCCCAACAACAGAACGAGAGCACAAAAGTGCTGGAGAAACTCAGCGGGCCAGGCAGCATCTGTGGATCGAATGGACAGACGGGGGTCGGGGACCCGTCTTCAGATTGACTGCAGCGGTGGGAGAAAGCTGGAACAGGAAGATAGAGACGGGACAAAGCCTGGCAAGCGGTGGCGCAGCGTTGGAAAAGCTGCCTTACTTACAGCGCCAGAGTCCCGGGTTCGATCCTCACCTCGGGTGCTGTCGTTACAGCGCTTGCACGTTCTCCCCGTGACCTCGTGGTTTTCCTCCGGGCACCCAGGTTTCCGCCCACGCTCCAAAGACGTACGGGTTTGTCGGTCAACTGCCCCTTGGGTGTAGGATAGTGCGGGGGCATCCATGGTCGGGCTGAAGGGCCTGTTTCTACGCTATAGTCCCAAGCTAAACTTTAACAGGGAATGAGCGTTTGATCAGCAGATAGGTGAAGTGACGAAGGAAAGTGATGAATAGGTGATAACATGATGTCAGATAAAGAGGCTTAAAATGTAAGGCGGGGGGATGGGATGTGGGTGAAAGGGGGAGGGAAGGGGTGGTTGGGGAACTAGGGTGGATAAAAGGGGAAACATGGACTCGGTGGTGGGGGATGACTTACAGCTGAATCTCAATGTAGATTATTTCATACCTTCAGATGTCAGACCTGCCAACATGAGCAGACTGTATCTGAATACTAATTCCAAAGTGTTTGTGCTGTATTGTGCATTGGTCCAAACTGACGGCTCAGAATCAGGTTGAAGCAAGGAGCTCTAGACAGAGCTATGAAGCATGGAGACAGCCCCTTCTGCCCACCGGGTCAGTACCATCAACCAAACGCCCATTCACACTAAATGTGTACGAAGGAAGTGCAAATGCTGGTTTACACCGAAGATATCACCCAGAGCAGAGGAATCGAGGGCCAGAGGACATGGGTTCAAGCTGAAGGGGAAAAGAGTTCGTAGGAATCCAAGAGGTAACCTTTTCACACAAAGGATGGTGGGTGTGTGGAACAAGCTGCCAGAGGTGGTAGTTGAGGCTGGGACTATCCCATCATTTAAGAAGCAGTTGGACAGGTACATGGATAGGACCGGTTTGGATGGGATATGGGCCAGGCACAGGCAGGTGGGACTAGTGTAGCTGGGACATGGTTTTTCAGTGTGGGCAAGGTGGGTCGAAGGGCCTGTTTCCACACTATCACTTTATGACCCTTTATGACACAGAATGCCAGAGTAATCCGGAGGGACAGGCCGCAACTCTGGAGAGAAGGGATGGGTGATGTTTCTTCACTCTAAAGAAGGGTCTCGACATGAAACATCACCCATTCCTTTTCTCCGGAGATGCTGCCTGTCCCGCCGAGTTGCTCCAGCATTTCGTGCCCATTCACACATCTCATTTTATTCCACCCGAGCATAATTCCGTCACCTTCCAAACCCAGAATCTACCACTCACCTACACTCGAGGGGCAACTCACAGACCAAATTGACCTACCCACCCTCGAGTCCTTGGCTTGTAGGAGGAAACTGGGGCGAACGAGCAGACTCCACAGAGACAGGATTGAACCCGGGTACCTGGTGCTGGACACATGAGGTGGCAGCTCTACCAACCGCTCAGGGACAGACAGACAAGATATAGATCACAAACACATGGGATAGATCAGAAGGCCATGTGATAGTAGCAGAATTAGGTCATTCAGTCTCCGGAATTCTCTGCCACAGAGGGTAGTTGAGGCCAGTTCATTGGCTATATTTAAGAGGAGTTAGATGTGGCCCTTGTCGCTAAAGTGGTCAGGGGGTATGGAGAGAAGGCAGGTACGGGATACTGATTGGGGATGACCAGCCATGATCATATTGAATGGCGGTGCTGGCTCGAGGGGCCGAATGGCCTACTCCTGCACCTATTGTCTATTGCCTGTCAAGTCTACTCCGCCATTCATTCATGGCTGATCTATCTCTCCCTCCCATAACCGCATTCTCCTGCCTTCTCCCCATTACACCTGACACCCCTACTAATCAGGAATCTATCTATCTGTCTTAAATACATGTGTAAAATGCTGGAGTGATTCAATGGGCCAGCCAGCATCTGTGGAGGGAATGGACAGACGCTGCTTTAGATAGAGGGAAACGATGGGGGGGGGGGGGGGGGGAAATCATGTTACAGTCTATATATAACATTGTGAGAGGCGTAGATAGAGTAGAACCTTTTTCCCAGGAAGGTGAAATCAAATACTAAAGGGCATAGCTTTAAAGTGTGGTTCAAACGTGTTAAAAAAACGTGTGCCTGGAACACGCTGCATGGGGTGGTGGTGAAGGCAGATGGCATAGTGCATTTAAGAGACTTTTGGAGAGGCTGGGAATGGAGGGACATGGGATTTGTGCCGGGGAGATGAGACTTGTTCAGCACCATGCTAGTAACAGACATTGTGGGCTGAATGGCCTGTTCCCGTGCTGTACTGCTCTGTGTAGGAAGGAACATGCAGATGCTGGTTGACACCAAAGATGGACACAGAATGCTGGGGCAGCTCAGCGGGACAGGCAGCACCTCTGGAGAGAAGTGACAGGTGACGTGTCGGGTCGAGGCCCTTCTTCAGGCCCTATTGACTTATTCCTTTTCTCCAGAGATGCTGCCTGACCCGCTGAGTTACTCCAGCACTCTGTCCATCTTCGGTGTAAACCAGCATCTGCAGTTCCTTCCCACGCATTAAGTGCAAAGAATTTTACAAAAGATCCAGTGGTGGAAAGGACAGGGATGGGACAGGTTTAGTGGGACATGGACCAAGCGCAGGCAGGTGGGACTTGTATTATAAACAACAGACAATAGGTGCAGGAGTAGGCCCTTCGGCCCTTCGAGCCAGCACCGCCATTCAATGTGATCATGGCTGATCATCCCCAATCAGTACCCCGTTCCTGCCTTCTCACAATATCCCCTGACTCCGCTATCTTTAAGAGCCCTATCCAGCTCTCTCTTGAAAGTATCCAGAGAACCTGCCTCCACCGCCCTCTGAGGCGGAGAATTCCACAGACTCGCCACTCTCTGTGAGAAAAAATGTTTCCTCGCCTCTGTTCTAAATGGCTTACCCCTTATTCTTAAACTGTGGCCCCCTGGTTCTGGAGCTGGGACATGTTGGCCGGTGTGTGGGGCAAGTTGGGCCGAAGGGCCTGTTTCCACACTGTATCACCTTAAGACTCTGTGAGACGATAACTGTAGCCAGTTCCTTTTGGGCTCCTGTGCACGCCACAGGTTGAAAATCAGGGGCTCTGGAAGTGGGAAAAGGGGGGGCGATTTTCGCCCGGGCAAGGCCGCAATCCTTTATTGTGTAAAAAAAACCCCACCCACAGTGAGTCACGGGTGAAGCTTATGTGCCTTAACCCGGAGATGTCACGCCAAACTCACGGACTGCTCTCATTCCATCGCAGCGGTCGCTGGATTAATGCTAAATCTGCTCTGGCTAATTAGCGTCCAAGGACGAGCAGGGCAAATGGAAATGGCGAGCTAAGACTATCTCCACCTTCTGCCGAGAAAATCACGTCCCGCCCCTTGTACCCACAAATTGGCTAATTGAACAGACCACCAGTGACAGGTCACGTATTTAAATAATGTGCTCGATGTACACAGACATGTACACACATGTGTATAAATGCACACATATATAAAACACCTGCACACGTATTAGTGTATTCCACGCAACTACAGACGTCTATAAGCATATTAATCCCAAATACATATACACGATAAAAAATAACTGCATGCTAAATTACATTAACACACACACACACTCACATACACACACGTACAGGTGCACACACACACACGTACATGCACACACACACACACGTACATGCACACACACACACACACACACACACAGGTACAGGCACACACACACACGGGTACAGGTACAGGCACACACAAACGTGTACAGGTACAGGCGCACACACACACACAGGTACAGGCACGCACACACAGGTACAGGCATGCACACACACGTACAGGCACACACACACACGTACAGGCACACACACACGTACAGGCACACACACACCCGTACAGGCACACACACATCCGTACAGGCACACACACATCCGTACAGGCACACACCCACGTACAGGCACACACACACCCGTACAGGCACACACACACCCGTACAGGCACACACACACCCGTACAGGCACACACACACGCGTACAGGCACACACACATGTTTTGTTAACATTGAAACACGAACGCAGCACTTTGGAAATAAACAAGGCCACATCAATCGGTTCATATCTCAATATATTTCAGTTCCGTTGCTGCATGTTTAATGTACAATACAAAACAAAAAATAGCCCAGAGTATCTCAACAATTGGCACGTTTGACAATCGGTCAAAACCTTTATTCACCCCCCCTCCCCCTTTACCCCTCCCCGACCTCCACCCCCCCCCCCCCCCCCCCTCCCCTCCCACCCCAACACCCCCGGTTTTGATAGCTGTTTCTTTGTCATTGAGTGAGCGAGAGGAAAAAAAAACCCCATTACATTCAGAGAATGACAGAACGGCATTCTGCGGATCAAATGTGCAAAAATTAAACGGCGGCTGGAAAACACAACCGTGAAAAAGCAGACACGAATCCCTCCCATCTCGATCTCTGCAACACACACACACACACACACACACACACACACACACACACACACACACACACTAACACAATCACACACACACACGCCACCCAGTCTTGGCCAAGGCGCTGGAACAAATCTCTTTCCCAAATGGGAAAAAATAAATTAATGTATGTGTACGCACATAGATATATATATATAAATATTTAAACTCAAATTTATACATATATATATATATATATTTGAGTTTAAATTAATCCTCTATCCACAGCATGTATCCAAAAAAATAACCCGTGGAACCGCGCGAAACTGCTCGTGAAACCGGCCTCATGTTACAATGACAATATCATGCAAGCCTTTGTCATCTCCAAATGACCAAAAAAAAAGAAAAATAAACTTAGAATCATCTTTCAGAAATGAACAATGACCACCGTTGACGCTGCGATTCACAGCACGGTTTGGACAAATCTAAACTCAGAGATTTAAGGATTTAAGCTTCAGTTTCTGATGCTGCAATTCTACGCCAATCTGGTTTGGTGAGAGGGGGGGGGGGGGGGGGGGGAGATTTTATTTTTTTGTTCGGCTTCAAGGCCAGTTTTTATTAAACAGATTTCGTCCAAACACTCTGGGTCCCCGGGTCTTGGAACTGCTCTCTGAGATTAACAATGGACACTTGCTCGGCACCCACTCGTTCGGCTATTATATAGAATTATAATTCTTGTTATTTTTATTGATTAAAAAAAAAAGACTATTCTAACGGTCCAGACTTATTATATACTGCCCATTGGAGTCTCTGGTGTTGGATTCGTTCTTGAGATCTTGGAAGACCTCGGTGAAGTAATGGGGATCTGAGTTTATCCTGAGCATCTTGGCACTCATCTGGTCGATGATGGCCAGGCTCCGTTCCCAGAAGACCTCCTTGTTGGTTTCCACCAGAAAGGGCTTCAGCGGGTAAGAGATCTCGTTGCCCATGTAGGAGTAGGCGAGGTAGAGACAGGTGAGGAAGGTGGCTTGAAGTTCGAAGTCGGTGGCGATCTCCCCGTCCACCACCTCCCTGCAGAGGAGGTAGACGAAGACCACGTTGGCCGGGGTGATGAAGCCTTGGTCTTGCCAGCCCTGGATCAGCAGCGAGCGGTCCACGTTCCTGAACCACAGCACCGGCTCGTTGGCGTTCAGCTGCTTCAGGCGGTAGCACCGGCGGCACAGGAATTCGCCCAGGCTGCGGAGGAGCTCCCCGGTGGAAGCCTGCACCACCACCCGCCGAGGGGAGGAGCAGAGGCCGCCGCCGCTAGGCTGCTTCTGGGAGGGCTGGAGGTTCTTGGTCGTGGGCTTGAGGGCGGTGGGAGCCACCGGGACCGGCACGGGGATGGGGACGCTGGGAGGCTTCTGTTGCCCCGGGTAGGGTTCGGGGCCGCTCGGGGCTTGGCCCAACAGTGGGCAGGACTTCTTGAGGTTCTCGCTGTTGAGCTGTTTCACCGCATCGTTGTTCCCCGAGGCGTATACCTGAATTGCCGGCGTCGGGTTGACCTTCTTGGCGTTCTTCTTCTTGGCGGAGGCGGCCACCAGACGCTTCCAGGTGAGGGCGGAGATGAGGACCGAGTGCTTCTTCAGGCTCTTCTCCTTGGCGCTCTTGCCACCCTGTGGGCCACCTTCCACCTTGCCCTTGGGCTCAGGAGACAGCGAGAGCACGGTGCCCATGTCCCTCTCTGGAATCCGACTGCACCGCCTTGCACTGCTGGAGGTATCTCCTCTGGTGGACCTCTCACTGGTATCTGGAGAAGACACACGCTCGACCTCCCCCTGGGATGCCCCCGTTCAACAAAGCCTCATTGGACTTCGAGGTTGTCGCTTCCAGGTGCTCAGGGGTGGGGGGGGGTGTTCTGGCCCAGGGATGGAGTAGACCTTGGGGTGGGTTCGCCAGTCGCTCGGACCAACCTGTCACCAGCCGGTGTTAGGCTGAACTGACGCGGTCTGTCTCATCCATCCACCCTCCCCTCCCCTCCCACTAGCACCACCACCACCCTCCTCGCCCCTCCCTGCCGGCTTGGATGGTCAGACAGCACAGCCAATCACAATATCCAACTCATCGCCAGAGGGCAGCCATCCCACCTATCAGAGTGGAGGCGGCAACGACCTCGACCAATAGCCACCAATCTCATCCCAGTCGGCCAATCAGCGTTGGGGAAACCCAGGAGGCCCCGCCCTCTTCTGGCCTGGGGGGAGGGACCTGAAAGGCATGAATGGCAGCCGAATCAACCAATGACAAGGCAAGGATGGGTGACAGGCAGGCTTGATGTCCAATAGAACACATCGTACTATGGCAAAGGGGGAAGGGCCATGTTTGCCAGCTGTGGCTGATGATTGGGTGAGTCAATTGCGTTGCTTTGCAGAATTAACTGAGCCTGGAGACCAATGTTACCTTTAAATTCCAGTTAATATTCTTGCATTTGTGGGTTTTTTTTTAATTTAAAAAGATGCATTTTGCTTATAGAATTTCAAGATGCAAGACTAAGGCCGCTGCATCGTTGATCAGCGATAGAAACAATGTACAATTTATACAAGAGGGAGGAGGAGGAGGGGGGAATGTCCTTTGCTGGCGTTGATGCTACTTCAGTTTTCAGCTAGCACGCTCCTAAACAGAACACAATATCTGCAGACCCATTCACACCCACGAATCTGTAAATACAATTAGAAAGGAAAACAAGTGTTACATTCCATTCGGTGCAACGCCCTTTCGGTGAAAGACGATTCGCAGGTGATCGCTGCAAGGATCTGTCCTGATCTCCGTTGAGATTAGCGTGGTGTGAATGCGATAATGCATGGGAACCATGTTTTTTTTTTTTGGTTCCCCATGTCAATGCCCGGCTGGGTTGCAGTCGGAACAAACAGGGTTTGGGCCAAAGGCACGCGTCTTAATGGGGAGGGGAGGGGAAAGGAAACCCATTGTCGAAAGCGGCAGTCATTTGCATTTGTTTAGCGCCAGGAACGATTGTCATCACCAATTTTGCCCGCAAGCCACGTTAGGAGATGTTAGTTCACAAGTGATAGAAGAGGAATTGGGTCATTCGGCCCGTCGGTGTCAGAGATTATGGGGAGAAGGCCGGAGAATGGGGTGAAGGGTTAAAGAAGGGACTGCAGATGCTGGAGAATCGAGGGTTACACAAAAAGCTGGAGAAACTCAGCGGGTGCAGCAGCATCCAAGGAGCGAAGGAGATAGGCGGCGTTTCGGGTCGAGACCCTTCTTCAGACCTTCTTAATGGGGTTAAGGGGTTGGACAGGCTAGATGCAGGAAGATTGTTCCCGATGTTGGGGGAGTCCAAAACAAGGGGTCACAGTTTAAGGACAAGGGGGAATTCCTTTAGGACCGAGATGAGGAAAACATTTTTCGCACCGAGAGTGGTGAGTCTCTGGAATTCTCTGCTACAGAAGGTAGTTGAGGCCAGTTCATTGGCTATATTTAAGAGGGAGTTAGATGTGGCCCTTGTGGCTAAAGGGATCAGGGGGTATGGAGAGAAGGCAGGTACAGGATACTGAGTTGGATGATCAGCCATGATCATATTTAATGGCGGTGCAGGCTCGAGGGGCCGAATGGCCTACTCCTGCACCTATTTTCTATGTTTCCATGTTTCTAGAGAGATAGACCAACCATTATTGAATGGTGGAGTAGACTTGATGGGCTGAATTGCCTAATTCTGCTCCTATCCCTTGTCCTGCACAGCGGAGGGGGGCCCTGAGTCAGATGGCCAAAAATTACAGCCATAAGTGGCAACTTTTTTCTAAAATTTATATACAGAACAACAGGAAGTGGTCAAGATCAGACTTTAAGTAATATAGATGCTCTGACTAATGAAGGCCAATGTGCCTTTTTGACCACACTATCTACCTGTGGTGGTATTTTCACCGAACTATGTAAGGTCATAAGGGATAGGAGTAGGATAAGGCCATTCGGCCCATCGTCTAAACCGCCATTCAATTATGGCTGATCTATCTATCCCTTCTAACCCTTTTCTCCTGCCTTCTCCCCAGAACCCCTGACACCCGTACTAAGCAAGAATCTATCAACTTCTGCCTTAAAAAATATCCATTGACTTGGCCTCCACAGCCTTCTGTGGCAAAGAAATCCACAGATTCACCACCCTCTGACTAAAGAAATTCCTAGGTAGACAAAAATGCTGGAGGAACTCAGCGGGTGAGGCAGCATTTAGGAGAGAAGGAATGGGTGATGTTTCGGGTCGAGACCCTTCTTCAGATTAAGAAATTCCTTCTCACCTTTCTAAAGGTTTGTCCTTTTATTCTGAGGTTGTGGCCTCGGGTTCTGGACTGTCCCACTAGTGGAAACATCCTCTCCACATCCACTCTATCCAAGCCTTTCAGGGGGTACCCCCCCCCCCCTCATCCTTGTAAACTCCAGCGAGTACAGGCCCATGCTCACCACATGCTAATCCAATCATTCCTGGGATCATTCTTGTAAACCTCTGGACCTTCTCCAAAGACAGCACATTCGTCCTCAGATTTGGGGCCCAAATCTGCTTACAATGGCCCAAAGCTGCTCACAAAGCTACCCAGTTGGTCAGGCAGCATCTGAGGTAGGTAATGGACAGACAAGTTTAGGTTCGGCACCCTTCTTTGGGTCTGAGAAGGATACAGACCCAAAAGGTTGTCTCCATTTATTAGATTTGGAGAAAAAAAGAACTGCAGATAGAAACATAGAAAATAGGTGCAGCAGTAGGCCATTCAGCCCTTTGAACCAGCACCGCCATTCAATTTGATCATGGCCGATCATCCAAAATCAGTAGCCTGTTCCTGCTTTCTCCCCATATCCTTTGATTCCGTTAGCCCTAAGAGCTAAATCTAACTCTCTCTTGAAAACATCCAGTGAATTGGCCTCCACTGCCTTTTGTGGCAGAGAATTCCACAAATCCCTTCTCATTCTTCTATATTCCAGTGAATGTAAGCCCGGTCGATCCATTCTTTCATCATATGTCAGTCCCGCCATTTGGTGAATCTACACTTCACAATAGCAAGAATGGCCTTCCTCAAATTAGGAGGTCAAAACTGAATGAAATGTAATGAAATGAATGAATGGAATGGAATGGAATGGAATGGAATGAAATGAATGAATAAAATGAAATGAAATGCTATCTTGTCTATTGATACAAACACTTTAAGACTTTTGCCTTCCATCACAGTGAGGAGGTGTCTGGTGAACTCACTGTGGTGGATGTTAAATTTGTGTTTATTGTGTGGTTTTGTTATTTTTTTTAAATGTATGACTGCAGGCATGAAATTTCATTCAGACCGAAAGGTCTGAATGACAATAAAGCTAGCATTTCATTTTTCATTTCATTTCATTTAATTCATTTAATTTCAGTTTAATGTGGATAAATGTGAGGTTATCCACTTTGGTAGCAAAAACAGGAAGGCAGATTACTATCTGAATGGTGTCAAGTTGGGAAAAGGGGAAGTACAATGAGATCTGGGTGTCCTTGTGCATCAGTCACTGAAATTAAGCATGCAGGTACAGCAGGCAGTGATGAAAGCGAATGGCATGTTGGCCTTTATAACAAGAGGTGTTGAGTATAGGAGCAAAGTGGTCCTTCTGGAGTTGTACAGGGCCCTGGTGAGACCACACCTGGAGTATTGTGTGCAGTTTTGGTCTCCAAATTTGAGGAAGGACATTCTTGCTATTGAGGGAGTGCAGCGTAGGTTGACAAGGTTAATTCCCGGTATGGCGGGATGTCATATGCTGAGAGAATGGAATAACTGGGCTTGTACACACTGGAATTTAGTCTATTTGATACAGTATGATATAACTTTATTTATCCCAGGAGGAAAATTGATCTGGCAACAGTCATAAAAACACAAAATACATGAAACATGAAATTAAAATGATGAGTAGAAAGGATGGGGGATGTGCTAAGATTGGGAATAGGGGTGGGGAGGGGGGAGTCAGTCTCAGTCTACCCCACGACACAAGGGGAGGGGTTGGATAGCCACAGGGAAGAAGGATCTTCCTTGGTGATGCTAGCAGATCAGATTATCTCCCTGCTTCCCTCTCTCCTTTCACAAGTTCCCAAGCAGGATGTGAAATAATAGGCCACTCGGCCCATTGAGTCTGCTCCACTACCAAATAAGATTAAGACTGACCCTCTGTCACAGAATCATAAAGAATGGGAATGTGCCCTTCGGCCCGAATCACACATGCTGACCAGGATAATAAGAAGGGTCTCGACCGAGCAGTCTGAAGAAGGGTCTCGACCCAAAACGTCGCCTATCTCCTTCGCTCCTTAGATGCTGCTGCACCCGCTGAGTTTCTCCAGCTTTTTGTGTACCCAGGATAATATTATTGACTGACCATATAAGATTATTTAGGGGTTGGACATGCTAGAGGCAGGAAACATGTTCCCGATGTTGGGGGAGTCCAGAACCAGGGGCTACACACACAGTTTAAGAATAAGGGGTAAGCCATTTAGAACGGAGACGAGGAAACACTTTTTCTCTCAGAGAGTTGTGAGTCTGTGGAATTCTCTGCCTCAGAGGGCGGTGGAGGCCGGTTCTCTGGATGCATTCTAGAGAGAGCTAGATAGGGGTCTTAAAAATAGCGGAGTCAGGGGACATGGGGAGAAGGCAGGAACGGGGTACTGATTGGGGACGATCAGCCATGATCACATTGGATGGTGGTGCGGGCACGAGGGGCTGAATGGCCTACTCCCACACCTATTGTCTATTGATGCCCTATCCAGAACTAGTCCCTGTAAACGTTTCCGATCCATGTACCTCTCCTTGCCCCCCCTTGATTCCTGCAAAGTGCTGGAGTAATTCAACGGGTCAGGCAGCATCTCTGGAGAAAAGAAGCAGATGATGTGTTGGGTCAGAACCCTTCTTCAGACTGCTGATAATACGATACATAAAATAAGGCTATACATGAATGCAATCAAGTCAAACTCAAATACCACAGTTAGAGCAAAGGGGAAGAAGCAGAGTGCAGGATATAACTTGCAGCATCAGAGTCGTAGTCATTCCGCACGAAAACAGGCCCTTCGGCCCAACTTTCCCCCATGTTAGAAACATAGAAACATAGAAAAATAGGTGCAGGAGTAGGCCATTCGGCCCTTCGAGCCAGCACCGCCATGCAATGTGATCATCCAACTCAGTATCCCGTACCTGCCTTCTCTCCATACCCCCTGATCCCTTTAGCCACAAGTGCCACATCTAACGCCCTCTTAAATAGAGCCAATGAACTGGCCTCAACTACCTTCTGTGGCAGAGAATTCCAGAGACTCACCACTCTCTGTGTAAAGAATGTTTTCCTCATCTGGGTCCTAAAGGAATTCCCCCTTATACTTAGACTGTGACCCCTTGTTCTGGACTCCCCTAACATCGGGAACAATCTTCCAGCATCTAGCTTGTCCAACCCCTTAAGAATTTTGTAAGTTTCTATAAGATCCCCCCTCAATCTTCTAAATTCCAGCGAGTACAAGCCGAGTCTATCCAATCTTTCCTCATATGAAAGTCCTGACATCCCAGGAATCAATCTGGTGAACCTTCTCTGTACCCCCTCTATGGCAAGGATGTCTTTCCTCAGATTTGGAGACCAAAACTGTACGCAATACTCCAGGTGTGGCCTCACCAAAACCCTGTACAACTGCAGTAGAACCTCCCTGCTCCTATACTCAAATCCTTTCGCTATGAATGCTAACATACCATTTGATACCATGTGTCGGGTCAGAACCCTTCTTCAGACTGCTGATAATGCGATACATAAGATAAGGCTATACATGAATGCAATCAAGTCAAACTCAAATACCACAGGTAGAGCAAAGGGGAAGAAACAGAGTGCAGGATATAACTTGCAGCATCAGAGTCGTAGTCATTCAGCACGAAAACAGGCCCTTCGGCCCAACTTGCCCATGTTGACCAAGATGGCCCTTCTACACTAGTTTTGCAATAGAGAGACCAAAAGTGGAAGATGCAGAGTGCAGAATATAGTTCTCAATATTCTAACACATCAGTTCCATCGACAAAGTCCACTGAATCAATGGGATGGAGGTGAATTGGACGGTACCCTTGCTCGATGGCGCAGCGGTAGAGCTACGCCGTGCAAGGCCATGGACCTGGGTTTGATCGTGGCTACGGGTGCCGTCTGTACGGAGTTTGTGCGTTCTCCCCATGACCGCGTGGGTTGTACCCGAGATCTTCGGTTTCCTCCCACACCCCACAGGTTTGTAGGTTACTCGGCTCGGCATAAGTGTAAACTGTTCCTAGTGTGTGTGGGATACAGTTAAAGTGCGGGGATCGCTGGTCGGTGCGGACTCGATGGGCCGAAGGGCCTCTATCTCTAAATTCTCCGTGGATTGTCACCTTGTCGTGGTGGAGAAGCTCGTGTGGACCTGAGATCCTGAGAGCGATGCCGTCTGGAGCTGTGCTCCTGGTAGGGCCACCCATGGCGGTAAGGTCGAGCGGGGAGGACTCGGACAGAGAGCAATCCAACCAAGGCCTCAACGGTGGAACAGGCGGAGGACGATGGCCGACCTTAGTGGAGCGTCACAACGGCCGGGAAGGCGGATGAAGGCTGCGGCAGAAAAGGGTCTCCGGTCGTCTTGGACTCCATGCCACTGGATCCTGACCCAGATCTGTCGAGGACCCCACGTGGGGTGGCCGTCTGTGCGCCAGTCTCCCCACGTTAAACAAAGTCACGCACAGGCGTCCACCATATAGGGAACGACCCTTTGGAGAGGAGAGGACAGTCATACTCGTATCGAGTGTCTGCCGATGATCTCTAAACTCAACTAAACTCAACAAAACTATCAGAACATAGGGGAAGAAGCTGTTCCTGAGTCTGGTGGTGCGCGCTTACAAGGTGCTGTACCTTGATGCATCACTCCCCTTCGATCACCTGCTGAATTATTTCCACTCGATACACTTACCCTTCCATTTCCCACTGACCTATTTAACACAAACTTATATGGTCTATTTCAGGCAGTTTACCCTGACCCACTTAAAGAACTTCCAGCAAAGTTAGGTCTAGATCAGAGCTGTTGGTTAAATTTATTCCATGAGGCAGCAACCAGGACGTTTAGTTACGTTTAGAGACACAACCCTTCGGCCCACCGAGCCCGTGCCGGCCAGCAATCCACGTACACTAGCAAACACTTTTTCTCACAGAGAGTTGTGATTCTGTGGAATTCTCTTCGTCAGATGGCGGTGGAGGCCGATTCTCTAGATGCTTTCAGGAGAGAGCTAGATAGGGCTCTTAAAAATAGCGGAGTCAGGGGATATGGGGAGAAGGCAGGAACGGGGTACTGATTGGGGATGATCAGCCATGATCACATTGAATGGCGGTACTGGCTCGAAGGGCCGAATGGCCTCCTCCTGCACCTATTGTCTATTGTCTATCTACACTAGCTCCACCCTACACATTAGGGCAGCTAATTAACGTATAAACCTCTAGGAAGGAACTGCAGGTGCTGGTTTACACCGAAGATAAGACACAAAATGCTGGAGTAACTCAGAGGGACTGGCAGCATCTCTGGAGAGAAGGAATGGGTGGCGTTTCGGGTCGAGACCCTTCTTCAGACTAATATCAGGGGAATGGGCGGGACAGCGATAGAATGTAGTCGGAGACAGTAATGCCCCAGTCCCACTTAGGAAACCTGAACGGAAACCTCTGGAGACTTTGCGCCCCACCCAAGGTTTCCGTGCGGTTCCTGGAGGTTTTTGTCCTCCGGCAACCACCTTCAACTAGCATCGCAACCGGCTTCGACTGAAAAATTACCGATTTTTTAAAACGGAAACCACTTTCGCCCGTTAGGGAGATTGACAAAAACCTCCGGGAATCGCACGGAAACCTTGGGTGGGGCGCAAAGTCTCCAGAGGTTTCCGTTCAGGTTTCCTAAGTGGGACAGGGGCATTAGACTGGTGGGAGAACTGGGAAGGGGGAGGGGATCGAGAGTGAGGGAAAGCAAGGGCTACTTGATGTTAGAGAAGTCAATGTTCATACCGCTGGGGTGTAAACTGCCCAAACGAAATATGAGGTGGCGTTCCTTCAATCTGCGCTGGGCCTCACTCTGACAATGGAGGAGGCCCAGGTCAGAAAGGTCAGTGTGGGAATGGGAGGGTGGGGGGTTTGTGCGGTTTTACTCTTCTGTGTCTCTTGCCCGATGGGCGAGGGGAGAAGAGGCTGTGACCCGGGGGTGAGACTGGTCCTTGATGATGCTGCTGGCCTTGCCGAGGCAGCGCGAGGTGTAGATGGAGTCAATGGAAGGGAGGTTGGTTTGTGTGACGGTCTGGGCACCGTCCACAATTCGCTGCAATTTCTTTCCAATGGATGGAGCTGTTCCTAAACTAGGCTGTGATTTACCCCAATAACATGCTTTCTACGGCGCATCTGTAGAAGTTGGTGAGAGTTTTGGGGGACATGCAAAACTTCCCAAAGGTGTGTTTCCTTGGCCACTGTTTCTATATGGTTAGTCCAAGACAAGTTGAGGTTTATAATAACTCTGAGGAAGATGGGCGGCACGATGGTGCAGCGGTATAGACAATAGGTGCAGGAGGAGGCCATTTGGCCCTTTGAGCCAGCACCGCCATTCAATGTGATCATGGCTGACATCCCCAATCAGTACCCCGTTCCTGCCTTCTCCCCATATCCCCTGACATCCAAGCCCTTAACAATCTTATATGTTTCAATGGGATCTCCTCTCATCCTTCTAAACTCCAGAGTGTACAAGCCCAGCCGCTCCATTCTCTCAGCGTATGACAGTCCCTTAATCCCGGGAATTAATCTTGTAAACCTACGCTGCACTCCCTCAATAGGAACAATGTCCTCCCTCAAATTAGGGGACCCAAACTGCACACAATACTCCAGGTGTGGTCTCACTAGGGCTCTGTACAACTGCAGGACCTCTTTGTTCCTATATTCGATTCCTCTTGTTATAAAGGCTAACATGCCATTCGCTTTCTTCACTGCCTGCTGTACCTGCATGCTTACTTTCAGAGGGTACACAAAAAGCTGGAGAAACTCAGCGGGTGCAGCAGCATCTAAGGATCGAAGGAGATAGGCGACGTTTCGGGTCGTCAGACAGGGACTCGACCCGAAACGTCGCCTATCTCCTTCGCTCCTTAGATGCTGCTGCACCCGCTGAGTTTCTCCAGCTTTTTGTGTACCCTCGATTCTCCAGCATCTGCAGTTCCTTCTTTAACTGCTTACTTTCATGGACTGATGTACAAGGACCCCCAGATCCCGTTGTACTTCCCCTTTTCCCAATGATTTAGATAGTAATCTGCCTTCCTGTTTTTGCTAAAAAACTGGATAACCTCACACTTATCCACATTAAACTTCATCTGCCATGCATCTGCCCACTCCCCCAACCTGTCCAAATCACCCTGCATTCTCATAGCATCCTCTTCACAGTTCACACCGCCACCCAGCTTTGTGTCATCTGCAAATTTGCTAATGTTACTTTGAATCCCTTCATCCAAATCAGTGATGTATATTGTAAATAGCTGCGGTCCCAGCACCGATCCTTGCGGTACCCCACTAGTCACTGCCTGCCATTCTGAAAGGGACCCGTTAATCCCTACTCTTTGTTTCCTGTCTGCCAACCACTTCTCTATCCATGTCAGCACTCAACCCCCAATACCATGTGCCCTAATTTTGCCCACTAATCTCCTATGTGAAAACCCAAGAGGTCACGGGGAGAAAGTATTATGCCCCTGTCCCACTTAGGAAACCTGAACAGAAACCTCTGGAGACTTTACGCCCCACCCAAGGTCTCCGAGCGGTTACCGGAGGTTCCTGGAGGTTTTTGTCAGTCTCCTTAATGATCGAAAATGGTTTCTCTAGAATACTCTCTAGAATACTCTCTATACTCTCTAGAATTTAGGAGATTGAGAGGGGATCTTATAGAAACTTACAAATTCTTAAGGGGTTGGACAGGCTAGATGCAGGAAGATTGTTCCCGGTGTTGGGGAGGTCCAGGACAAGGGGTCACAGTTTAAGGATAAGGGGGAAATCCTTTAGGACCGAGATGAGAAGGAATTTTTTCACACAGAGAGTGGTGGGTCTCTGGAACTCTCTGCCACAGAGGGTAGTTGAGGCCAGTTCATTGGCTATATTAAAGAGGGAGTTAGATGTGGCCCTTGTGGCTGAGGGGATTAGAGGGTATGGAGAGAAGGCAGGTACGGGATACTGAGTTGGATGATCAGCCATGATCATATTGAATGGTGGTGCAGGCTCGAAGGGCCGAATGGCCTACTCCTGCACCTAATTTCTATGTTCTATGTTTCCGTTTTAAAAATCGGTAATTTTTTAGTCGAAGCTAGTTGAAGGTGGTTGCCGGAGGACAAAAACCTCCAGGAACCGCACGGAAACCTTGGGTGGAGCGCAAAGTCTCCAGAGGTTTCCGTTCAGGTTTCCTAAGTGGGACAGGGGCGTAAAATTCTGTACAGACAGCGCCCATAGTCAGGATCGAGACTGGGCCTCTGGCGCTGTAAGGCAGCAACTCTACTGCTGCGCCAGCATGCCGCCCAACCCGATGGGCTGAAGGGCCTGTTTCTGTGCAGTTTCAACTATATGACTGAGTTTAGATTGTTGGAGATGGGTTGGGGAACTGAGGGAAGGTGAACGAACTCCCTGAACTCAATGCGGCGTGGGATCCTGCTGGTTAGTGCTGTTAAGCAGCACTCTCGAATGACTGAATTTCAACTCATGGTAATTCAGGTGATTTGCAAGGAAAACATTAGAAGATAAGTGCGAGGCACGTTGGGTTCAGTAGCTTCCCAATGACAAAGAAAACAGAATGCCTGCCCGTGATCCTGTTAATGGGCTGCGGACGGCTACTAATTAAATCCAGGAAGAATCTAGGCAAATGTGGAATTTGTGAAACACGTGGATTTCAGCAATACTAAGGAGGAAAGAACCAAACATCTGAGAGCGGGTCGAGACCAGGAGCAGGGTGAAGGACGGCATCAAAGGAAAGACGCAATGTATATAGACTGTATGGAACAATTTGTATAGCCTCCGAAAATGTCGGATGGATTTTTCGCACGGTTGATGTATTGTAAATATTTATTACCCAGGACAAGGGGTCACAGCTTAAGGATAAGGGGGAAATCCTTTAGGACCGAGATGAGAAAGACTTTTTTCACACAGAGAGTGGTGGGTCTCTGGAACTCTCTGCCACAGAGGGTAGTTGAGGCCAGTTCATTGGCTATATTTAAGAGGGAGTTAGATGTGGCCCTTGTGGCTAAGGGGATCAGAGGGTATGGAGAGAAGGCAGGTACGGGATACTGAGTTGGATGATCAGCCATGATCATATTGAATGGCGGTGCAGGTTTGAAGGGCCGAATGGCCTACTCCTGCACCTAATTTCTATGTTTCTATGTTACCCGAATAAAGTCTATTTTGAAATATTAAAAAAAAATCAAATGAAAGACGCTCTCTGGTCTGCCCGAGCGTTGTTCACCACCCAGCAGAGCGAGATGTCCGTCGGGGAATGTTGCCGACTGGCCCACTGCAGACTGCAGGAGTACGTGCTGAGGGACGCACTGAAGCTCGGTGCAGCCAACGCCAAGGCTCGGTGGGGGAGGGCCACAGTCTAAGGTCCTTCCGCTGCTGGACATGGGGGGCACGGTATGGTGGAGACGCCCCTCAAAATAAGGGAAGGTATCCCATGCCGGGGGGCCATATGAGTGGCACGGGTGGGGGATCGATTCGCGAAATCTGAGAAATGTATATAGACTGTATGGAGCAATTTGTATAGCCCCGAAAATGTCGGATGGATTTTTCGCACGGTTGATGTTTATCGTTTGAATAAAGTCTATTTTGAAATTAAAAAATAAAAAATAAATAAAATAAACGGGTCATGGCAGGTATTGAAAAAGTATGGAAACGGTAAGGGGGAAATTAAAAAAAAACATCATAAGGAAATAGATGTTTAACAAAAATAAAGGGTGGGAGGGGGGCGATTGCTCCATGTCCGTGTCGGGGGGGGGGGGGGGGGGGAAGGTTTGAGTTCCACTTTCCCCTGACTCAGTCTGAAGACGGATATCGCAGAATCTCCCTGAATTGGCTTGACACCATGACGGAAGGCGGTTACGGGAATGGCGCTGAAGATTACCCATCACCTACTACGGATTTTTCGCTGAGCGGACCATCTTGCTCCGCTATAAGATCTTTGGGCAGAGCACCTTAGGAGGAAGAGAAAGAAGATGAAAGAGCAAATCAGGTCAGCATTTCACTGGGATCCATTTAAGTTTGTTAAAGAATGTTTAGCCAAGAAAAAAAGTGTAAAGGGCCTGTCCCACCAGCATGCAACTCCATGCGATTAGTGCGACCTAACGTGGTTGCTTGAGCCGTCCGGCGTCGCGGGGCCGGTCCCACTTCGATCGCCGGAGCCGTGCGGAGTTCGTCCCGACATCGCGCGGGGCTCCGAAAAACCGACTATCATCAAAAATTCTGCGCCGCAACGGCTTGTCGGCTCGCAGTCGCCTCGACGCATTACACACCGCCCCGACACCGTGCCTCCATGAACCTATTTGTAAGTGCCTCCGTGACCCTCTATGTGTGTGGCTCCGTGGCCCTCTGTGTGTGTGTGCCTCGGTGCCCCTCACTGTGTGCCCCTCTCTGTCCTGGCGAACTTACCTTGGACTTCGTTCCAAGTTCGCCTCACTTTGCGCCGTGTTGCGCCACTCACCCAACCTCCGCGCGGCCCCTACTGCCGGTTTGGTTGCGCTTGCCGCATGCAGGTGCATGCTGGTGGGAACGGCCCTGTACAGGGGATCACCCGACCTCCGCGCGGCCCCCGCTTCTAGTTTGATCGCGTTCATCGCATAGAGTTGCATGCTGGTGGGACAGGCCCTTTAGGCTCAAAGCTTAAAAGGGAGAGCTAGAGGGATATTTTAAAATGACATACTCGAATTCAGAAAAGAAAAGTGTCTCCCCTCCAGATAGAGTCATAGAGAGATACAGTGTGGAAACAGGCCCTTCGGCCCAACTAGCCCACACCGGCCAACAATGTCCCAGCTACACTAGTCCCACCTGCCTGCACCTGGTCCATATCCCTCCAAACCAGTCCTATCCATGTACCTGTCCAACTGTTTCTTAAACAATGGGATAGTCCCAGCCTCAGCTACCTCCTCTGGCAGCTTGTTCCATACACCCACCACCCTTTGTGTGAAAAAGTTACCCCTCGGCTTCCTATTAAATACTTTCCCCTTCACCTTGAACCTATGTCCTCTGGTCCTTGATTCCCCTACTCTAGGCAAGAGACTCTGTGCATCTACCCGATCTATTCCTCTCATGATTTTATACACCTCTATAAGATCTCCCCTCATCCTCCTGCACTCCATGGAATAGAGACCCAGCCTACTCAACCTCTCCCTATAGCTCACAGCTTCTAGTCCTGGCAACATTCTCGTAAATCTTTTCTGAACCCTCTCAAGCTTGACAACATCTTTCCTATAACATGGTGCCCAGAACTGAACACAATATTCTAAATGCAGTCTCACCAACGTCTTATACAACTGCAACATGACCTCCCAACTTCTGTACTCAATAGGGTTACACAAAAAGCTGGAGAAACTCAGCGGGTGCAGCAGCATCTAAGGGGCGAAGGAGATAGGCGACGTTTCGGGTCGAGACCCTTCTGTACTCAATACTCTGACTGATGAAGGCCAAAATGCCAAAAACCTTTTTGACCACCTTATCTACCTGCGACTCGACCTTCAAGCAACCATGCACCTGTACTCCTAGATCCCTCTGCTCTACAACACTACCCAGTGGCCTACCATTCACTGTGTAGGTCCTGCCCTTGTTCGACGTCCCAAAATGCAACACCTCACACTTCTCTGTGTTAAATTCCATCGACCATTCCTCCACCCACCTGGCCAATCGGTCCAGATCCTGCTGCAATCGGACACAACCATCTTCACTATCTGCAAAACCACTCACTTTAAGTTTGTTAAAAGAATGTTTAGTCAGGAAAAAATAATGAGTGCTCACTGATGTACCAACCTTAGGAGAGATAGAACATAAGTTAGATGCTTTAACCATATAACCATATAACAATTACAGCACGGAAACAGGCCTTCTCGGCCCTTCCAGTCCGTGCCGACCATTTATTTTTCCCCTAGTCCCATCTACCTGCACTCAGACCATACCCCTCCATTCCCTTCCCGTCCATATACCTATCCACTTTACTTTTAAATGTTAAAATCGATCCTGCCTCCACCACTTCTGCTGGAAGATCATTCCACACAGCCACCACTCTCTGAGTAAAGAAGTTCCCCCTCATGTTACCCCTAAACTTCTGTCCCTTAATTCTCATGTCATGCCCTCTTGTTTGAATCTTCCCTACCCTCAATGGGAAAAGCTTATCCACGTCAACTCTGTCTATCCCTTTCATCATTTTAAAGACCTCAATCAAGTCCCCCCTTAACCTTCTGCGCTCCAAAGAATAAAGACCTAACTTGTTCAACCTTTCTCTGTAACTTAGTTGCTGGAACCCAGGCAACATTCTAGTAAATCTCCTCTGTACTCTCTCTATTTTGTTGACATCCTTCCTATAATTAGGCGACCAAAATTGTACACCAAACTCCAGAATTGGTCTTACCAATGCCTTGTACAATTTTAACATTACTTCCCTACTCCTATATTCAATGCTCTGATTTATAAAGGCCAGCACACCAAAAGCTTTCTTTACCACCCTATCTACATGCGATTCCACCTTCAGGGAACTATGCACAGTTATTCCTAGATCCCTCTATTCCACAGCATTCCTCAATTCCCTACCATTTACCATGTATTTGCCACTAAATTGGAAGGAATTCATTCATCATCGTCGAAAACATTAGTGACGCGGTGGCGCTGGTTTCCGACGGGAACGGTGACGGACGCACCACACATCTCTGTCCTCCAGTTCCTGTGGACTTCCGCCGCTGGAAGTCTAGGATTTTGCTCTGTGTGTGTGTGTGTGTGCGTATGTGTGCGTGCGTGTGTGTGTGTGCGTGTGCGTGTGCGTGAGTGTCTGTGTGTGTGCGCGCTTTATCATCGCTCCTTACAATGCTGCGTACGACAGTGATCGCAACTTCTACTGAAGTGTGGATGGCCGTTGGCTCCCTAGGAGCTCATCCGCCCTTTGACAGGTCTTGCTCTTGGTCCTGCTGGGGGTCCACAGCCCCCTCCTCACCCGGCAAACCAGGTGGGGGAGACGGTTTAGTCGCCGACTATCCGACCATGGAGCGGGTAGCGTGGGATTACATGGTACCCGTGGCGGGGGGGAACTCCCCCCCGACCTGCCACTAAGGAAGGAAGTGGAAGCCATAATCAAGGGTGCAGAGGCTTCTTTGGCTCCAACCCTTACCAGGTGTATGAAAGTGCACCTGGTGTGCTTAGGTTCTTGTGGAGGCTCTTGCATATAGTGGGGAGAAGCAAGTCATACCTAGGGTTTGGAGTAGAGCTGGGGAAAATTTTAATTCCCAAGGAAAAGTAATCTTCAGAGCCAGTTTAGGCCTGTATGTCTCCTTAATGTAGAAGGCAAGATTTTCTTTAGCACCGGCTGGCCAGTTATTTAGAAAGGAACAGGTTAATACGTAACACAGTGCAGAAAGCAGGAATGCCAGGTTTTGCAGGTTGCATAGAACACATGGCACCAGGTTCAGGCAGCCAAGCTTTATTGAGAGAAGAGATTTACATGCAGTGTTTTTGGATCTGGCAAATGCATTTGGATCTGTGCCACATTTCCAGTGCTTTTGATTTCTTTAGAGTTTCAAGATTGAGAGTGAATTTAGTGAAAGCATATTTCCAAGATGTCCGAATGTGTTTTAGCACAGCAGACATTAGGCCAGCATGGCAGAGACCAGAGATGGGCATTATGACCGGGTGTACTATTTAGAAACATAGAAACATAGAAAATAGGTGCAGGAGTAGACCATTCGGCCCTTCAAGCCTGCACCGCCATTCAATATGATCATGGCTGATCATCCAACTCAGTATCCTGTACCTGCCTTCTCTCCATACCCCCTGATCCCTTTAGCCACAAGGGCCACATCTAACTCCCTCTTAAATATAGCCAATGAACTGGCCTCAACTACCTTCTGTGGCAGAGAATTCCACAGATTCACCACTCTCTGTGTGAAAAATGTTTTTCTCATCTCGGTCCTAAAAGATTTCCCCTTTATCCTTAAACTGTGACCCCTTGTCCTGGACTTCCCCAACATCGGGAACAATCTTCCTGCATCTAGCCTGTCCAACCCTTTAAGAATTTTGTACGTTTCTATGAGATCCCCCCCCCCCCCCCCCCCTCAATCTTCTAAATTCTAGCGAGTACAAGCCGAGTCTATCCAGTCTTTCTTCATATGAAAGTCTTGCCATCCCAGGAATCAGTCTGGTCAACCTTCTCTGTACCCCCTCTATGGCAAGAATGTCTTTCCTCAGATTAGGAGACCAAAACTGTACGCAATACTCCAGGTGTGGCCTCACCAAGACCCTGTACAGCTGCAGTAGAACCTCCCTGCTCCTATACTCAAATCCTCAAATTTCCCCGTTAGCGTTTACGATGGCAGTGGAGCGAGTGATTAGAGCATCACAGAGCGTCATCGCCGGCGAGAGACGGCAGGATGGACAGCCCCTCCTTCCAATCAATTCCTCTATGGATGATACGACTTTGGTGACCACAACAGTAGCTTTAGACGGAAGTCGATGAGGAGGAATTTCTTTAGTCAGAGGGCGGTGAATCTGTGGAATTCATTGCCACAGAAGGCCGTGGAGGCCAAGTCAATGGATATTATTAAGGCAGAGGTAGATAGATTATAGATCGGTACGGGTGTCAAGGGTTATGGGGAGAAGGCAGGAGAATGGGGTTGGGAGGGAGAGATAGATCAGCCATGATTGAATGGCGGAGTAGACATGATGGGCCGAATGGCCTAATTCTGCTCCTATCACCTATGAACTTATTATTTGAGAGCTGAGTTAAGAGGCAGGCACACGGTCCCATGGGGTTTGGAGTAAGGTTTGCCAACTTTGCACTTAATTAATAAGGGACTCTCTCCTTTGTACCTTCTGGCTGTGGCCCAACATTCATAACACAAATAACAACAATGATAATGATAATGAGCTCTTGTCTACATTCAGCAGGGGTACGGTTTAGCGGGCTCAGCAATTCGCAAAGTTGCCCCAAGGGCGGCACGGTGACGCAGCAGTAGAGTTGCTGCACTGCAGCGACAGGGACCCGGTTCGATCCTGACTACGGGTGCTGGCTGCACGGAGTTTCCGTGCGTTCTCCCTGTGACCTGCGCGGGTTTTCTCCGGGTGCTCCGGTTTCCTCCTACATTCCAAAGACGTGCAGGTTTGTAGGTTAATTGGCTTCTGTAAAAAACAAAATTTGTCTCCAGTGTGGTGATCGACGGTCAGCCCGGCCTCGGTGGGCCGAAGGGCCTGTTTCCACTGTTTCCACGCTGTATCACTTAAAGTCCGAAGTATGTAAGTAAGTAAGTTTATTGGCCAAGTATTCACATACAAGGAATTTGCCTTGGTGCTCCGCCCACAAGTAACAACATGACATACAGTGAATGTTACGAATGACTCGGAAAACACTAAACATTAATAATAATACGACATTAAAGATAAAACACCATTGATCAAGCATGTGAACCAACAAAATACCAGATCAAAGGGAGGCTACAGATTTTTGGCTGTTGAGTAGAGCAACTACTCGTGGATAAAAACTGTTTTTATGTCTGGCGGCTGTGGCAGCTTTGACAGTCCGGAGTCGCCTTCCAGAGGGAAGTGATTCAAAGAGTTTGTGGCCAGGGTGAGAGGGGTCAGAGATGATCTTGCCCGCTCGCTTCCTGGCCCTTGCAGCGTACAGTTCATCAATGGAGGGAAGGTTGCAGCCAATAACCTTCTCTGCTGATCGAACGAACACCTGCAGCCTCCAGGTGTCGTGCTTGGTGGCCGAGCCAAACCAGCCAATAAAGTCTAGATTGTGTCTCTAAAGTGGACGGTGGAAATTTACAGCACAGGAGGTGGCCGTTCAGCCCATCGTATCTATGCCAACCATTCATGTTATGTCCACTTGGCCTACAGTTCTGATAGGCCTTTTTTAAATCAAAAAGAGAAAGTGTTGAAGGAATTTATCAGTTCACGTAGCATCTGTTGAGGGTAAAGGGCCTGTCCCACCAGCATGCGACTCTATGCGATGAGCGCGACCTAACGTGGTCGCTTGAGCCGTCTGGCGTTGCGGGGTCGGTCCCACTTCGATCGCCGGAGCCGTGCGGAATTGTGCGGAGTTCGTCCCGACATCGCGCGGGGCGCCGAAAAACTGACCACGTTCAAAAATTCCGCGCGGCAACGGCTTGTCGGCTCGCAGACGCCTCAACGCATTGCACACCGCCCCGACGTCTGGCGCTGCATTCACTGTAAGGCAGCAACTCTACCGCTGCGCCACCATGACCGGTCAGGATCGAACCCGGGTAGCTTCCGGTCTAACTTCAGGGAAGAAAAGCTGCTGTCTTATCTCACCACAGTAGCTTCCCAGTCGTCTGGTTTTAAAATGAAGGGTTACGTAATGATTGAGGAGGAGGATGGTTCAAATGACCAGAGCACCAGAAGCAATAACTCTTTGTTAATCCCTCATGGCGCCTTTCCCATTAATTGAATGGATCCTATAATCTCTGCGCTTTTGCTATCTACATCAATCACTACTTTTACTCTGGCACTGGATGTGGCCTTTGGTGGTAAAGGGCCTGTCCCACCAGCATGCAACTCTATGCGATGAGCGCGACCTAATGTGGTCGCTTGAGCCGTCCGGCGTCGCGGGGCCAGTCCCACTTCGATCGCCGGAGCCATGCGGAATTGTGCGGAGTTCGTCCCGACATCGCGCGGGGCTCCGAAAAACTGACTATGTTGAAAAATTCCACGCGGCAACGGCTTGTCGGCTCGCAGTCGCCTCGACGCATTACACACCGCCCCGACGTCGTGCCTCCGTGACCCTCTCTGTAGGTGCCTCCGTGACCCTCTGTGTGTGCCTCCGTGACCCTCTCTGTGTGTGCCTCTGTGCCCCTCTCTGTGTGCCCCTCTCTGTCCTAGCGAACTTACCTTTAAGACTTCGCTCCAAGTTCGCCTCACTTTGTGCCGCGTTGCGCCACTCACCCGACCTCCACGCGGCGCTCACTGCCGGTTTGGTTGCGCTTGCCGCATGCAGGCGCATGCTGGTGGGAACGGCCCTGTACAGGGGATCACCCGACCTCCGCGCGGCCCCCGCTTCTAGTTTGATCGCGCTCACCGCATGGAGTCGGATGCTGGTGGGACAGGCCCTTTACTCACCAGCTGAGGGTAACTTCTCCGTGGATTGTCACCTTGTCGTGGTGGAGAAGCTCGTGTGGACCTGAGATCCTGAGAGCGATGCCGTCTGGAGCTGTCTGTGCTCCTGGTAGGGCCACCCATGGTGGTAAGGTCGAGGGGGAGGTCTCTGACAAAGAGCAATCCGACGAAGACCTCAACGGTGGAACAGGCGGAGGATGATGGCTGACCTTAGTGGAGCATCACAACGGCTGGGAAGGCGGATGAAGGCTGCAGCAGAAAAGGGTCTCCGGTCGTCTTGGACTCCATGCCACTGGATCCTGACCCAGATCTGTCAAGGACCCCACGTGGGGTGGCCGTCTGTGCGCCAGTCTCCCCACGTTAAACAAAGTCACGCACAGGCGTCCTCCATGTAGGGAATAGCACCCTGGAGACACCCATGGGTCAGCCACGATGGAAGGGGACTCATGAGTATGGAATGAACTGCCTGAGGAGGTAGTCGAGGCAGGAACAATTGCAATGCTTACTAAATAATATGACAGGAACCTGGATGGGACAGGTGTGGAGGGATATGGACCAAATGCAGGCAAGTGGGACTAGTGTAGATGAGAAGGACTTTTTTCACACAGAGAGTGGTGGGTCTCTGGAACTCTCTGCCACAGAGGGTAGTTGAGGCCATTTCATTGGCTATATTTAAGAGGGAGTTAGATGTGGCCCTTGTGGCTAAGGGGATCAGAGGGTATGGAGAGAAGGCAGGTACAGGATACTAATTGGGGGTGATCAGCCATGATCATATTGAATGGCGGTGCAGGCTCGAAGGGCCGAATGGCCTACTCCTGCACCTATTTTCTATGATTCTATGAGTTGTAGATAGGACATGTTGGCTGGTATGGGCAAGTTGGGCTGAAGGGCCTGTTTCCACGCTGTATCATTCTAAGACTCTATAACCATTTATCTTCACAATCTGAAGAAGGGTTCCGACCCCAAAACTTCACCTGCTCCTTTTCACCCGAGACTCTGCCTGTCCCGCTGAGTTACTCCAGCACCTTGTGTCTATCTTCGGTATAAACCAGCATCTGCAGTTCCTTCCCACACCTCTGGGAAATCCTGTCCCGGGAATTCTCTTGTCATGAGAGAACTGATGTTCCTGCTCCTCCAAATGCAGTGACGACCCCAATTCACAATGCCACGTGGGTGATCATAAGTTTGCAGACTATCCTCACAGTCTGAAGAAGGGTCTCGGCCCGAAACGTCACCTATTCCTTCTCTCCATAGATGCTGCCTCACCCGCTGAGTTCCTCCAGCATTTTTGTCTCCTTTCGATTTTTCCAGCATCTACAGTTCTTTCTTAAACATAGGTCATAAACGGGAGGTCAAGGACGCCGCTGGTGCCTCTGGCTGCTTCAAATGTGAGAAGTGCATCCAGGTACAGCTCCTGAAGGGACCGCGTTGGGGAACTGGAGAAGCAAGTGGATGACCTCAAGGTTCGTCCGAGAAACCGAGTCGTTCCTCGACGAGTCCTACAGCAAGATTGTTACACCTAAGGTAGGTATGTTACAAAACTTACCTTGAACAGCGCTGCAGTTCTGCCGCTCCCCGTGTGCGTGACTTTGGCGCCTTTCGGAGGGGGGGCGGGCTTAAAGTGCTGTTTTTCTTAAGACTGGGCAAATCGATCCATGTCGGGCGATTTCGTTGCGGAAGAAAAATCACTCCGACATTTCATGAATGCAGGTATTTTTAAATTACGCTAGATTATTTATTATCTAGAGTAATTTAAAAATCACCTTCAAAAGCCATGAGAGCCGACAATGGGAAGGATTTTGCGTAGGGGAGAAAAAAAGGCACACAGTTTATTTTTATATTAAAAGTTGGTTTTTATGGAGGCTTTAATAATATTTTCATGTTGCGAAATGGGGTCCAAAAAAAATGTATGAACCAACAATATTTTTCCTCCCGACTTCACAGCAAACCACAACGTTCCAATCCACCGCATTCCACTAAAACCCACTCGCTAGTTGATTTAAATGGCCATTAATTTACAGGCATTAAACACTAAATTCCTTCCATTTGGCCTATAAATTCATGAAAATTAGATTTAAAAATTATGTTATATTGTGGATTATTGTGTGAATGTTATTTGGACACTTGGGCAATTTTAAAAAAGTTTATCTTTTCTTAAGAAATGGATAGATGTTTAGATCTACTCATTGAATTTTGTAATTAGCTACAATTAGATAACTAATTATATGCTTTAATTTCAGGTCATCCAAGTAAGATTGTTTCATATTTGTTTCAGAATGCTTCAATCTATAATAACTGAACATTTCATTGAGTTCTCTTAATTTTTAAGAAAGTTATGGGCTTTTGACTGTTCTAGATCACAGCTTTTGAGTTAAGTCAATTGAAAGGCAATGGGGAACAAGATGCTAATTTCCGAGTATGAAAATGGTCATAACTTTCTTAATACTGAAGATACGAAAGTGAATTAGGTGTCAAATTAAACTTCTTGTTATGCTTTACCTGATGGGATAAATTGCAGACTTGATTTTTAAAATCTCAACATTTTGTAACATTGCTACCTAAGGTACTGGAAGAGGGGAGGTTGGTGACAGTGAGAAAGGGAGGAAAACATGGAATGCAAAGGTCCCCGAGTGCTGTACCTCTTGTGAACAGGTTCACCCACTTAGAAGCTGTCGGGACAGAAGACGTTGACGCACTGAGTGGCGGACTGGTTTGCGAAGCAAAAAGGGCTGTTGAGCCAAAACCAAAGAGGCCAACGTCAGGCAACGCCAGTGTAGTTCGAGACTCCATTTTGAGAGGAACGGACAGGATTCGAGGATGGTGTGCTGCCTCCCTGGTGCCAGGATCCAGGATGTCACGGACAGAGTGCAGAAAATCCTCAAGGGCGAAGGTGAACAGCCGGAAGTGGTAGTGCATGTCGGCACAAACGACGTCGGAAAGAAAGGGAGGAATATTCTGAAGCGGGACTTTAGAGAGCTCGGCAAAGTGCGGAAAAGCAGGACCTCCAGGGTTGTTATCTCCGGTTTGCTTCCAGTTCCTCGTGCTGGCGAGAGCAGGAACGGGGAGATACGGGACCTGAATGTGTGGCTGAGGAACTGGTGCAGGGGGCAGGGATGTAGATTCTTAGACCACTGGGATCTGTTTTGGAGTAAGGGGGAACTGTACAAAAGGGACGGATTGCATCTTAACAGGTGGGGGACCAGCATTCTGGCAGGCAGGTTTGCCACTGCTACACGGGTGGTTTTAAACTGAATAAGGCGGGGGGGTGGGGTGTCAAATGGGATAGTCGAGGATGGAGTTAAAGGGGAAGAGAGTAAAGGGATGGTTAATGACCCCAGAATTAACGGGAAAGGAAGCTCACAAAGGGATAGGAGAGTATGGCCAAGTGTAATAGGGATCGATGTGAAAGGTGAGACGCGTAAGGAATTAAAAGTATTGTATTTGAATGCGCAAAGTATAAGAAGTAAAGTAGATGAGCTTGAGGCTCAGTTAGAGGTTGGTAGATATGACATTGTGGGGATTACTCAGAGGTGGCTGCAGGAGGATCGGGCCTGGGAACTTAATATTCACTGTTATACATCCCATAGAAAGGACAGGCAGGTGGGCAGAGGAGGGGGTGGGTAGCTCTGCTGGTGAGGGATGGATTTCAGTCCCTTGCGGGGGACGACATAGGGACTGACTAGGTAGTCACTGTGGATTGAGTTGAGGAATTGCAAAGGCAAGAAGACACTAATTGGTGTTATTTACAGACCCCCAAATAGTAGCCCGGATGTAGGGTGTAAGTTGCAGCAGGAGTTAAAACTGGCATGTAACAAAGGTAATGCCACTGTGGTGACGGGGGATTTCAATATGCAGGTAGACTGGGAAAATCAGGTTGGTTCAGGACCCCAAGGAAGAGAGTTTGTAGAATGCCTCCGAGATGGATTCTTAGAGCAGCTTGTGATGGAGCCGACCAGAGAAAAAGCAATTCTGGATTAAGTGTTGTATAATGCACCAGATTTGATAAGAGTACTCAAGGTAAAGGAACCGCTTGGAGGTAGTGATCATAATATGATTAGTTTTAATCTGCAATTTGAGAAGGCGAAGGTTAAATCGGAAGTGTCAGTGAAGCAGTTGAACAAAGGGGCCTATGAAGGCATGAGAGAGGAGCTGGCCAAGGTAGACTGGAAAGGGATCCTAGCAGGAATGACGGTGGGACAGCAATGGCAGGAATTTCTGGGCATAATCCGGAAGACGCAGGATCATTTCATTCCAAAAAGGAAGAAAGATTCTAAGGGGAGTAGGAGGCAACCGTGGCTGACAAGAGAAGTTAGGGATAGAATAAAACTAAAAGAAAAGATGTATAACACAGCAAAGAGTAGCCGGAAGCCGGAGGATTGGGAAACTTTCATAGGCCAACAGAAGGAAACAAAACGGGCAATACTGGCTGAAAAGATGAAGTACGAGGGGAAGCCGGCCAGGAATATAAAGGAGGGCAGTAAAAGCTTCTTTAGATATGTTAAGGGAAAAAGAGTAGCAAAGTCAAATGTGGGTCCCTCGAAGGCAGACACTGGTGAAATAATTATGGGGAACAAGGAAATGGCAGAAGAGTTGAATAGGTACTTCGGATCTGTCTTCACTAAGGAGGACACAAACAATCTCCCAGATGTACTGGAGGACAGAAGATCTAAGGGGGTAGAGGAACTGAAATAAATTTTCATTAGGCGAGAAATAGTATTGTGTAGGCTAATGGGACTGAAGGATGATAAATCCCCTGGGCCTGATGGTCTGCATCCCAGGGTCCTCAGGGAGGTGGCTCTAGAAATAGTGGACGCATTGGTGATCATTTTCCAATGTTCAATAGATTCAGGATCAGTTCCTGTGGATTGGAGGATAGCTAATGTTATCCCGCTTTTCAAGAAAGGAGCGAGAGAGAAAACGGGGAATTACAGACCAGTTAGCCTGACTTCGGTGGTGGGAAAGATGCTGGAGTCAATTATTAAAGAGGTGATAATGGGGGCATGTGGATAGCAGTAAAAGGAATAGTCAAAGTCAACATGGATTTATGATAGGGAAATCATGCTTGACTAATCTTCTGGAATTTTTTGAGGATGTGACAAGTAAAATGGATGAAGGGGAGCCAGTGGATGTAGTGTATCTAGACTTTCAAAAAACCTTTGATAAGGTCCCGCACGGGAGACTGGTGACTAAAATTGGGGGTATTGGGGGTAGGGTGTTGACGTGGATCGAAAATTGGTTGGCAGACCGGAAGCTAAGAGTAGGAGTGAACGGGTCCTTTTCTGAATGGCAGGCAGTGGCGAGTGGAGTGCCGCAAGGCTCGGTGTTGGGGCCGCAACTGTTTACCATATATATTAATGATTTGGAAGAGGGAATTAGGAGCAACACTAGCAAGTGTGCGAATGACACAAAGCTGGGTGGCAGTGTGAACTGTGAAGAGGATGTTAGGAGGTTGCAGGGTGACCTGGACAGGTTGAGTGAGTGGGCAGATGCGTGGCAGATGCAGTATAATATAGATAAATGTGAGGTTATCCACTTTGGCGGCAAAAACAAGGGGGCAGATTATTATCTCAATGGGGTTAGGTTAGGTAAGGGGGAGGTGCAGCGAGACCTGGGCGTCCTTGTACACCGGTCACTGAAAGTTGGTGTGCAGGTACAGCAGGCAGTGAAGAAAGCTAATGGAATGTTGGCCTTCTTAACAAGAGGATTTCAGTACAGGAGTAAAGAGGTTCTTCTGCAGTTGTATAGAGCTCTGGTGAGACCACATCTGGAGTATTGCGTACAGTTTTGGTCTCCTAATTTGAGGAAGTTCATCCTTGTGATTGAGGCAGTGCAGCGTAGGTTCACGAGATTGATCCCTGGGATGGTGAGACTGTCATATGAGGAAAAATTGAAAAGACTAGGCTTGTATTCACTGGAGTTTAGAAGGATGAGGGGATATCTTATAGAAACATATAAATTTATAAAAGGACTAGACAAGCTAGATGCAGGAAAAATGTTCCCAATGTTAGGCGAGTCCAGAACCAGGGGCCACAGTCTTAGAATAAAGGGGAGGTCATTTAAAACTGAGGTGAGAAAAAACTTTTTCACCCAGAGAGTTGTGAATTTGTGGAATTCCCTGCCACAGAGGGCAGTGGAGGCCAAATCACTGGATGTATTTAAGAGAGAGTTAGATAGAGCTCTAGGGGCTAGTGGAGTCAAGGGATATGGGGAGATGGCAGGCACGGGTTATTGATTGGGGACGATCAGCCATGATCGCCGTGAATGGCAATGCTGGCTCGAAGGGCTGAATGGCCTCCTCCTGCACTATTTTCTATGTTCTATATTTTCTATAAGTTCATGATTATCAGTCCTAGCAGCAAAATTAGGCCATTCAGCCCATCAAATCTACTCCATCATTCAATCATGGCTGACATTTAGACTATATAGGTATATGGTCTGAGTGCAGGTAGATGGGACTAGGGGAAAATGAATGGTCGGCACGGACTGGAAGGGCCGAGAACGCCTGTTTCCGTGCTGTAATTGTTATATGGTTATATGGTTTATAGGGATACAGTGTAGATTGGCACTTCAGCCCACAGAGTCCCTGCTGACCAGCCATTACCCACACGCTAACCTACACACTAGCAAGAATTTTACAATTTTCATCAAAGCCAATTGACCTACTTAGCCGCCTATCTTTGGAGTGTAGGAGGAAACTGGAGCACCCTGAGAAAACACACATCGTCAGGGAGAACGTACAAACTCCATTGACCCCTGGGATGGCGGGACTGTCATATGAGGAAAGATTGAAAAGACTAGGCTTGTATTCACTGGAGGTTAGAAGGATGAGGGGGGAATCTTATAGAAACATATAAAATTATAAAAGGACTGGACAAGCTGGATGCAGGAAAACTGTTCCCAATGTTGGGCGAGTCCAGAACCAGGGGCCACAGTGTCATTTAAGACAGAGGTGAGAAAAATCTTTTTCACCCAGAGAGTTGTGAATTTGTGGAAATCCCTACCACAGAGGGCAGTGGAGGCCAAGTCACTGGATGGATTTAAGAGAGAGTTAGATAGAGCTCTAGGGGCTAGTGGAATCAAGGGATATGGGGAGAAGGCAGGCACGGGTTATTGATAGGGGACGATCAGCCATGATCACAATGAATGGCGGTGCTGGCTCGAAGGGCCGAATGGCCTCCTCCTGCACCTATTGTCTATGTTTCTATGTTTCTATGCAGGCAGCACCCGTAGACAGGATCGAACACGGGTCTCTGGGGCAGCAACTCTACCGCTGTGCCACCGTGCCGCCCATTCTAACTTTCCCTCTCAAAGGCGTTCTCCTGCCGTCACCCCACAGCCCCTGACACCCTTACTAATCAATAATCTGTCGGTCTCTGCCATGAAAACGCCCAATGACTTGGCCTGCACAGCCATCTGTGGCTATGAATCCCACCGGCTCACCACCCTCTGACTGAAGATATTCCTCCTAATTTCCTTCCTAAAGGTACATCCTGCTATTCTGAGGCTGTGACCTCTAGTCCTGGACTCTCCCGCTCGTAGAAACATCCTCTCCACACCCACTTCATCGAAATATTTCACTATTTGGTGTTTTCTCTGAGGGGGGGTGGGGGGGGGTGTGTGTGTGTGTGTGTGTGTGTGGGGGGGGGGGGGGGGGTGCGGGGGGGAGGGACCTAACCTCACAGACTTTGATTCCGAAACAAGGGAACTCTTCACCCATCATCTCCCTCACCTTTGAACTTTCTTTAACCAAACTCTATTGGGCTCCAATGTTATCTCAGGCCCCCTTCGGTCGTGGCTGACCATGGGTGTCTCCAGGCTGCTATTCCCTACATGGAGGACGCCTGTGCGTGACTTTGTTTAACGTGGGGAGACTGGTGCACAGACGGTCACCCCACGTGGGGTCCTCGACAGATCCAGGGGCATGGAGTCCAAGACGACCGGAGACCCTTTTCTGCCGCAGCCTTCATCCGCCTTCCCAGCCGTTGTGACGCTCCACTGAGGTCAGCCATCGTCCTCCGCCTGTTCCACCGTTGACGTCTTGGTCGGATCGCTCTTTGTCAGAGACCTCCCTCCCCCTCGACCTTACCGCCATGGGTGGCCCTACCAGGAGCACAGACAGCTCCAGACGGCATCGCTCCCAGGATCTCAGGTCCACACGAGCTTCTCCGCCACGACAAGGTGACAATCCACGGAGAAGATCTTATATGTTATATCTTTGCACTAAATGTTGTAGCGTTTGTCTGTGCACTGTGGGACAGCTTGCTTGTGTGCATATGTAGCCTTTTCTTTGACCGGTTTGCCTGCAGACAACAGCTTTTCACTGTACCTCGGTACTCGTGGCAATAATAAGCTGAACCAAACCGAACCAAACCAGACCAAGATATGGGCAGATCAAGAGTTAAGAGGCAAGAGAGTTTTATTGTCATATCTCCCAGATAGAACAATGAAATTCTTACTTGCTACAGGCACAACTGAATATATACAGTACTTAAACGAGAGAGAAAAAAAGTTATCTGTACATATACTCACATACTCAATACACAAACACTTATAATGCAATAATGATAATAGTCTGTTGTAGTGCAGAACTTATTTGTTGTCGCGTTTATTTCAACGGGTCGATGGTTGAAAGGGTCAAGAGCTTCAAATTCCTGGGCGTGCACATCTGTGAAGATCTTTCCTGGTCCGAGAACACAGATGCAATTATTAAGAAAGCTCATCAGCGCCTCTACTTCCTGAGAAGATTACGGAGAGTCGGTCTGTCAAGGAGGACTCTCTCTAACTTCTACAGGTGCACAGTAGAGAGCTTGCTGACCGGTTGCATCGTGGCTTGGTTCGGCAACTTGAGCGCCCTGGAGAGGAAAAGACTACAACAAGTAGTAAACACTGCCCAGTCCATCATCGGCTCTGACCTTCCTTCCATCGAGGGGATCTATCACAGTCGCTGTCTCAAAAAGGCTGGCAGCATCATCAAGGACCCACACCACCCTGGCCACACACTCATCTCTCTGCTACCTTCAGGTAGAAGGTACAGGAGCCTGAAGACTGCAACGTCCAGGTTCAGGAATAGCTACTTCCCCACAGCCATCAGGCTATTAAACCTGGCTCGGACAAAACTCTGAACATTAATATCCCTCCATCTGTTGTTTGCACTTTATTAATTTATTAATTCATGGGTGTATTTATGTATATAATTGTAGTCAATGCCTTCTATGTCCTGTTGTGCTATGCAAAGAAAGATTTTCATTGTCCTGTCAGGGACACATGACAATAAACTCTTTTGACTTTGACTTTAATAGCCTGATGGCTGAAGGGAAGAAGCTGTTCCTGAACCTGTGACGTTACAGTTTTCAGGCTCCTGTACCTTCTTCCCGATGGCAGTGGCAAAATGAGTGCATGGCCAAGATGGCCCTAGGTGTGACTAGTATGGACCGGGCAGCTCGGTTGGCATGGGCAAGTTGGGCAGAAGGGCCTGTTTCCATGCTGTGTGAGTCTCCATGAGTCTATGAGGAGGGGGTTTTGGGGAGAAGGCTGGCAGGAGAATGGGGTTGAGAGAGAAAGATAGATCAGCCGTGATTGAACGGCAGACTAGACTCGACGGGCCGAATGGCCTATTTTTACTCCTATAATTCATGAACATGAATTTATGAACCCAAAATGACTGGAGCATCACAGTCGAGGGCGGAGTCAGTATATCCACAAACGCCCAAGAAGAGATTGCTAGATTCTTGATTAGTACGGGTTAGAGATTACAGGAGAAGGCAGGAGAATGGGGTTAGGAGGGAAAGAAAGATCAGCCATGATTGAATAGACTCGATGGGCTGAATGGCCCAATTCTGCACCTATCACTTATGAATTAAGAGTGGAGGGGTGAGAAGTGGGGAGGGTTGGTGGGGGGAGGGTTGGGGGGGGGGGGGATGGGGTGAGAAGTAGTGGTTTGGGAGAAGAAAAACGTAAGGAGATGTTGGGAGAGGTGGGAGGAAAGGGTCGGAACGTGGAGCAGGGAGGAGAGACTGGAGGGGCAGGGGAGACGACAATAGACATTAGACAATAGGTGCAGGAGTAGGCCATTCGGCCCTTCGAGCCAGCACCGCCATTCAACGTGATCATGGCTGGCCATCCCCAATCAGTACCCCGTTCCTGCCTTCTACCCATATCCCCTGCGCTATCTTTAAGAGCCCCATCTAGCTCTCTCTTGAGAGGAGAGGAGAGAGGAGGACAGATAGCGGGGATGGGTTAATACTCAGTTGGCCCACGGGTTGCTCCTGCGCTGCTCGGCTGTGTTTCAGCACAGATTACCATGACTGCGAGATCGCTTTCCAATTCTGACCTTCTAGGTCATGTTCGTATTAGCACGTACTTACCTACCAACAAATAGCTCTCTCTCTCTCTCTCTGTATCCCTCTCTCTCTCTCTTGAATGGGTTCCTCTGCACTATTATTAAATCCTAACTTAACCCGCCGCTAATTCTAAAACAATTCTCTAAAGTGGGGATTACCACGGACTTTAATCTATTCAAGGATACTCTCCAATTAAACTTCCATGGGGGATCAATTGGGAAATAAGCTGTTTAATAACACGAGCTCTCATTGAATAGGGGACTCTCTCTGCCTCTCCACCTTTTACAGGCTCCCGGACAGAATAAGAAATACCAGGCCACTCGGCCCCTCGAGCCTGCTCTGCTGTCCAATAAGATCAAGTCTGACCCAATGTCATAGAGTCGTATAGAATGGGAAGGGGTGGGAGATTGCAACCTTCACGAGGTCCGCCCTAATGCAATCATCTCGACGTGCACAAACCGAAGATCTAATAGAACAAGTTGTCCAACAACTTTAGGCTGTGAACGCCACACAAAATGAGAAGATGTATAGAATGGGAACATGCCCTTTGGTCCAAATTCTCCATGCTGACCAGGATGCCCCATCCAAAACTAGTCCGAAATTGCCCACATGTGGTCCATATCCCTCCAAACAATTCCTATCCTCGTATTTCGCTTGGGTAGTTAACAACCCAGCGGTATGAATATTGATTTCTCTAACTTCAACCCGTGCATCCCCTCTCTCGCCGTCCCCCCCCCCCCCCGCCCAAGTGGTACCAGCGTCAAAGTCATCTTGTTGAGTCTCATTGTCTGCAACTCGTTTTCACCTAGCCCACAGCTAACACTGGCCTGGTACCTTTATCATTGTTACTTTTTTGAATTTATTTCACTCATGCAAAGGATACAAAGGACATTTATAATCACATACACCAATTGTTGCAGTGAAATTTGTCTTGCCATTGCAGCACACGAATAAAGATAAGACACAACATTAAAGAATTTATCAATAAACATAAAAACATCCGCCCACATTGGTTCCCACTGTGAGGGAAGGCACAAAGTCCATTCCCTGTTCTCCCATAGTCGGGCCTATTGAGGCCTCCGCAGTTGCCGCTAGGGCAGCCCGATGCTTCAGGCCCTCTTGCCGGCTAGATGGAACTCCGGCATCGGGTGAACGCTCCTCAGTCAAAGTCAAAAGTCAAACAAACGTTATTGTCATTTAGAAGTACATTGATATATGCAGTTCCAAACGAAATTCTGTTGCATTTGGCTCCCTGTGCAACACGATAATTAACAGAAGGATAAACATGGATAAAATGGCTAAAAAGGATAAAAGGATAAATAGACAATGGTGGCAGCCCATTACATGGCATTCAGGAGTCTGACGGCTCGTGGGAAGAAGCTGTTGCAGAACCTTGATGTTCTGCTCCTTATGCTGCGATATCTTTTGCCCGAGGGCAGCAGAGTGAACAGTCCGTGATGGAGATGTGTGGGGTCTTTTATAATACTGCTGGCCTTAGATACGCAACGTTTGGTCGCAATATCCCCGATTGAGGGGAGAGAGGTCCCGATGATTTTTTCCGCTGTCCTCACCACTCTCTGCACAGACTTCCAGTCGGAAGCTTTACAGTCCCCAAACCAGACAGAGATACAGCTGGTCAAAATACTCTCTATGGTGCCCCTGTAGAAAGTGGTGAGGACGGGATGGGGGAGGTGAGCTCTTCTCATCCGGCGCAGAAAATGCAACCGCTGCTGCGCTCTCTTAACTGTTGATGAGATGTTATTTGACCAGGTCAGACTGTTGGTGATCTGCACCCCCAGGAACTTAGTGCTACTGACCACCTCCACATCGCTGTCATTGATGTGAAGTGGTGTGGGACTGTGCCGGTTTTTCCTGAAGTCGACGATGACCTCCTTTGTTTTTTCGACATTCAGGATCAGGTTGTTCGTATTGCACCAGTCCACCAGTTGTTTCACCTCCTCCCTGTAAGCCAGCTCATTGTCGTCCCGGATGAGGCCCACCACTGTTGTGTCATCTGCGCACTTCATGATGTGGTTTGTACTAAACCTGCGGCCCGGAGTGTCTGGAGCTCCCGAAGACGGCAGCACCCGAAGTCCTCAGGCCGCGCTGGTTGGAGCTCCGACTCTGGCGATCCCAGGCTCCGCGGCCACAGCTCCTCGAAGTTGTAGCCGGCGGCCACAGCGCCCCGGAGCTTACCGCACGGCGACCCAGGTAAGGCGTCGCCCGCTCCACGATGGTGTTTCAGCACTGTGCCGCCACCGAAGCTGTAGTCCCGGCCGGTCCCGATTTGTCTTAATGGACAAACAAGAACTATTTAAAATAATATGGTCCCCATTTAGTGAATATTTGAAGGGGCAAACTGGTTCGGCACGAGAACCCGACTGAAACCAGAATCTAAGCATAGATGAAGTAGTACATTTCATAAAACGCGGATATATCTCCAACGATGTAAAATCTGTAGAATATTCCATTTTGTCCCAACTTTATATATATATATAAAAAAATATATATATATTAAACAAAAAAAAATATATATATATATTTGTTTAATCTTTTTCCACTATTTTCTATCTTTATAAAAAATGGACAAAAAAAATATAGAAGCACATTTATTAAGCAAGGATTAACATAAATAATACGGATTATGTATAGCTACAAAGAACAAAATGATTTTTATTATGTCAACAATGAACGCGTATCTTTTTAAATTTAATTATGTAATTGCTTCTAATTAATAAAAAAACGTAACAAAAGGAAACGCCGCTCCAGTCCGGTGGTAGGCCGCGATGAGGGGGCGAAGAAGCAGTTCGGCGGGAAGCCACATATCCGACCAGGTAGGGACTGAGAAATACAGTTTCCCCCTTTCATAGAAACATAGAAACATAGAAATTAGGTGCAGGAGTAGGCCATTCGGCCCTTCGAGCCTGCACCGCCATTCAATATGATCATGGCTGATCATCCAACTCAGTACCTGCCTTCTCTCCATATCCCCTGATCCCCTTAGCGACAAGGGCCACATCTAACTCCCTCTTAAATATAGCCAATGAACTGGCCTCAACTACCCTCTGTTGAGGCCAGTTCCAGAGACCCACCACTCTCTGTGTGAAAAACTTCCTTCTCATCTTGGTCCTAAAGGATTTCCCCCTTATCCTTAAGCTGTGACCCCTTGTCCTGGACCTCCCCAACATCGGGAACAATCTTCCTGCATCTAGCCTGTCCAACCCCTTAAGAATCTTGTAAGTTTCTATAAGATCCCCTCTCAATCTCCAAAATTCTAGAGAGTATAAACCGAGTCTATGCAGTCTTTGTTCATAAGACAGTCCTGACATCCCAGGAATCAGTCTGGTGAACCTTCGCTGCACTCCCTCTATGGCAATAATGTCCTTCCTCAGATTTCCCGGCCCCCCACCCCACCTACCACATAAGAGACTAGAAGACCTCCAAAACAAACTCTTTTAACTACCTTAAATTTTTTTTAAAAGGGTGAAAGGACTAACAGCTGCTGGCAGGGTAGCCATACTCGACAGCGCCCCCTTGGATACACAGTTCGTTTGTTCGATATCTCTCTACATCACCGACTGTATCTCTCGTTTCCTTTTCCCCTGACTCTCGGTCTGAAGAAAGGGTCTTAACCCAAAACGCCACCTATTCCGTTCGTCCAGAGATGCTATCCGTCCCGATGAGTTACTCCAGCTCTTTTGTGTCTATCTTCGGTTTAAACCAGCACCTGCAGTTCCTTCCTACACATTATAGGCACAGTTTGGTTACCTCGTCCAATAAGTGGACCTTTAAAGATATGCAGGCCCAGATGGACTGCAATGGAAGAGTCTCAGAATGCACCTTCAGAATGGAGATGAGGAGGTATTTCTTTAGCCAGAAGGTGGTGCATCTGGGGAATTCATAGTCGCAGACGGCTGTGGAGGCCCAGTCGATGGGTTACCTTTAAAGCAGAGAATGGCTGATTTTTGAGTATGAATGAATGACTGAGTAAGTTTATTGGCCAAGTATTCACATACAAGGAATTTGCCTTGGTGCTCCGCCCGCCCGCAAGTGACATCATGACATACAGTTAGCATTGACACACAAAATATTATTAATAAAATATTATCGATTAAACATGAGAATTAAATATAATACCAGAGCAAAGGGAGGCTACAGATTATTGGCTGTTGAGTAGAGCAACTACTCGTGGATGAAAACTGATTTAATGTCCGGCGGCTGTGGCAGCTTTGACAGTCCGGAGTCGCCTTCCAGAGGGAAGTGATTCAAAGAGTTTGTGGCCAGGGTGAGAGGGGTCAGAGACGATCAGGCTGAGAGGGGTCGGAAAAGAGGAGAATGGGAATGTTGAGAGGGAAAGATAGATCCGCCTTGATCAAATGGCGGCGTAGAATCGATGGGCTGAATGGCCTGATTCTGCATCCACGTCTTCTGGTCTCAGTGGAGGGATATGGACCGTGAGGGTGGCGCGGTGGCGCAGCGGTAGAGTCGCTGCCTTACATCGCCAGAGACCCAGGTTCGATCCTGAACAGGGGTGCTGTCTTTACGGAGTTTGTACGCTCCCCCCCGTGACCGCGTGGGTTTTCTCCGGGTGCTCCGGAGGCGTCCAGGTTTGTAGGTTAATCAGCTTCTGTAAATTGTGCCCCGTGTGTGTAGGATAGTACTGGCGTACGGAGCGATCGCTGGTCGGCACGGACTCGGTGGGCCGAAGGGCCTGTTTCCGTGCTGTATAGCTAAAGTCTAACATGTGCAAGCAGATTAGTTGAACTTGGCATCATGTCCGGTAGCAACATTGTGGGCCGAAGGGTCTGCTCCTGTGCTGTACTAGTATTCGATGTTGAAGTCGCAGAACAAACATGAAGGGCCGAATGGTCGTCTGGGTTTCTAATTTACTCTTCCCCACTAGATGGCTCTGCAGTATATAAGGTGCAGCGGCAATGGTTCTAATTCCTCACGATGCCTTCTCCTTGTGAACTCGATATCAATATATCTAGACCATTGTACCAGAGAGGGACTTTGCGTCTGTCTGTCTGTCTGTCTGTCTGTCTGTCTGTCTGTCTGTCTGTCTGTCTGTCTGTCTGTCTGTCTGTCTGTCTGTCTGTCTGTCTGTCCTGAATCTCTCTCTCTCTGTGTCTCTGTGTGTGTGTGTGTCTCTATCTCTGTCTCTCTCTGTCTCTCTCTCTCTCTCTCTGTCTCCCTATGTGTCTTTCTCTGTCTCTCTCTGTCTCTCTCTCTCTCTCTCTCTGTGTCTCTCTCTGTCTCTGTGTCTCTCTGTGTCTCTCTGTGTCTCTCTGTGTCTCTGTCTCTGTCTCTCACTCCGTGTCTCTCTGTGTCTCTCTCTCTCTGTCTCTCTCTGTCTCTCTCTGTCTGTCTCTCTCTGTCACTCTCTGTGTGTCTCTGTGTGTCTCTGTGTGTCTCTCTGTGTCTCTCTCTGTCTCTGTGTCTCTCTGTGTCTCTCTCTGTGTCTCTCTGTGTCTCTCTCTGTCTCTCTGTGTCTCTCTCTCTGTCTCTGTGTGTCTCTCTCTGTCTCTGTGTCTCTCTGTGTCTCTCTGTGTCTCTCTGTGTCTCTCTGTGTCTCTCTCTGTCTCTCTCTGTGTCTCTCTGTGTCTCTCTGTGTCTCTCTCTGTCTCTCTCTGTGTCTCTCTGTGTCTCT
>OY740787.1:4953715-5011215 GCA_963514005.1 Raja brachyura | reverse complement strand
GACAAAAAAATGCTGGAGGAACTCAGCGGGTGAGGGCAGCATCTATGGAGCGGAGGAGATAGGTGACGTTTCGGGTCGAGACCCTACTGCAGGGGTAAAGGTCAGCATGGATGCGATGGGCTGAAGGGCCTGCTTCTGTGCTGTTCCCACTATATGAATTTAAATTGTTGGGGATGGGTTGGGAAACTGAGAATAGCGTGCGGGGATCGCTGGTCCGTGCGGACTCGATGGGCCGAAGGGCCTATGTCCATGCTGTATCTCTGAATGTGTCCATTCTAGTGTGTAGTATAGAACTAGTGTGCCAGGATGGTCGGTCAGTGCGGAGTCTGTTCAGTATCAAGCTAGCTGGGGGGGGGGGGGGGGGGGATGGAGGGGGGTGGGGGTCCCCACATTGCTCAAATTCCTTAAATTCTTGACGCAATGCACCAACTTAACTGATCAGGCAAGGGACGAGGAATGCTTAGGAGAGGTGAGAGACGATAACGGCTGTGTTCTACCCAAACCCGCTTAATACGACAACGCGATACTCGATTGTATTGTCACAAGTCCCAGTGATGAAAGGCTTGGATAGAGTGGACGTGGAGAGGATGTTTCCACTAGTGGGAGAGAGTCTAGGACCAGAGGGCACAGCCTCAGAATTAAAGGCTCTGAATCTTTTCGGAAGGAGATGAGGAGTCATTTCTTTAGTCAGAGGGCGGTGAATCTGTGGAATTCTTTGCCACAGACGGCTGTGGAGGCCAAGTCAGTGGATATTTTTAAGGCAAAGATGGATAGATTCTTGTTTAGTACAGGTATCTCTGCCTCAGGGGGCGGTGGAGGCCGGTTCTCTGGATGCTTTCAAGAGAGAACTAGATAGGGCTCTTAAAGATAGCGGAGACAGGGGATATGGGGAGAAGGCAGGAACGGGGTACTGATTGGGGACGATCACCAATGATCATATTGAATGGCGGTGCTGGCTCGAAGGGCCAAATGGCCTACTCCTGCACCTATTGTCTATTGTCTATTGTCTATTGTGTCAGAGGCTATGCTGAGAAGGCAGGAGAATGGGGTTAGGAGGGAGAGATAGATCATACACGATTGAATGGCGGAGTGGACTTCGGATGGGCCGAATGGCCTAATTCTGCTCCGATCACTTATGACCTTATGATATTCTTTGTTTGGCTCACGCAACGTATGCAAAGAGCCGCCACATAAAGGGTGCTGACAGAGCTCAGCTAAGTTTAGTGTGCTGAGTCAGCAGAAAGACATCACACGATTACAATCGAGCCGTCCGCAGTGTACTGTGTAGCACTGCACATTTACGGTACTGTACAAGGGAATAACGTTTAATGCAAGGTGAAGCCAGCCACATCCGATCAAGGATAGTCCGAGGGTCACCAAAGAGGTTGAAAGTGCCAAGCTGGCCATCCGCGGGTCACGGTGCCAGGCGCAAGAGGGCTTTGCCCGAGCCGGATGCTTGCCCCTTTACCGGGGTTGTGTAGTAGTTATTAGAATATTTGTCACTTAGTTGTCTGAATAATGTGGTGATTCTGTAATATGGAGGTGGGCACGTCACTACGGTTTTGGTTTTTGTATCGTGTACGTAATCAAATTAATTATTTTTGATACATCAACAAAAAAGAGGTTGATAATACCCCACACAAGATAGAAACATAGAAACATAGACAATAGGTGCAGGAGTAGGCCATTCGGCCCTTCGAGCCTGCACCGCCATTCAATATGATCATGGCTGATCATCCAACTCAGTATCCCGTACCTGCCTTCTCTCCATACCCCCTGATCCCCTTAGCCACAAGGGCCACATCCAACTCCCTCTTGAATATAGCCAATGAACTGGCCTCAGCTACCTTCCGTGGCAGAGAATAGTAAGATTGAACGAGAACTTACCAGTTCGAAGGTTGATCTTTATTTTATGAGGAGTCGAAGTGAGGGATTTCGTGAAGAGCCCGCCGGCGCGCATGCTCGACATACTTCAAAGTAGCGGCGTGGAATCACAGAAACCAACAACAGAAATGACTTCGCATAGTATGATTGAATTGACTAAGATTACCAGCTGAAGGTGATTGAGGGTTGGGCGAGGAGGGCACGAAATCCCTCACTTCGACTCCTCATAAAATAAAGATCAACCTTCGAACTGGTAAGTTCTCGTTCAATCTTACTATTTCATTTCGGAGTACGTGAGTGACTTCGTGAAGACTTCAAAGCTTCTGTGATTACACGCCCTGGACCACGTCCATGCTGACACACCACTAGCAGGGATGGATGGGAGGAACAAACTTGCTCAATAGTCCATACTGCAAAACAAGAGCATATTTATTAATAACAAATCAAAACCCCTCATACGGGGACATCTCTACGTTCTTGACCTGCATTCAGCACGGCTTCTGCGAACTGTAGAGGAGCAGCAACAGGCTTGTTATAAAAACGCTGGAACACAGCTTCATTAGCCCATCCTGCTGTGGCGAGAATTTGGTCCATGGGCACCTCCATGACCCTCGCCGCTGACGTCGATGCAGCCCTGGTGGAATGAGACTTGAACACATTAGTGTCGATACCTGACTTACCCAAGACGACTCGAAGCCACCTGGATATCGTCTGGACTGTCACTCGATGATGAGGTCTCTTATGAGTGACCAGCAGGTATCTCTCCATTCCTCTGATGCGTGCCGTCACCTTGACATAGTGGCGGATATGTGAGGCTAAACATAGCCTAGCATCTGCGGGGTATGCCGGGAACTTCAGCTGCAGCCCTGTGCACCCAGGTCTATGCTGCTTTAGTAGCTCGTCAATGAAAAAGACTACTTCTGTAGGGGTAGATGTCATTCTGTCGACACGAAGTTTGTGTAGTGTCTGTAGCCTCTGAGCTGAAGTCAGCGCTAGTAACATCACCAGCTTCATGGTGAGTTGGTCCAGTTGGAGCCCTTCCATGGGAGACCACGTCCTGAGCAGGTTTAATACGTCCCTGACATCCCAGGTGATATTATAGCGTGGTGTAGGCGGATTCATATTGAATATACCCCGCATGAGTCTGGACACTAGCCTGTTGGATCCTACCTCAATATTGAGGTAGAATGAGAGCGCACTTCTGGCGCTGTTGATGGCACTGTAACTTAAGTGTTCATCATGGTGCAACCCCGCGAGGAATTCCAGGACGTCGGTTATTGTCACGTCATCGTACGTGATGCGAGAGCGGCTGCAGTAGGCTTCCCACTTCTTAATATGCGAGCGGTATCTTCGCCTTGTTGACTCTCGACACGACGCCCCGATGGTATCCATGGTGCGAGCTGAGAGGCCGTATTGGACTAACGGCCTGTTCAGAACCTGCAAGCCAACAAATTTAAATAGCCTTGGCAGGGATGTGGCTCCCCTGAGACAGGGTGAGTAACCAATTGTGGGCAACCCTTCAAAAGGACCCAAGGTTCGTTGAGCATGTCAAAGACCACCGGATACCAAGGCTGTGTGGGCCAGTCGGGTATAATAAGGATGCCCTTGGCAGCATCTGGCTGAATCTTACGCAATACCCGACTGATGAGGCAAAAGGGGGGGAAGGCATAGAAACCAATTCCCCCAGTCCAGCGAGAATGCATCTAGCGCTATTGCCCCAGGATCTGGTCCCCATGAAACGTAGGTTGGTACCTGATGGTTCAACCGTGACGCAAAAAGGTCAATGTCCGGTTTACCAAATTTGGCTGTGACTTTAGCAAAAATCTCAGGATGCAACATCCATTCAATATTGTCATTAAATTTGCGTGACCTGGTGTCCGCCACAGTATTAAGCTCACCTGGCAAATAGGTAGCTGAAATCCAAATGTCTCTTTGAACACACCAGAGCCAAATTGAGTTAGCCAATTTGTCACACGAAACTGACCTGGTACCACCCATATGGTTTAAGTATGCCACTGCTGTGGTGTTGTCTATTTGGAGACGGACATGTGCTCCAACAAGCTTGGAACAATACGCACAAAGTCCGTGGAATGCTGCCAGCAACTCCAAATAGTTAATCCCTTGAGTCAACAACATCGTTGACTCAAGGGTGTCCCATCTGCCCCCACAACTAGAGCAATTATCCGTAGCTCCCCAGCCATTGGAGCTTGCATCAGTCTGCAAATATACCACCGGATTAGCCTCCCTGATAGGCTTGAATGAGCTGCTAATGTGGCACACCCACCATTGCAACGCATTTATCGCTTCAGACGGCAGCTGCATTGATCGATCATAATGACCAGCGTCCTGTTTTAACGCAGCAATTTTAGCTCTTTGCAAACTCTGATAATGCAAAGGTCCATATCGCGCTGCCGGAAACAAAGCTACAAGCTTACCAATTACTGTAGCTGTATGCCGAATCGATGGTATATTGGTGCGGATTAAACCTTGACACACCTGGGTAACCTCCTCAATCTTGTTAATTGTTATGGTAACCCTCATGCTCATAGAGTTCACCGTGAACCCTAGGTAATTAATCACCTGGGCAGGGCAGAACTTTGATTTCTCTGGATGGACAATAAACCCTAATTGTTGAAATATATTGACAGCAGCTGCAACTCCCTGTTCAGCCAATTCCAGGGTGTGGCCCACAATTAAGATATCATCTAAATAGGCCATAACTATATGATGTCGCTGTCTCAAATAAGCCATAATTGGTTTCACTAATTTAGTGAACAATCCACTTTAAAATGAGTATATGTTACAAAAGTATTCAAACGGGTTAGATCAATAATGACACGACAACCTCCATCCTTCTTAGGTCTGGTGAATATATTCGAAACAAATTCAACTGGCTCATGCACCGCTTTCTCAATCACTCCCTTCTGTTCAAGCCTTAAAATTTCCTTGTAGCCTGCTGCCTGTTCTGCAGCAGATAATTTAAATGTTCGACCGGGCATGTGCTGGGATGGAGGAATGTCGCCATTAATAAACTCAATTTTATGCCCCTGAATATTCTGCAACACATACTCGTCACCAGTAAAATTACCCCATGCACCCAAAAACAGCCGAAGGCGACCACCAACATGTGAAGTTAAACAAAGAGAAAAGAGAGAACCAGACCCCCTCACCTCCGTGGTTACCGGCGGTCCTTGACACGTGTGGGTGGACGTGGAGGTGCTGGGTTGGCTTGAGGGCGCGGCGTCTTCGTTTTCCACCAGGGTCTCTGCCGACCCTGTCCTAAAAAGACCCCTGGTGCTGGGTCTGATGTTGCTGCCGTTGTGGAGCTTGAGGGTGGGTCCTCGTCGAGGTACTAGCAGACCCTCATGAGCGAATATATGGAGCTTTTGAGCCTGACGGTGTGGGGGCACTCTGAGAGCGCATGATCCCCACCGTTTTGGCTTGTTCGTCAAGCTCTTTGACTCTCTTCGAGAGGTCCTCCCCAAAGAGATGACGGGGCGGCGGCGGCGGCGGTGGTTTGCACAATCCTGCAAACTTCTGGTTGAGCGCTGCGCGGAAGCTGTTTTTGCGAAACCCGTTGATTTCATGCTGGGTCGCGCACAGGAGGGCCAGAGCATCTTCCTGGTCCAAATTCAGTTCGTCCCCGTCCACCGACCGCGCAAAGGCGGGAATACCGGCCGTGAGGAGCTTCAGGATCCGCTGCAATTTTACCTCTTGTTGACGGATAGCCGCACTAATGTTGCCCCATATCGGCGTATTGACCACAGGCACGTTGAGGGAGTTGCAATTGGATGGAGCCTTGTGACGGCTCATTGCCTGAATGAGGACTTCTTCCTGTAGTTGCTGGTTGTTAAGAAAGTCCACAGTGGCTGCCAGCTTTGCGTTTAAAGGAAGTCCAGATGAATGTGGGGCCGCAAATTTGGTCGCCACATCCAGAAGATCCTCCGCTGGCACCTCCAACGGAGATGGTATGGGATCCACCAAAACCTCCTCCTCCTGCTGCTCCAGGCTGATGGTAGAGGCTGGTGATGACGCCCTGTGCCTGTTGCTGCCCTGCTGTAGTTGACGTTGAAGCAGGAGCTCCAGCAGCCGCTCCATATGGTCAATACGCCCTTCACCCTGAACACTCAGGTGGTCGGAGTCCTCCGGCTCTGAAAAGAAAACCGGGCTCCTATCATCGGCCCGCACCTCATCGAGGCCCAGCCGGTGCCGGTAGTTGTCACTAACAGCCGCCGAGGCGAAACTGCGCGATTCCCGCGCGGGCGTGTTCAACCGCCTCCGTTTAGCGGGAGCTGAAGCCGCTGCCACTAAGGGCACTTGCGGCGTGGTGTCGGTACCAGCCGAAGCATGGCTGCCTGAAGCCCGCGCAGGCTTGCCGGCTGCCCACATCGTGGACTTTGCCGACGCATGGTCTCGCCCACCCATCCATGGGGGGCTCGGCGACCGTGACGAGACCCGACTCAACCGACCCGTCCCGGCGTCGAGAGTCGGGGTGTGCCGGCTGGACCTCACAGCCGCCCCGGGTCTCGCCCTGGAACCTGACCGCTCCTCCAATGCCTTAGCCCTGGTAGGGTTAGGCTTCTGGGCTGCTGCCCTTCCCATACTCGGAGGGCTGAGTGGAACGGGCCGTGCAGCCGCACGCACCCAGCTCGAGGTCGCCAGCGAGCCCGCTGACGACCTAACTGCCATGGCAGGGTCCTCCTGCTCTGGCGGCACACCACACTCCTCCTCGTCGAACTCCTCCGAGCTGTGGTGTGCTGGCGGATCTGGACCTGTAATCACAGGGCTTACCCACATCTCCGCCTGAGTCCCGGCCTGCGTAGCAGGTACTGCCGATGGTAAAGGCCCCGGAACTGTTGACCGGCGAACTCGTCCTGACGTCCTCCGGCCCTTGGAACTCCCATCCATGTCCTTGCTGCAAGACATAATCAGACAACAAGGACCACCAACTAAAGGTAGGATACTTACCTCCGTGGCCCCTTATGAAGGGCTGGCGAGGAGCGCGCTCCACCGCCAGCCGTCGCAGCAACGCGGTACGACGATATGTCGAGCATGCGCGCCGGCGGGCTCTTCACGAAGTCACTCACGTGACTCCGAAATGAAATTCCAGAGACTCACCACTCTCTGTGTAAAGAATGTTTTCCTCATCTCGGTCCTAAAGGAATTCCCCCTTATCCTTAGACTGTGACCCCTTCTTCTGGACTCCCCCAACATCGGGAACAATCTTCCAGCATCTAGCTTGTCCAACCCCTTAAGAATTTTGTAAGTTTCTATAAGATCCCCCCTCAATCTTCTAAATTCCAGTGAGTACAAGCCGAGTCTATCCAGTCTTTCCTCATATGAAAAGTCCTGACATCCCAGGAATCAGTCTGGTGAACCTTCTCTGAACCCCCTCTATGGCAAGATCATCCATTGTTCTTCCAACCAAACGGCGTCCCCCCTTCTCCTGTCCTCCTGATCAAACATGCTTTTCAATCGCTAACCTTTCTGACCGCACCCTTTACCCGAAACATCAGCGGTTTAGTTTAGTACGTAGGAACGAGGAACTGCAGGTGCTGATTCGCAAAAAAAAAAAAAGCAAAGTGCCGGAGTAATAAGTTCATAATGTTCATTAGTTCCAGGAGCAAAGTTGGACCATTTGGCCCAACTCATGAACGTTCATGTTGAATTCTATAGTGTATTGTGTCTTTCATTTTTCTTCTCTTATTATTTTATATGGATGTATGATAATCTATTTTTTTTTCTCCATAAAGCATTTTGGCTTCAATATGATTTGATTTAAAAGTGCTATATAAATTAAAATGACATACTTACATCAAGTCTACTCCGCCATTCAATCATGGCTGATCTATCTTTCCCTCTCAACCCCATTCTCCTGCCTTCTCCCCGTAGCCACTAACTCCTACATTTTGTCGTCTGGCCCAGGGTGGGAGATTGCAACCTTCACGCGGTCCGCCCTGTTTCGGCGAATGCAATCAACCTGGCGTGCACAATCAAATAAGATCAAATGGAACAAGTTGTCCTACAACTTTAGGCCGTGCATGCCACACGCAAGAGGAAGAGGAAGTCGACTGTCCTGCTCAGGCTGCAGGAGTACGTGCTGAGGGACGCAGTGGAGCTCTGGGCAGCCAACGCCAAGACTCTGTGGGGGAGGACCACAGTCAAGGGTCCTTCCTTCCGCTGCTGGACATTGAGGGGCAGGGTGGGATGGGATGGAGAGAGGGGGAATGCAGCGGTCACTTGAAGTTGGATAAATCAATGTTCACACTCTACGGAATATTTTTCAATAATATCAAAGTCAAAGTCAAGAGTCGAAGTCAAAGTCAAAGTCAAAAGAGTTTATTGTCATGTGTCCCTGACAGGACAATGAAAATCTTTCTTTGCATAGCACAACAGAACATAGAAGGCATTGACTCAATTATATACATAAATACACACATGACTTAATAAATTAATAAAGTGCAAATAACAGATGGAGGGATATTAATGTTCAGAGTTCCGAGCTAAGTTTAATAGCCTGATGGCTGTGGGGAAGTAGCTATTCCTAAACCGGGTTGTTGCAGTCTTCAGGCTCCTGTACCTTCTACCCGAAGGTAGCAGGGAGATGAGTGTGTGGCCAGGGTGGTGTGGGTCCTTGATGATGCTGCCAGCCTTTTTGAGGCAGCGACTGTGGTAAATCCCCTCGATGGAAGGAAGGAAGGTCAGAGCCGACACAGTGGTGCAGCGGTAGAGTTGCTGCCTTAAACCCCTGTCCCACGGTACGAGTTCATTCCAAGAGCTCTCCCCGAGTTTGCCCTGATTCGAACTCGGAGATTTACAGTAACGGCCGCACGTCGGTACTCGGGGCTCTCGTGGGCATTTTTTATCAACATGTTGAAAAATCTTCACGAGTCTCCCCGTGCTTACCTGCCGTTAGCGAGTCTTCCCGAGTACCTGCCGTTAGCGCTAAGAGACGTCCCCGAGCTCCGACGTACCCGCTACGTTCATTCACCGTGCTTGCCACGAGTTTGATTTTTTAAAAACTCGTGAGAGCTCTTGGAAATAACTCGTACCGTGGGACAGGGCTATTATAGTGCCAGAGATCCGGGTATGATTCTGCCTACGGGTGCTGTCTGTACGGAGTTTGCACGTTCTCCCTGTGACCTGCGTGGGTTTTCTCCGGGTGCTCCGGTTTCCTCCCACACCCCAAAGACGCGCAGGTTTGTAGCTTAATTCTGTAAATTGTCCCTGGTGTGCAGGATGGAACTACTGTGTGGGGTGATTGTTGGTCAGCACGGACTCGGTGGGCCGAAGGGCCCATTTCCACACTGTATCTCTACACTGACAGTGGAGGAGGCCCAGGACAGAAAGGACAATAGACAATAGGTGCAGGAGGAGGCCATTCGGCCCTTCGAGCCAGCACCGCCATTCAATGTGATCACGGCTGATCATCCCCAATCAGTACCCCGTTCCTGCCTAACCCCATATCCCCTGACTCCGCTATCTTTAAGAGACCTATCTAGCTCTCTCTCAGGGTACACAAAATGCTGGAGGATCTCAGAGAGTGCAGCAGTATCTATGGAGCGAAGGAGATAGGCGACGTTTCGCTTATCTCCTTCGCTCCATAGATGCTGCTGCACCCGCTGAGTTTCTCCAACATTTTGTGTACCCTCGATTTTCCAGCATCTGTGGTTCCTTCTTTAGCCCTCTCTCAGTATAGGAAGGGGAGTTAAAATGTTTGGCAACCTGGATATGGGCTAAACGTGATTAGGTGGGATTTGCCTGGAAGGAACAAGTTGGTCGGCCGGCGCAAGTTGGGCCGAAGGGCCTACTCCATGACTATTCAATGCACAAACAGGGTACTGGGCCACTTGCAGTACTGCTGTCGACCTGTAGGTAGCACCATCGATCCACTGGAGTTCTTGGTGCTCTGCAGCGCCACCAGCAGACCATTCCCTGACCTGGATTTAAAAAGTGAAATGTAGCGGATGCTGGAACTCTGGCCCCACAGCAGAAGCATCCACGTCGCGGGGGCTGGCAACTGGAAGTATCCCGAGCTCATTCCGCTACCACCATCATCTATTGCAACAAGTGATGATTGTCGCCGGAAGCTTGCGTCCTTTTCAGGGTGGACAGCGAGATCATCCTTGCCATAGAGGGAGTACAGAGAAGATTCACCAGACTGATTCCTGGGATGTCAGGACTTTCATATGAGGAAAGACTGGATAGACTCCGCTTGTACTCGCCGGAATTTAGAAGATTGAGGGGGGATCTGCTGGTGAATTTCATTGGTTCATGGGGGGGAAAAAAACCGTAAACAGCAGTTTTCGGAACCAAGGATAACCGAGCGGTAATGTTAAATGTCCGCCGAGCTTCACAGCCGCGTATCTCTGGCTTCTTAAAAGTTGTCTCCACTCCTTCTGCTCCCCACTCCCACCCCCTCTTTTAAAGGACTTACGTGACCCTTCCCGTACACTTACTTCCCTTACGTGAACCTTCCTGTTCATCGCGGTGTGTGTCTGTGTCACATTGGCTTTGCACCGTGTGAATTTCACTCAGACAGCGCTCCCCCCCCCCCCCCGCGCTTGCCCTGTCCCCCGCCTGGGGAGGTCATTTAAGACTGAGGTGAGAAAAAACTTTTTCACCCATAGAGTTGTGAATTTATGGACTTCCCTGCCACAGAGGGCATTGGAGGCCAAGTCACTGGATGGATTTAAGAGAGAGTTGGATAGAGCTCTAGGGGCTAGTGGAGTCAAGGGATATGGGGAGAAGGCAGGCACGGGTTATTGATAGGGGACGATCAGCCATGATCACAATGAATGGCGGTGCTGGCTCGAAGGGCCGAATGGCCTCCACCTGCACCTATTTTCTATGTTTCTATGTTTCTGGCGCTGTGAGGCAGCAACTCTACCGCTGTGCACTATGCCGCTCGCAATAGTTAATCGTCGATAGTCAGTAGCAGACAAAAATGCTGGAGAAACTCAGCAGCATCTCTGGAGAGACAGAATAGATGACGTTTCGGGTCGAGACCCTTCGTCACTCAATAGTCAGTGGTACTTTGTTGTCGCAATACCTAGATACAGTGAAATTATTATTTTTTCCATATAATTTAGTTTAGTTTAGGGACACAGGGCAGAAACAGGCCCTTCGGACCACCGGGTCCGCGCCGACCAGTGATCCCCGCACATTAACACTATCCTATACCCACTAGGGGCAATTCTTTTACATTTAACAAGCCAATTAACCTACAAACCTGCACGTCTTTGGACTGTGGGAGGTAACCAAAGATCTTTAAAATGATGAGAGGGATAGACAGAGTTAATGTGGACAAGCTTTTCCCTTTGAGAATAGGGAAGATTCAAACACGAGGACATGACTTTAGAATTAAGGGACAGAAGTTTAGGGGTAACATGAGGGGGAACTTCTTTACTCAGAGAGTGGTGGCTGTGTGGAATGAGCTTCCAGTGGAAGTGGTGGAGGCAGGATCGATTTTAACATTTAAAAGTAAAGTGGATAGGTATGTGGACGGGAAGGGAATGGAGGGGTATGGTCTGAGTGCAGGTAGATGGGATTAGGGGAAAATAAATGGTCGGCACGGACTGGAAGGGCCGAGAAGGCCTGTTTCCGTGCTGTAATTGTTATATGGTTATATATGGTTATATGGTTACCTACGACTATCTACGACTACCATCAGGACCTACTAAGACCTACCTTCGAGTAAAAAGTATTGATTTTATCCATGACAAACTTTTTTTTAACTTGTGGACATTTTTTATCAGGCTGGAAAAAACGCCGCGACCTTCTTGAGGCCACGGCACACGGAGACCACTCACGAGTGTGAGGAAGAGTTATGAAGACCTCCTACCACCTCGTGGCGACCGTGCCGCGAGGTGGTGGGAGTCAAGGGCAAACTCGACAGAGGTCACCAATTAGGTTGTGAAAGTGGGACAGGGGCGGGAATCGCTAATCTTGGTTCTTGGTTCTTGGTTACTTGGTCCTCCACAATATTCCAACTGGAATTTAAACTGGAGGTGGTGAAGGGGTTTAGCCAGAGAGGGTTGGTTATTGGGAAGAAAGTGCCACTTTAAATTTAGTTGCATCTGGCTGGGCAACCGTGGCTTGGTGGAGATTATTCCGTGCTTTAATAGTGCGTGGAAAGGATGAATTGCTGTACACATCTGTCTTTGAGGCTGGGACCACAAATTGGATCGAATGGCTCCTAATTGGTTTGGGGTTGGTGTAGGTCTTGCGATCTATGTCTAGCTGACCATTTAACATTTTGTAAAAACAGGTCAAACGGTGAGCTTCACGTCTGTCTTGGAGAGGGTTCCACCCCCCACCCAGAGAATTCAGAAGTTTGGTGACACTCGCTTCTCTCTCTCGTAGGTGTTAGTAACAAATCGAGCGGCCTGTCTTTGGACACGTTTGATGGGTGAAATGTTTTTATCTGTGTATGGGTCCCAAGCTGCAACTTGGTGTTGTAATCGGTGCGGACTCGGTGGGCCGAAGGGCCTGTTTCCGCGCTGTATCTATTAAACGAAACTGAATATACATGTGTGTGTGTGTGTGTGTGTGTGTGTGGACATATACACACACTGAACATTTTTTTTTCTCGGTTATTATACTGTTTGCAGTGTACGATGTTCACATATTCTGTTGTGCTGCGGCAAGTGAGAATGTCATTGATCTATCTGGCTCATATGACAATAAACACTCTTGACTTGACTCTCTTGAAGATACTGTTGAAGGGGGGTGAGGAGGGGGGGTTTATGTTCCAGGACTTAGACCCAGTGACAAGGATGGAACGGCGATATATATATATATATACAGGAAACGAGGAAGGTCGACCATCACTTATCCAAATGGCAGAAGTCCGTTTGATCATTACAAGAACAACCTCTTTGTTGTTAGACTGTTAAAAGAGAGAAACTGGGAGACGTTCCAGAACAAGGCCTGACCTTTGTTGATTGAAGTGCAACACAGCAAAATACTGTAGATCGAGCGTTTAATAACCTTTTGTATTTATTAAATTGACTCTGTCGTGGTTTGCAGGTGGTATTCGAGAAATGCCCCATCCCGATCCCTACCTCCCCCGTAGATGTGAAGCCGAGGAATTTTCAGCGGAGTCAGAATGGAAGGTTCCTTCCATTTATGCGGATGAAAGCTGTTCCTGTGTCTGAATGAATCCGTCGGGAAGAATCTCGGGTGAAAGGCGGTCGCGGTGGCGCAGCGGTAGAGTTGCTGCCTTGCAGCACTTGCAGCGCCAGAGACCCGGGTTCCATCCCGACTACGGGCGCTGTCTGTACGGAGTTTGTACGTTCTCCTCGTGACCCGAGCGGGTTTTCTTTGAGATCTTCAGTTTCCTCTCACACTCCAAAGACGTGCTGGTTTGTAGGTTAATTGGCTTTGGTGTAAGTGTAAAGGGCCTGTCCCACCAGCACGCAACTCTATGCGATTAGCGCGACCTAACGTGGTCGCTTGAGCCGTCCGGCGTCGCGGGGCCGGTCCCACTTTGATCACCGGAGCCTTGCGGAATTGTGTGGAGTTCGTCCCGACATCGCGCGGGGCTCCGAAAAACTGACCATGTTCAAAAATTCCGCGCGGCAATGGCTTGTCGGCTCGCAGTCGCCTCGACGCATTACACACCGCCTCGACGTCGTACCTCCGTGAACCTATCTGTAGGTGCCTCCGTGACCCTCTGTGTGTGTGGCCCCGTGGCCCTGTGTGTGTGTGTGCCTCGGTGCCCCTCTCTGTGTGCCCCTCTCTGTCCTGGTGAACTTACCTTAGACGTCGCTCCAAGTTCGCCTCACTTTGCGCCGCGTTGCACCACTCACCCGACCTCCGCGCGGCCCTCGCTGCCGGTTTGGTCGCGCTTGCCGCATGCAGGCGCATGCTGGTGGGAACGGCCCTGTACAGGGGATCACCTGACCTCCGCGCGGCCCCTGCTTCTAGTTTGATCACGTTCATCGCATAGAGTTGCATGCTTGTAGGACAGGCCCTTAAGTTGTCCCCAGTGTGTGTAGGATATTATTAACGTGCAGGTATCGCTGGCACGGACCTGATGGGCCGAAGGGCCAGCATCTAAACTAAACTAAGCACAAACTAAATAGTTTGGAATATTTTAGTCTAGTTTAAGGATACAGAGTCAAATCAGGCCCGTCGGCCCAGCAAGTCCGCGCTCCCCGCACGTTAACACTATCCTACGCACACTAGGGACAATTTACATTTATACCAGGCCAATTAACCCACAAACCAGTACGTCTTTGGAGTGTGGGAGGAAACCGGAGATCTCGGAGAAAACCCACGCAGGTCACAGGGAGAACGTGCAAACTCCGTACAGACAGCGCCCGTAGTCAGGATCGAACCCGGGTCTCTGGCGCTGTGAGTGGTGTAAGGCAGCAACTCCACCGCTGCGCCACAGTGCGGCTGCAATTAATATTTGCAAAAGCACTCGGCATACTTTCGAAACCACTCTGGACCAGTTTTTAAAAAAAAAATTAAACTCATCTTAAAACGTGGTTATCAAAACAAAATTCACTCGACTTTAGAGGTATGGCACGGAAATAGGACCTTCCGCCCATCTGGTCTGCGCCGAATGGTAAAGTGTAGAAGCAAAGAACTGCAGATGCTGGTTTGTACCAAAGATAGACACAAAGTGCTGGAGTAACTCAGCGAGTCAGGCAGCTTCTCTGGAGGAAAGGGATGGGTGACGTTTCAAGTCTTGGGTCACATTTCAAGGGTCACACTTCAAGGCAATTTGTTGACGCCCGCCATTCCTGTCACTCCCATCGCCCAGCCCCAAAACGGCTTAAGTCGAGGAAGAGCTTCCTTGCTTGAGGAGACGGTGACAGTCCAGCCACTGTCACCGTCTCCTCAAGCAACCGGACCAGCCCTTGTGGGGAAAAGAAACGCCGTGAAAACCACCACTGCATGAAGATGCCAACCCCAACCCAAAGAACAGCGAGCACCTGGTCACAGGTGTGACTGGAAGACCCGGAATTCCCTCAATCCGCTTTGTACAGGGATGGGCCGATGCAAGACCAACATGAGCAAATGGGGCGATGCTAGCTTATACTCTCTGGAATTTAGAAGATTGAGGGGGGATCTTATAGAAACTTACAAAATTCTTAAGGGGTTGGACAGACTAGATGCAGGACGATTGTTCCCGATGTTGGGGAAGTCCAGAACACGGGGTCACAGTTTAAGGATAAAGGGGAAGTCTTTTAGGACCGAGATGAGAAAAAACATTTTTCACACAGAGAGTGGTGAATCTGTGGAATTCTCTGCCACAGAAGGTAGTTGAGGCCAGTTCATTGGCTATATTTAAGTGGTGGCCCTTGTGGGATCAGGGGGTATGGAGAGAAGGCAGGTACAGGATACCGAGTTGGATGATCAGCCATGATCATATTGAATGGCGGTGCAGGCTCGAAGGGCCGGATGGCCTACTCCTGCACCTATTTTCTATGTTTCTATGATGCAGATGCAGCAGATACAGAATGTGACTGTGGAAGGTAGACAAAAGTGCTGGAGAAACTCAGCGGGTGAGGCAGCATCTATGGAGCCAAGGTTCCTTCGCTCCATTGATGCTGCCTCACCCGCTGAGGTTCTCCAGCACTTTTGTCTACCTTCGATATTTCCAGCATCTACAGTTCTCCCATAAACAGGTGGAACATCTGTACAGTCCATGCCACACCTACTAAGATGCCCGCTCGTTGGTGAATAATGCTGCCTGGAAGATCCAGAGGTGGCAAAGAAGAAGGCTGTCCACTGTGTTAGAGCTGGCCAAACATTTGAAACTTGGAAGGTAGATAAAAATGCTGGAGAAACTCAGCATCTACGGAGCGAAGGAATAGGTGACGTTTCGGGTCGAGACGCTTCATCAGTCTGAAGAAGGGTCTCGACTCGAAACGTCACCTATTCCATTTTCATCAGTCTGAAGAAGGGTCTCGACCCCAAACGTCACCTATTCCTTCGCTCCGTAGATGCTGCCTCACCCGCTGAGTTTCTCCAGCAGTGATTTATCCACCTTCGATTTTTCCAGCATCTGCAGTTCCTTCTTAAACATTTGAAACGGGGATGATGGACACGAAAGAAGAATTTCAAGTCTAAAGAAGGGTCCTGACCCGGAACTTCACCCCATCCATTTTCCCCAGGGATGCTGCCTGACCCGCTGAGTTACTCCAGCGCTTTGCGTCTATCATTCTGGTAAACCTCCTCTGCACCCTCTCTGAAGCCTCCACATCCTCCCTGCAATGGGGCGGCCAGAACTGCACGCAATACTCCAAATTCTTTTGATTAAAGCAAAGGATGGCTAAATTAAAGCAAAGCTGGGGGGCAGTGTTAGCTGTGAGGAGGATGCTAGCAGACTGCAAGGTGACTTGGATAGGCTGGGTGAGTGGGCAAATGTTTGGCAGATGCAGTATAATGTGGATAAATGTGAGGTTATCCACTTTGGTGGCAAAAATAGGAAAGCAGACTATTATCTAAATGGTGGCCGATTAGGAAAAGGGGAGATGCAGCGCGACCTGGGTGTCATGGTACACCAGTCATTGAAAGTTGGCATGCAGGTGCAGCAGGCAGTGAAGAAAGCCAATGGTATGTTAGCTTTCATAGCAAAAGGATTTGAGTATAGGAGCAGGGAGGTTCCACTGCAGTTGTATAGGGTCTTGGTGAGACCACACCTGGAGTATTGCGTACAGTTCTGGTCTCCAAATCTGAGGAAGGACATTATTGCCATAGAGGGAGTGCAGAGAAGGTTCACCAGACTGATTCCTGGGATGGCAGGACTGTCTTGTGAACAAAGACTGCATAGACTCGGTTTATACTCTCTAGAATTTAGGAGATTGGGAGGGGATCTTATAGAAACTTACAAAATTCTTAAGGGGTTGGACAGGCTAGATGCAGGAAGATTGTTCCCGATGTTGGGGATGTCCAGGACAAGGGGTCACAGCTTAAGGATAAGGGGGAAATCCTTTAGGACTGAGATGAGAAGGACTTTTTTCACACAGAGAGTGGTGGGTCTCTGGAACTCTCTGCCACAGAGGGTAGTTGAGGCCAGTTCATTGGCTATATTTAAGAGGGAGTTAGATGTGGGCCTTGTGGCTAAAGGGATCAGAGGGTATGGAGAGAAAGCAGGTACAGGATACTCAGTTGGATGATCAGCCATGATCATATTGAATGGCGGTGTAGGTTCGAAGGGCCGAATGGCCTACTCCTGCACCTAATTTCTATGTTTCTAAATGGCATCCAGATAGTGAAGGGGTCAATCTCCCGCGACTCGGACAATAGAGACATATTTCCCCCTGGGCTCAATAAGGAGTAATTGCAATCTCCGTGCGAATGGCCGTTTGCCATTAACTGACCGCGTCGCGTTTGTGCATTGGCCACTCCACAGCAACAGGGGATCTTTACCTCAGATAGCGCGCTATTTAATAGCTACAAATGACTCTCATATGGACCAAACTCTCACATAAACACTCGCTGGAATGCCTCTGGGACCAGCGGCTTCACTTAGCAGCCAATTGCAAACGGTTCCGGAAGATTCCTAAACCACCTTTAGGTTTTAGTTTTAGTGTTGGAGATACAGTGCGGAAACAGGCCCTTCGGCCCACCGCGTCTGCGCCGACCAGCGATCCCCGCTCACTAACACTATCCTACACACACCCACAAACTAGGGACAGTTTGCATTTTATACCAAGCCAATGAACCTACAAACCTGTACGTCTTTGGAGTGTGGGAAGAAACCCACGCAGGTCACGAGGATAACGTACAGACTCCGTATAGACAGCGCCCATAGTCTGCAGTCGGGATCGAACCCGGGTCTCCGGCGCTGCAAGTGCTGTAAGGCAGCAACTCTACCACAGCACCACTCACTGTGCTTCTGTGCGACTAAAGGGCCTGTCCCACTAGCATGCAACTCTATGCGATGAGCGTGAGCTAACGTGGTCGCTTGAGCCGTCCGGCGTCGCGGGGCCGGTCCCACTTCGATCGCCGGAGCCGTGTGGTATTGTGCGGAGTTCGTCCCGACATCGCGCGGGGCTCCGAAAAACTGACCATGTTAAAAAATTCCGCGCGGCAACGGCTTGTCGGCTCGCAGTCGCCTCGACGCATTACACACCGCCTCGACGTCGTGCCTCCGTGAACCTATCTGTAGGTGCCTCCGTGGCGCTCTCTGTGTGTGGCTCCGTGGCCCTCTGTGTGTGTGTGCCTCTGTGCCCCTCTCTGTGTGTCCCTCTCTGTCCTGGCGGACTTCGCTCCAAGTTCGCCTCACTTTGCGCCGCGTTGCGCCACTCACCCGACCTCCGCGCGGCCCCTGCTTCTAGTTTGATCGCGCTCATCGCATGGAGTCGGATGCTGGTAGGACAGGCCCTTAAGTGGTCAGAAGTGACTGTGTGCGTTTTATGAACATTGGATTATCTAATTTTAATTAAACGCCCCCCCCCCCCCCTCCCCATCACCTTTCACTTTCCGATGATTTAACTGGATAGTTCCAGTTAAAGAATGGAGCGACTGGGCTTATATGAAAGAATGGAGCGACTGAGCTTGCATACACTGGAATTTAGGATGAGAGGGGATCTTATTGAAACATATAAGATTATAGACAATAGACAACAGACAATAGGTGCAGGAGTAGGCCATTTGGCCCTTCGAGCCAGCACCGCCATTCAATGTGATCATGGCTGATCATCCCCAATCAGTGCCCCGTTCCTGCCTTCTCCCCATATCCCCTGACTCCACTATTTTTAAGAGCCCTATCTAGCTCTCTCTTGAAAGCATCCAGAGAGCCTGCCTCCACCGCCCTCTGAGGCAGAGAATTCCACAGACTCACCACTCTCTGTGAGAAAAAGTGTTTCCTCCTCTCCGTTCTAAACGGCTTACTCCTTATTCTTAAACTGTGTGGCCCCTGGTTCTGGACTCCCCCAACATCAGGAGCATGTTTCCTACAGTTTGGGTTAATAAATTATAATTCTGAAAATGAGGAGAAGATTTATTTCACGCAAGGTCGATTTTACTGCGAGTCGGGTCGAGGTTACTAAAATGGATGAAAAAAAGACCCACGCTCCGCTCCGTTGCGTACTACACGTCAGCCCATTGCATTTAGCGGGAGTGGACTATCTTGCTCCGCTATAGGATCTTTGGCGATCACTGCCAGATGTAGATTTTGTAAGGAGTGAATAAATTCTTCCCCCTCCTTACTTCTCAAAGGAGAAGTTGTTACCAGCTGTGTCCCGGGGTACGTCTCCTGCTCCTAGTGATCCGGCAGCTCCTTTAATCCGGACACAATCACAGGAGCAAACATGAAACCCTCTTCTCCGTCTGGGACTCATTAGTTTTAACGTCCCAATGATCAGAATCACCATTTACCTTGGCAGAAACAGCTCCTTTGTTGAACTAATCAGCACATTTCTATCCTTGTTGGATATAGCCTGATTGTTGAAGCATATATCGGCTGCTCAAGTCATTCTGTTAACGCCTCCTGTGCAGGGTGGAACTGCAGATGCTGGTTTACGCCCAAGACAGGCACAAAATGCTGGAGTGACTCAGCGGGGACAGGCAGCATCTCTGGAGAGTCAGTCAGGGGGGAGGAGAGAGGGACACAGAGATATGGAAGGGTAAGGTGTTAAAAAAATAAGAGGGATTTTACTTGGGAGTCACGCGAGTGACTACGTGAAGACCCCGCCAGCCCGCATGCGCATCATATCGTCTATCGCATTGCGCAACGACAGGCTGGGGCGGCGCAGCGGTAGAGTTGCTGCCTTGCAGCGAATGCAGCACCGGAGACCCGGGTTCGATCCCGACTACGGGTGCTGTCTGTACGGCTCGATCATAATCATGTCTAATCTTTCCGCTGACCGGTTAGCTCGCGACAAGAAATATTTTAATTGTACCTCGGCACACATGACAATGAGCCGAGCCGCGCCACGCCACACTACACTACATCAAACTACACTAAACAAAACTGTACTAAACTAAACTAAACTAAACTGAACTAAATGACATCAATATTGTGGCATGGTTTACATAGCAAAATAGAAACATAGAAAATTGGTGCACAGTCATAGAATAAAGGGGAGGTCATTTAAGACTGAGGTGAGAAAAAACTTTTTCACCCAGAGAGTTGTGAATTTATGGAATTCCATGCCACAGAGGGCAGTGGAGGCCAAATCACTGGATGGATTTGAGAGAGAGTTGGATAGAGCTCTAAAGCCAAAATGGGGAGAAGGCAGGCACGGGTTATTGATAGCGGACGATCAGCCATGATCACAATGCATGGCGGTGCTGGCTCGAAGGGCCGAATGGTCTCCTCCAGCACCTATTTAAAAAACAATAATAATAATTTTAAAAAAATTTAAAAAAATGTTGGTGCCACCGACAAGGCCATCTTTTGTTTTCCAAATGTAATCATCAAACTTTCAATTTAGAGAACAATTTCATTTCGGAGTCACGTGAGTGACTTCGTGAAGAACCCGCCAGCACGCATGCGCGACATATCGTCGCTCGCATTGCAGTCGACGGCTGGAGAGGAGCGCGGCTCATCACCAGCCCTTCATAAGGGCCACTCAGGTAAGTACTAACAACCTTGAGTTGGTTGTTCTGTGTGAATAATTGTGTTTTCTTCCACAGAGACATGGACAGTAGGAAAAGTAAAGGCCGTAAAACTTCTGCAAGGAGTTGTCGGCAACCCAACCCGGAGCCCCCCTCCACGGCAGGAGGACGGGCCGGGAAAAAGGCGCGCAAGCCGGGGAGCCCTGTATTCACAGGACCCGGTTTACCGACGCAGCTATGCCCTAGCGGGGTACCTGCAGAACAATCAGTCGGTACAGCGCCGGAGCAGGTGCATCCTGACTCCATCTCTCTCTCACCCACTGGGTCGTTCGCAGAGACGAGCAAGAGGGATTCGCGTGCTGATGCACGGCCCTTCTCCCTGAGCCCTCTTGAAGGAGGCAGGGATACAATTCCACTACCTAGCCCTTCGCGGGTTGAGGTCTCACCAGGAGCCACTAGGAAGTGGTCTGGTGAATCAGGCAGGCCCGAGTCCACTGGCAGACCAAGGAGGGCCAGTGTCGACTCACCACCCAGGGGGACCAGGAGGAGTCACAAGGGTGGAGCCTCGCCTAGGTCACCGCTTCCCCCGCTGGGGGCAGGTCGGGACCGTACGCCGTCTGGGTCCAGATTTAGGACAGTCGGCAAGCCCGTGCGGACGTCGGGTCACCACGCTGCGGCGTCAGGTGCCGACCTCTCCCCACCCATGCCCTTTGAGGCAGCCGGGTCCAGCTCAGCGAAGAGGAGGCGCTCGAGCAGGTCCGCGCGGGAATCGCTCAGCTTCGCCGAGGCGGCTGGTAGCGACACATCATCACAGTACCGATATTACCTCGACGAGGTACGGACTGATGATCGAAGCCTCAGGAGTTCCTTCGGGCACGAGGCCTCTTACCTCCCACACCCGCCCGATGAAGGGCGCTTGGATCGTATGGAGAGGATATTGGAGCAAGTTCTACTCAATCAGAAACAGGACACACACAGCTCCAGGGGACTCATGGATATATCCCCGTCCCCATCTATGGACAACATAAGACCAGATGAGGAGGATATCCTGGTACATGCCCCAGCAGCACCTGAGGTCCCTCAGGAAGATCTGCTGGATGTGGCAGCCAAATTCGGGTTACCCGTATCGTCAGGACTACCCCTCAACATCAAACTGGCCGCAACCATAGATTATCTTACTAACCATCAATTGCAGGAGGAGGTCCTTGCGAAGGCCATGGAGAGACACAAGGCTCCAGGGAACTGCAATTCACTCCACGTGCCGATTGTGAACATGCCAATCTGGGGTAATATCAGCCCGGGCATCAGAGCGCAGGAAGTGAAACTGCAGAGGATTTTAAAACTGCTTACGTCTGGGATCACCGCTTTTGCAAAGTCGGTAGATGGGGTTGATCTAAGCACCGAACAGGAGGATGCTCTAGCTCTACTCTGCAATACGCAGTACGAGATCAACGCTTTCCGGAAGAGCATTATCAAACCTTCCTTAAATCCCAAATTTGCGGGACTATGCAGAGCACCTCCTACCCCCCCACCTAGACAGCTGTTCGGGGAAGACCTCCCAAAGCAGGTCAAAGAGCTCGATGACCATGCGAAAACCATAGGTCTGATGAGACCACATTTTGTGGCCAGACCTTCGGCCAAGAAGACACCTTACTTCAGGCCACGAGGTCAGACCGATAGGCCAACAAGGACCTACGTTCCGGCACCTCCTCAATATCAACAGCCTCATCAGCCCAGGCCTTTTTTAGGACTAGGCCCTCAGCGGCCAGCATGGAAGATGCGGATTCCGCACCAACCACGAAACCCAGCGCCTCCACGTCCCACCAAAAATCCCAGGGACCGCCGATAACCATGAAGGTAAGGGGGTCTGGGTTCCATGCACTTGCATGTCTAACCTCACGAATTGGGGGCAGATTACGGGGATTTAAGGAGGCTTGGGAAACCATCACTTCAGATGAGTTTATCTTGCAAAGTATTCAGGGTTATGAAATTGAGTTTATTCATGGCCAATTGCCTCCACCCCAGCATATGCCGAATCGCAAATTTGCACTTTCCAAAAAAGAATTGGCAGAAGGCTATGCTGAAATCTTGAGTTTACAAGACAAAGGTGTGATAGAACGAACCACACATGAACCAGTTGAATTTGTGTCTAATATATTTACTAAAACTAAAAAAGACGGTGGATGCCGGGTCATTATAGATTTAACTCACTTGAATACCTTTGTAAAATACACCCATTTCAAAATGGACACATTTGAAACAGCCAAATCTTTGATTTCGGAGGGCTGCTTCATGGCATGCATTGATTTAAAAGATGCATACTATTCAGTATCCATTCGGAAACATCATAGGAAGTTCTTGAAGTTTACCTGGATGGATCAGCTTTGGCAATACAAAGCATTGCCCAATGGGCTTACTACAGCCCCCAGACTGTTCACCAAACTACTCAAGCCAGTGTTATCTACACTGCGGAGACAAAATCATACGGTCATGGCCTATTTGGATGACATTCTGATAATTGGGCACACTCTGGAATCCGCAGAGTTGGCGGTTTCAGCCACAGTGGAAATTTTTCAACAAATGGGGTTTATAATCCATCCAGACAAATCAAAGTTCCTCCCCGCACAGATCATGGACTACTTGGGGTTCACAATAGACTCCAATCGCATGATCACCACCATCCCAACTAACAAAATTGGTGATGTGTTTCAAGCATGCAAGAACCTGGTCTGCGCCAGTATACCGTCTATCAGATTAACTGCCAGGGTAATTGGCAAAATTGTAGCAGTATTTCCAGCTGCTCAATATGGACCTTTACACTATCAGAATTTACAAAGGTCAAAAATAACAGCATTAAAACTAAATGCTGGACATTATGATAGACCCATGCAATTGCCGGTTAAGGCAAAACTTGAGTTACTATGGTGGATTGGCAATATCCATAACTCTTTTAAACCCATCATTGTGCCTCGTCCAATGGTATACTTGCAAACAGATGCAAGCTCCCATGGCTGGGGAGCTACGGACAACAATAACAGTTGTGGAGGTAGATGGGATTCACGTGAAGCTACTTTGTTGTTAGCACAAGGGATAAACTATTTGGAGATGCTAGGAGCATTCCACGGACTAAGAGCCTATTGTTCAAACATGACTAACACTCATGTCCGTCTCCAAATAGACAATACCACTGCGGTGGCTTATCTGAATCATATGGGCGGTACCAGGTCAATTTCATGCAATGAATTGGCAAACACAATTTGGCTCTGGTGTATTCAACGGAATATTTGGATCTCAGCTACCTACTTGCCAGGTGAGCTCAATACAGTGGCGGACACCAGGTCACGGAAGTTCAATGACAACATCGAGTGGATGTTGAACCCCCAAATATTCACCAAAATTACAGCCAAATTTGGTAAACCGGATATTGACCTTTTTGCGTCACGGTTGAACCATCAGGTACCAACATACGTATCATGGGAGCCAGATCCTGGGGCAATGGCGATGGACGCATTCTCGCTAGACTGGGGGAAATGGTTCTTCTATGCCTTTCCTCCATTCTGCCTCATCAGTCGGGTATTGCGGAAAATCCAGCTCGATGCTGCCAAGGGCATCCTCATTATACCCGACTGGCCTACGCAATCATGGTATCCGGTGGTCCTTGGAATGATAAGTCAACCATGGGTCCTCTTGGAGGGTTGCCCACAATTGGTGACGAACCCTGCCACAGGGGAACCACACCCCTGCCATAGTCATTTGAATCTATTGGCTTGCAGGATCTGAACAGGCCACTACTTCAGTATGGTCTATCTTCAAGGACAATGGATACCATGGGAGCATCATGCAGGGAGTCCTCAAGACGGCAGTACTTATCGTACATCAGGAAATGGGAATCCTATTGTGGCCGCATGGACGTTGCATATGACTCCGTCTCCATCACAGATGTGCTGGAATTTCTTGCGGGGCTACACCATGATCAACATCTCAGCTATAGTGCCATCAATAGCGCCAGGAGTGCGCTCTCGTCCTACCTCAATATTGAGGTAGGATCCAATAAATTGGTCTCCAAACTTATGCGGGGGATATTTAATTCCAACCCGCCGAGGCCCCGTTACAACGTCACATGGGATATTGGCAAAGTGCTGACCCTGCTGAGAACATGGTCACCCATGACGGGGCTCGAATTGGACAAACTCACCCTGAAGGTGGTGATGTTGATGGCACTTACTTCAGCACAAAGGGTGCAAACGCTTCACAAGGCCAAGATCGACAGAATGATCTCTACCCCTGAACGGGTCACTTTCTTCATTGATGAATTGCTCAAGCAGCATAGACCTGGATTTACAGGGCTGCAGCTGGAGTTTCCAGCATACCCCGCTGATGCTAGGCTATGCATAGCCACCCATATCCGCCACTATATCAAAGTGACGAGGAAAATAAGGGGAATGGAGCAATACCTGTTCATCAGTCATAAAAAACCTCACCATAGAGTGACGGTGCAGACGATATCCCGATGGCTCAGGATCGTCTTGAACAAAGCAGGTATTGACACTGATGTTTTTAAATCCCATTCCACCAGGGCAGCATCAACATCGGCGGCAAAGGCCATGGAGGTGCCCATGGACCAGATACTTGCCACAGCGGGATGGGCCAGTGAAGCCACTTTTCAACGGTTTTACAATAAACCCGTCACCGTACCTGGAATGTTCGCAGGAGCCGTGCTGGATGCAGGCCGAGAACATACAGTTCCCCCTCAGTGAGGGGTCCTTTCTTGTTGTTATTAATAAATATTATTATTTTTCAGAGAAACAGTGACGGAAATTGATTACTGCTGTCCACCTTTTCAGTAGCGTGTGTGATAGCATGGACGTTGTCCAGGGCGTGAAATCACAGAAGCTTTGAAGTCTTCACGAAGTCACTCACGTGACTCCGAAATGAAATAGTAAGATTAAACGAGAACTTACCAGTTTGAAGTTTGATCTTTATTTTATGAGGAGTTGCGATGAGGGATTTCGTGCCCTCCGCTCCCAACCCTCGATCATAAAGTCAACTGGTAACTAGAGTCTCTTTAATCTTACTATAACAAGTCATTTCTTGGCTTGGTTTTTCTGTGATTCCACACCGCGGCTTTGAAGTATGTCGCGCATGCGTGCTGGCGGGTTCTTCACGAAATCCCTCATCGCAACTCCTCATAAAATAAAGATCAAACTTCAAACTGGTAAGTTCTCGTTTAATCTTACTATTAAAAGGCTTTGCAATCACATATGTGCTTGAAATGCTGAGTTAGGTTGGCAGATTCTTCCACTGAAGGCCATTTGCTGCCAAGGACTCGGTGTCCTGGGATCGCAACATCATAGCCGGTTGGGCTACAATCCCATTGTGATGTCATAGCTGGGAACTGACAGTGCAGATTTGAAGAAATTAGTACAATTGTGAGTAAGGTGGTGCCAAAAAAAATCTGCAATGTTGTGTATTTTGCCATAGTTCAGATAACGAAAAGCTGGCAAACAAAATCACAGAGAAGATGAGAGTTTTAGTAATATAGACTAGACCAAGGGGGACCCGTTGGGAGGCCAGGTTCCCCCAATGCAACTTGTTTCCCCAATGCAATATTCCACCACGCATCCATAGCCCCCACGGGAGACCTGGTCCCCAAGGCAATATTCCACCCAACGCAACATTCCACCACTCATCCATAGCCCCCACGGGAGGCCTGGTCCCCAAGGCAATATTCCACCCAACGCAACATTCCACCACGCATCCATAGCCCCCACGGGAGGCCTGGTCCCCAAGGCAATATTCCACCCAACGCAACATTCCACCATGCATCCATAGCCCCCACGGGAGGCCTGGTCCCCAAGGCAATATTCCACCCAACGCAACATTCCACCACGCATCCATAGCCCCCACGGGAGGCCTGGTCCCCAAGGCAATATTCCACCCAACGCAACATTCCACCATGCATCCATAGCCCCCACGGGAGGCCTGGTCCCCAAGGCAATATTCTAGCTAACGCAATATTCCACCACTCATCCATAGTCCGCACGGGAGGCCTGGTCCCACAACACAAACCGTTCCCCAACGCAATACTCCACCACTCACCCATAGCCCTCAACTGTGCAGGGGCTGCTCATTTTGCCTTATTCACCTTCCCTCATTATTAAACTTTTTTAAAAAATGCACTTGCTTGCTAGCGGAACTCAGTGTACTGTGACTTATAAAAAAATGCAATTGCACTTGCTCGGTCTAGCAGGACTCGGTGTACTTGGATAGCAATGATGTTGCGAGTAGGGCTACAATCCTATTGTAACGTAATTGGCAGCGTATGTAACTGAGATCCCATTATGCCATTGTGACGTCATCACGGGAAACTGCCAGAAAAATCTCAAAGCAGAGTCACAGTTATTCTTTTCCTCAAAGTTGTTTTTTTTTAAAGTTTAAATATCAATAACTTGTGAAATATAACATCAAATCGGAAGGAAAGTTGACAGGAACGACCACGGGACAAAGGTGCATAATGCGATGCAAATGTTTTTGCTGTACCATGTTGGCGTAGATGCTAGTGCAATCACATACACACACACACACACATACACAAGACGAGACTTTTAGTACTATACTAGACTAAGTGGGACCCGTTGGGTCCCAGCATCACACGGGAGGGCTGGTTCTCCAACGCAATATTCCACCTCTCCACCAATTCCAATATTAGTGGCCAGTGGAGGGGGGGGGGGGGGGGGTGGCTTTCTGGAGCGCTAGTATGGGTGTTGTGGGATGAAGGGACTAGTTTCTAGAGGGCTAGTATGGACATTGTGGGCCAAATGAATTCTTGGGCTGGCGGCTCTGTCACTCAAGCCTATTGTGCTGGCAGCTCACTCATGGGTGGTGGGCTGGCAGTTAGAACATAGAAACATAGAAACATAGAAACATAGAAAAATAGGTGCAGGAGTAGGCCATTCGGCCCTTCGAGCCTGCACCGCCATTCAATGTGATCATGGCTGATCATCCAACTCAGCATCCCGTACCTGCCTTCTCTCCATACCCCCTGATCCCTTTAGCCACAAGTGCCACATCTAACGCCCTCTTAAATATAGCCAATGAACTGGCCTCAACTACCTTCTGTGGCAGAGAATTCCAGAGACTCACCACTCTCTGTGTAAAGAATGTTTTCCTCATCTCGGTCCTAAAGGAATTCCCCCTTATCCTTAGACTGTGACCCCTTGTTCTGGACTCCCCCAACATCGGGAACAATCTTCCAGCATCTAGCTTGTCCAACCCCTTAAGAATTTTGTAAGTTTCTATAAGATCCCCCATCAATCTTCTAAATTCCAGCGAGTACAAGCCGAGTCTATCCAATCTTTCCTCATATGAAAGTCCTGACATCCCAGGACAGGTCAGTTGACAGGGCTATTCCTTGAAATTCCATTTCAAGCAGGGTGCAAGGCCACCAAATTCAAGTGCAGTATCTTACCACTTCAAGCAGGGTGCGGGGTGGGAGATTGGGAGATGAAGGCGGGGTGACCACCTTCACGTGGTCCGCCCTGTTTCGACGAATGCAATCAACCCGGCGTGCACAATTGAATAAGATCAAATAGAACAAGTTGTCTGACAACTTTAGGCTGTGCACGCCATACGCAAGAAGAAGAAGCAGGGTGCAAAGCCACCAAATTCAAGTGCAGTTTCATACCACTTCAAGCAGGGTGCAAGGCCACCAAATTCAAGTGCAGTTTCATACCATTTCAAGCAGGGTGCAAGGCCACTAAAGACAGCCAGTCGTGACCTCTCCCTCCTCCATCTTGCAGAGGCTGAGCCACGCCCACACTTCTGGGTTTTATAATCCCTCCCCCTCCCACCAGAAGGGGCGTAGCCTTCATGGCGTGATTAACAGGAGAGAGAATCTCAACATTTTTTAAACAATAATAATTCTTTTATTTTTCATCGATGGAAAAAATCCTTGGCACCTGATGAGCGGAGCGGGACTCTGAGTTAAGTGGCCAAAAAGCATAGGCGTACGTGGTAGGGTTTTTTCTAAAATCAATATAAAGCGCAAACAGGAAGTGGTCAAGATTAGACTTTTAATTATATAGAAGGCAAGGCATCGTTAATTGGGCAAGGCAACGCTAATTAGGCAAATTAACTTTAATTAGGCAAGGTAGCTTTAATTAGGCAAGGCAACTTTAATTGGGCAACACAGCTTTAGCATTTCCAAACCAAAGGCAACACAGCTTTAGCATTTCCAAACCAAAGGCAACACAGCTTTAGCATTTCCAAACTATATTTTCAAACCACATTAAGGGCACTGACAGGTCAGTAAAACCACTCACAGTTTAGTAGACATGTGTTCAGTGTTATTCACAGCTCAAACTGAGACATGACCCTCTCGCTCCCCCATCTTGCAGAGACTGACTGAGGCACTCAACACTGGGTTTTATAGTCCCTCCGGAAGGGGTATGGCCTTCATGAGAGAGAATCTCAACATTTTTAAAACACTAATAACTCTTTTATTTTTCATCGATGGGAAAAATACTCTTGTCCTGCGCAGCGGAGGGGGACTCTTGAGTAAAATGGCCAAAAATCACAGCCATAAGTGGCAGCGTTTTTTGTAAAATCAATATACAGAACAACAGGAAGTGGTCAAGATCAGACTTTTAGTCTGTCTCTTTTATGTAAATTAAAAAAAAAAAAATCCTAACTGGTGGAAGAGGTCCGAGATGGCACGGTGGAGCTGCTATCTCCTTACAGCGCCAGAGACTTGGCTTCATGCCTGACTACAGGTTCTATCTGTACGGAGTTGGTCCGTTCTCCCCGCGGCCACTTGGGTTTTACGCCCAGACGACAAAGTTGCGCAGGTTTGTAGGTTAATTGGCCCTCTGTAAGTTGTCCCTTGTGTGTAAGGTAGTGCAAGTGTACAGGGTTGCTGGTCAGTGTGGACTCAGTGGGCTGAAGGGCCCGTTTTCAGCCGAATCTGTAAAGTCTTGGTTGATTCTTGGTTACTTGGTCCTCCACAATATTCCAACTGGAATTTAAACTGGAGGTGGTGAAGGGAGGGGTTTAGCCAGAGAGGGTTGGTTATTGGGAAGAAAGTGCCACTTTAAATTTAGTTGCATCTGGCTGGGCAACCGTGGCTTGGTGGAGATTATTCCATGCTTTAATAGTGCGTGGAAAGAACGAATTGCTGTACACATCTGTCTTTGAGGCTGGGACCACAAATTGGATCGAATACCCTCGTCTGCTCCTGTTTGGTTTGGGGTTGGTGTAGGTCTTGTGATCTATGTCCAGCTGACCATTTAACATTTTGTAGAAACAGGTCAAACGGTGAGCTTCACGTCTGTCTTGGAGAGGGTTACACCCCGCCCAGAGAATTCAGAAGTTTGGTGACACTCGCTTCTCTCTCGTAGGTGTTAGTAACAAATCGAGCGGCCTGTCTTTGGACACGTTCGATGGATGAAATGTTTTTATCTGTGTATGGGTCACAAGCTGCAACTGCGTAGTCCAGATGAGGTCTAATGAGGGTGAAATACAGCTTCTCCCTGACAGAAGATGAACAATGATGGAAGTTGCGCCTCAGGAAGTTTAGGACACCTGTTGCTTTCACTGTTACACGATGAGTCTGACCATTCCAACGCAGATCATTCTGCAATTTGATGCCAAGATACTTGGTTTGTTTGGATTCTTCAAGGGTGACGCCCAGTATGTTGTAAGATGTGACGCCTGGATTCCTCTTTCTGGTGACTAAGGACTAAGGTCTAAGGACTTAAATAAGCAAGGTTTAGATGCAGTGTTAATGGCCTCTGTGAATTGTCCCCAGAATGTAGGATAGAACTAGTTTACGGATGATTGTCCACTGATGTGGAGAGGATGTTTACTCCAGGAGAGTCTAGGACTAGAGGTCACAGCCTCAGAATTAATGGACGCTCCTTTTGGAAGGAGATGAGGAGGAACTTCTTTAGTCAGAGGGTGGTGAATCTGTGGAATTCTTCACCATAGACGGCTGTGGAGGCCGTAAAAGATGAAAATTTTAAGGCAGAGATGGATAGATTCTTGATTAGTACGGGTATCAGGGGTTATGGCGAGTAGGCAGGAGAATGTACTCGGTTTGTCGGTTTGCAGGAGTCGACTTGTACTCACTGGAATTTAGAAGATTGAGGGGGGATCTTATGGAAACTTTAAAAATTCTTAAGGGGTTGGACAAGCTAGACGCAGGAAGATTGTTCCCGATGTTGGGGGAGTCCAGAACAAGGGGTCACAGTCTAAGGATAAGGGGGAATTCCTTTAGGACCGAAATGAGGAAAACATTCTTTACACAGAGAGTGGTGAGTCTCTGGAATTCTCTGCCACAGAAGGTAGTTGAGGCCAGTTAATTGGCTATATTCACGAGGGAGTTGGATGTGGCTCTTGTGGCTAAAGGGATCAGGGGGTATGGAGAGAAGGCAGGTACGGGATACTGAGTTGGATGATCAGCCATGATCATATTGAATGGCGGTGCAGGCTCGAAGGGCCGAATGGCCTACTCCTGCACCTATTTTTCTATGTTTCTATGTTTCTAATGAGTTTAGGAGGGAGAGATAGATCAGCCATGATTGAATGCTGGTGTAGACGATAGGCCGAATGGCCTAATTCTGCTCCTATTCCTTATGACCTTACATATTTTGTTGCAAGTGCCACCACAGGTGGATAGCGTGGTCAAAAAGGCACATTGGCCTTCATTAGTCAGAGTATTGAGTTATAGGTGTGTGGGAGATCACATAAGATGTAGGCGAGGCCGCTATTAGAATATTTTGTTCAGTTCTGGGCACTATGTTATAGGAAAGGTGCTGTCAAGCTGCAAAGGGCGGGGAGAAGATTTACGAGACTGTTCCCAGAACTAGAGGGTGTGAGCTATAGGCAGAGGTTGAGCAGGCTGGGTCTCCAAACATTGGAGTAGCAATGTTACAAAATTTTGAGATTTTAAATATCAAGTCTGCAATTTATCCCATCAGATAAAGCATAAAAAGAAGTTTAATTTGACACCTAATTCACTTTCATATCTTCAGCATTAAGAAAGTTATGGCCATTTTCATACTCGGAAATTAGCATCTTGTTCCCCATTGCCTTTCAATTGACTTAACTCAAAAGCTGTGATCTGGATCAGTCAAAAGCCCATAACTTTCTTAAAAATTAATAGAACTCAATGAAATTTTCACTTATTATAGATTGAAGCATTCTGAAATAAATATGAAACAATCTTATTTGGATGACCTGAAATTAAAGCATATAATTAGTTAGTTATCTAATTGTAGCTAATTACAAAATTCAATTACTAGATCTAAACATCTATCCATTTCTTAAGAAAAGATAAACTTTTTTTAAATTGCCTAAGTGTCCAAATAACATTCACACAATAATCAACAATATAACATAATTTTTAAATCTCATTTTCATGAATTTCTGGGCCAAATGGAAGGAATTTAGTGTTTAATGCCTGTAAATTAATGGCCATTTAAATCAACGAGCGAGTGGGTTTTAGTGGAATGCGGTGGATTGGAACGTTGCGGTTAGCGGTGAAGTCGGGGGGAAATATACTGTTTGTTCATACATTTTTTTGGAACCCATTTCGCAACATGAAAATATTATTAAAGCCTCCCGAAAAACCAACTTTTAATATAAAAATAAACGATTTACCTTTTTTTCTCCCCTACGCAAAATCCTTCCGGTTGTCGGTTCTCACGGCTTTTGAAGGTGATTTTTAAATTACTCTAGTTAATAAATAATTTAGAGTAATTTAAAAATACCTTCATTCATGAAATGTCGGAGCGATTTTTCTTCCGCAATGAAATCGCCCGACATTCATCGATTTTTCCTGCCTGTGGAAAAACGGCACTTTAAGCCCGCCCCCCTCTGAAAGGCGCCAAAGTCGCGCACACGGGGAGTGGCAGAACTGCAGCGCTGCTCAAGCTAAGTTTTGTAACATACCTAATTGGAGCGCAGGAGGATGAGGGGAGATCATATAGAGGTGCACAAAATCACGAGTGGAATAGATCGGGTAGACCCACAGAGTAGGTGAATCAAGGACCAGAGGACATAGGTTCAAGGTGAAGGGGAAAAGACTTAATAGACAATAGACAATGGGTGCAGGAGTAGGCCATTCGGCCCTTCGAGCCGGCACCGCAATAGGAATGTGAAGGGTGACTTTATCACACAAAGGGTGGTGGGTGTTTAAGAAGGAACTGCAGATGCTGGAAAATCGAAGGTAGACAAAAGTGCTGGAGAAACTCAGCGGGTGCAGCAGCATCTATGGAGCGAAGGAAATGGGCAACCCTTCTTCAGACTGAAGGGTTTAAGATGAAGGGGGGAGATTTAATGTGAATTTGAGGGGTAATCTTTTTTCACACAGAGGGTGGTGGGTGTATGGAACAAGCTGCCAGAAGAGGTAGTTGAGGCTGGTACTATCCCAACGTTTAAGAAGCAGTTGGACAGGTACATGGATAGGACAGGTTTAAGCTTCCAAAATCAGTTACAGAGTAATCCATGCCGTCAGAGGGAGTACTTGCGAACTCCACACAGACAGCACCTCGGTTCAGAATGGATACAACACAATACAATTTATTGCCATTTGAACCTCAAATGAGGTTCAAACTAAATTTGGTTTCTGCTGCCATACAGCAAGAAGAAACCGTTCTACAAGACACACAACCAACTCAATTCACACAAACATCCATCACAGTGAATCTCCTCCTCACTGTATGTGAGCCCGGGTCTCTGGCCCTGTGAGGCAGCAACTCTACCGCTGCACCACCGCGCCGCCCTGTGTGGCCCGTATGTTTCTGAATGGAAGCGTAAGACTACTTTAACTTTGCCGATAGTTTGACGGCTGATTCACCGAGGCGGTGACAGATTTACTGACCCAACAGTGTTCTCCCCGCACTGCGGTTGAATAACCTGTCTCCTCACTGCTTGGGGTTGCCAGCAATAATAGAAACGTTTCTGTGAAGCATTTAATGAAAACAAGCTCTAATTGAGGCCAAAGTTCCTCAACTACACAGATTCACAGGCACGCGCGCACACACACACGCATGCATACACACGCATACACACATGCACACATGCCCATGTACACACACACCCACATACACACATGCACACACGCCCACATACACACATGTACACACACAGCCACATACACACATGCACACACGCACGCACGTACACACATGCCCACACGCACCCACATACACACATGTACACACACAGCCACATACACACATGCACACACGCACCCACATACACACATGTACACACACAGCCACATACACACATGTACACACACAGCCACATACACACATGTACACACACAGCCACATACACACATGTACACACACAGCCACATACACACATGTACACACACAGCCACATACACACATGTACACACACAGCCACATACACACATGTACACACACAGCCACATACACACATGCACACATGTCCATGTACACACACACCCACATACACACATGCACACACACAGCCACATACACACATGTACACACACAGCCACATACACACATGCACACACGCACCCACACACTCGGGGCTCTCGTGGACATTTTTCAATCTTCAGAGACGCCCCCGAGCTGCAACGTACCCGCTACGTTCCTTCTACGTGCTGCCGCGAGTTTGATTTTTTTCCACGCTCCAAAGACGCGGTAAGCTCGGGAAGACTCGTGAAGTTCTTTCAACATGTTGAAAAACGTCCACGAGAGCTCTTGAATGGACTCGTACAGTGGGACAGGGCTTTAACTATTCCAAATTCTCTATGTGTCAGAAGGAACTGCAGATGCTGGTTTAAGCTGAAGATAGACACAAAAAGCTGGAGTAACTCAGCGGGACCGGCAGCATCTCTGGAGAGAAGGAACAGGTGACGTTTCGGGTCGAGACCCTTCTTCAGACTGAAAAAGGGTCTCGACACGAAATGTCACCCATTCCTTCTCTCAGACTGAACTGAGTTAGTCCAGCTTTTTGTGACCAAATTCCTCGTAGTTTTATTCATTTAAATTAGCGGTACAGCGTGGAAACAGGCCCTTCGGCCCACCGAGTCCACTCCGACCAGTGGTCACCCTGTACGACCCTGAACTTTGCGAGTCTTCCTGTGCCTACCGCGTCTTTGGAGCGTGGAAAAAAATCAAACTCGCGGCAGCACGTAGAATGTACGTGGCGGGTACGTCGCAGCTCGGGGACGCCTCTTAGCGGCTCGTAAGCGCTAACGGCAGGTACTCGGGAAACGCGGTAAGCTGGTGAAGATTGAAAAATGTCCACGAGAGCCCCGAGTACCTACGAGCGGCCATTACCGTAAATCTCCGAGTTCGAACCAGGGCAAACTCGGGAGAGCTCTTGGAATGAACTCGTGCAGTGGGACAGGGGTTTTAGTTGGATAGATAACCTCGGTTGAAAACTGACTGTCATAACAATGAGATGAGTGGTTAGCTTGGGGCGTGAGCGTTTCTTGCAGGTTTTTCCCAAGTTGCGGCTGGTTCATCTGTCACCTCGCGTTCCAAGTCAATCCGTAGCCGCAGTGGATTAGCTTGACAAGAGCCAACGTCTGAACCAAAAAATAATCTGATACAACGAGCAATGCAGGAAAAATGTTATTCCACGGGAAACAATTAAATACAAATTATTAACTGTGCCTAAAGAATGTGGTTAGAGCTTACAATCCAGCAGTATGGATAGAAACATCAAAACCTAGAGAATAGGTGCCTTTCGAGCCAACACCGCCATTCAATATGATCATGGCTGATCATCCAACATCAGTACCCCGTTCCTGCTTTCTCCCCGTCTCCCTTGATACCTTTAGCCCCAAGAGCTACATCTAACTAGGGCAGTCACGGAGGCGCAGTGGTAGATTTGCTGCATTATGCCCCTGTCCCACTTAGGAAACCTGAACGGAAACCTCTGGAGACTTTGCGCCCCACCCAAGGTTTCCGTGCGGTTCCCGGAGGTTTTTTCCCCTCCGGCAACCACCTTCAACTGGCATCGCAACCGGCTTCGACTAAAAAATTACCGATTTGTTAAGCGGAAACCACTTTCGACCATTAGGGAGACTGAAAAAAAACCTCCGGGAACCCGCACGGAAACCTTGGGTGGGGCGCAAACTCTCCAGAGGTTTCCGTTCAGGTTTCCTAAGTGGGACAGGGGGCATTACAGCGAATGCAGCGCCAGAGACCTGGGTTCTATCCCGACTACGGGTGCTGTCTGTACGGAGTTTGTACGTTCTCACCGTGACCTACGTGGGTTTTCTCCGAGATCTTCGGTTTCCTCCCACACTCCAAAGGCGTGCAGGTTTGTAGGTTAATTGGCTTGGTAAATGTAAAAATTGTCCCTAGTAGGTGTGGGATGGTGTTAATGTGCGGGGATCACTGGTCGGCACGGACCCGGTGGGCCGAAGGGCCTGTTTCCGCGCTGTATCTCTAAACTAACCTAAGCTAAGCTAACTTTCTCTTGAATATTAAGTAGTCAGCCTGAACAAGGGCCTCGACCCGAAACGTCACCCATTCTTGATTAGTACTGGTATCATAAGTTATGGGAAGAAGGCAATTGACAATAGACCATAGACAATACGTGCAGGAGTAGGCCATTCAGCCCTTCCAGCCAACACCGCCTTCTCCCCATATCTCCCTGACTCTTAGCGCTATCTTAATGAGCCCTATCTAGCTCTCTCTTGAAAGCATCCAGAGAACCGGCCTCCACCGCCCTCTGAGGCAGAGAATTCCACGGACTCACAACTCTCTGTGAGAAAAAGTGTTTCCTCATCTCCGTTCTAAATGGCTTACCCCTTATTCTTAAACTGTGGCCCCTGGTTCTGGACTCCCCCAACATCGGGAACATGTTTCCTGCCTCTAGCGTGTCCAAACCCTTAACAATCTTATATAAGATCCACTCTCATCCTTCTAAACTCCAGAGTGTACAAGCCCAGCCGCTCCATTCTCTCAGCATATGACAGTCCCGCCATCCCGGGAATTAACCTTGTAAACCTGCGCTGCACTCCCTCAATAGCAAGAAGGTCCTTCCTCAAATTAGGGGACCAAAACTGCACACAATGCTCCAGGTGTGGTCTCACTAGGGCCCTGTACAACTGCAGAAGGACCTCTTTGCTCCTATACTCAACTCCTGTGGTTATGAACATAGGCTTAAGGTGAGGGGAGGAAAGGTTTAATAGGAACCTGAGGGGTAACTTTTTCACACAAAGGGTGGTGTGTGTAGGGAACAAACTGCCGGAGGAGATAATTGGAGATGGGATGATTGTTTTGTGTAAGATGGGTACATGAATAGGACAAGTTTAGAGGGATATGGGCCAAACGCGGGCAGTTGGGACTAGTGTAAACAGGGCATGTTGGGCCGGTGTGGGCAAGTTGGGCCTGTTTCCACACTGTATCGCTCTGTGACTCAAGTTCAACTTGCCCTCATGTTGGATACTGACATTGTGGGCCGAAGGGCCTGTTTCCACGCTGTGTGACTCTAAGATCTGCAATGCATCCGATGGAAGCCATTCGTGCCATCGTTCCATGCTGGCTCTTGTGGAGGTGGGAGGGAAGATCTGTCCCCTGAGCCGACCCTTGAGCATGCCAAGAACTTATCCAGTTCCGTTTGGAAGTACCTATAGAATCTGTCTTGCCTGACCTTTCAGAGATAGTGCCTCAGGTTACAGCAACTTGCTGTGTAAGCTTAATGCACTCCTCCCTGCCTGTTGGGCTTCAGCCAACCATCCTAAATCCATGGCCTCTGGCTGTGAAGTCCTGCAATTGAAAATACTTTCCTCTTGCTTAATAAATCAGAATCTTGCCGGTGATTTGGAGCAATTCAATTGAACCTCCACTCAACCTTTCGTGAGGCTCAGAGTGCTGGAGTAAAGGGCCTGTCCCACCAGCATGCAACACTATGCGATGAGCGCGACCTAACGTGGTCGCTTGAGCCGTCCGGCGTCGCGGGGCCGGTCTCACTTTGATCGCCGGAGCCGTGCGGAATTGTGCGGAGTTCGTCCCGAGTTCGTCCCGAAACCGCGCGGGGTTCCGACAAACTGACTATGTCCAAAAATTCCGCGCGGCAACGGCTTGTCGGCTCGCAGTCGCTTCGACGCATTACACACCGCCTCGACGTCGTGCCTCCGTGACCCTCTCTGTGTGTGGCTCCGTGGCCCTGTGTGTGTGTGCCACTGTGCCCCTCTCCGTGTGCCCCTCTCTGTCCTGGCGAACTTACCTTAGACTTCGCTCCAAGTTCGCCTCGCTTTGCACCGCGTTGCGCCACTCACCCGACCTCCGCGCGGCCCCTACTGCCGGTTTGGTCGCGCTTGCCGGATGCAGGCGCATGCTGGTGGGAAAGGCCCTGTACAGGGGATCACCCGACCTCCGCGCGGCCCCCGCTTCTAGTTTGATCGCGCTCATCGCATGGAGTCTGATGCTGGTAGGACAGGCCCTTAACTCAGCGAACCAGGCAGCATCCGTGGAGAACATGGATAGGTGACGTTTCACAGAGTGCTGGAGTAACTCAGCGGTCCGGGCAGCATCTGTGGAGAACATGGATAGGTGACGTTTCACAGAGTGCTGGAGTAACTCAGCGGGTCAGGCAGCATCTGTGGAGAACATAGATAGGTGACGTTTCACAGAGTGCTGGAGTAACTCAGCGGTTCAGGCAGCATCTGTGGAGAACATGGATAGGTGACGTTTCACAGAGTGCTGGAGTAACTCAGCGGGTCGGGCAGCATCTGTGGAGAACATGGATAGGTGACGTTTCACAGAGTGCTGGAGTAACTCAGCGGGTCAGGCAGCATCTGTGGAGAACATGGATAGGTGACGTTTCACAGAGTGCTGGAGTAACTCAGCGGGTCAGGCAGCATCTGTGGAGAACGTGGATAGGTGACGTTTCACAGAGTGCTGGAGTAACTCAGCGGGTCGGGCAGCATCTGTGGAGAACATGGATAGGTGACGTTTCACAGAGTGCTGGAGTAACTCAGCGGGTCGGGCAGCATCTGTGGAGAACATGGATAGGTGACGTTTCACAGAGTGCTGGAGTAACTCAGCGGGTCAGGCAGCATCTGTGGAGAACATGGATAGGTGACGTTTCACAGAGTGCTGGAGTAACTCAGCGGGTCAGGCAGCATCTGTGGAGAAAAAGGATGGGTGACGTTTCAGGGCCGGGAGAACCTTCTTCAGAGCCAGCCTGACCCGAAACGTCACCTAGTCTTGAAGAAAGGTCCCGTCCCGTAACCTCACACTTCCTTTGTCCCCGGTCAGGCAGCGTCTGAGGAGGTAATAATATATAATAACAATATCTTTTATTGTCATTGCAACATAGGTGCAACAAGATTTGGTTTGTAGCCTCCATCCGATGTCATAACTTAAACAACGAATAAAACTTAGATAAAAGTTAGATTTAGATACCCCGAGAAACATGAATTATAAAAAGAAGAGTAAAACAGTAATGTGAAAAATATACATCTTCTAGATGAGCTGGGACGCATCCTCAGTGATGTGACCTGGGGCCATCGGGTGTTTCGGGTCTCACAACATCAGACACCCTCGCCCAGGCGACCCAGCCGGGGTTGATCAGGCCCCGACTTGCGCCCCAGCACCAACCGCCCACGGATCAGCCATCTTAGTAACCACTCTGCAGGGGTTGGGAGACTCTAGTGCGTGGAGGGACTGGGCTGTGTGGGGTGGCTCCCGGCCAGGCTCCTCCTGCGTCCCACCAGGTTCAAGGCCTGTGCGCTCGCTGCACCTCTTTCCCCTTCTCCGAGCATTTCATTCTCGCCTGATGGATGTTTAGGCCACGGTGGTTCATTGGGCCTTTCCGTAGCTTTGTTGGGTGACTTTCTCACGAAAAAGACACAGACTGGGGTGCTAACCCAGCCTGTCCCGGGTGCCGTCTTTCCGTGACGTCAACTGTCTCTCCAGTAGACACCAAACTATTCTTGGTTGTCACCCAGTCTATTCCTAGGTGAGCCAGACTTCAATGTGAAAATATACATCTTCTAGATGAGCTGGGATGCATCCTCAGTGTTGTGACCTGGAGTCATCTGGTGTTTCCGGTCTCACAACATCAGACACCCTCCCCCAGTCTAAAGTGCAAATGTGTCTCGCTGGGTCGATGTGCAACGTGACCATCCGAGGGAGACAGTCTATGGGGGGGGGGGGGGGGGGCACTCCGCAGGGTGGGTTCAGAGCAGCTATAGCTCTGGGGATGAAGCTGTTCCTGAGTCTGGAGGTGCGGGCGTAGAAGGCCTTGTAGGAAGGGAGTAGTTCGAACAGTCCATTACAAGGGTGAGAGGAGTCTTTGTGGATGCTGACGGCCTTCGTGAGGCACCGTGTGTGGCAGATGCCCTCCAAGGCTGGTAGCGGTGCCCCAATGATCTTCTGCGCTCTGTGGGCGACGCGCTGAAGAGCTCTCCTCTCCGCCTCCGTTCAGCTGGGATACCACACAGAGATGCCGTGCGTTAGGATGCTCTCTGTGGTGCAGCGGTAGGTAATGAACAGGCAATGACGAGGTTTCAGGTCGGGACCCATCTTTCAGTCTGATTAAGACCTGAATGGGACGGGAGGAACGCGGTGGGTCAGGCGGCATCTGTGGAGGGAATGGACGGGCGAACCTTTCGGGCAGGAACTTTCTTCTATGGCCAGGCCCGTGGTGATTGTTGGACGGGGGGTTGGGGGGCCGAGAGAACGCCAAGTTTATTTGTCACATACAAGATATACAGTGCAGTGAAAGTGTCAATGCCTGCGGGCTTGTGTAAAACAACAGGACAACAGGACAGAACCAGTAGTTACATTAAAAAAAGAAGGCGGAAGAGCATTTACGCCCTGGTGAGATTAGCGTTTAGAGTTTACAGAGTCTGAAGAAGGGTCTCGACCCGAAACGTCGCCTATCTCCTTCGCTCCTTAGATGCTGCTGCACCCGCTGAGTTTCTCCAGCCTTTTGTGTAACCCTTAGAGTTTACAGTCCTGATCTTCTTCTACAGCCTAAAGTTGTTGGAAATTTTGTTCTGTTTGATCGTCCGTTTGTGCACGTCGAGTTGATTGCATTAGTCGAAACAGGGCGGACCAGGTGAAGGTTGCAATCTTCCCACCCCACAGTCCTGACGGCCTGTGGGTCGAAACCCCGTCTCGTCCTCTCTGTTTTCGCAGCGTGACAGCGGAGGCGCTTGCCTGACCGCGGCAGCTGGGACAGTCCGTTGCTGGGGGTGGTCGGGGGCCTTCACGATCTTGCTGGCTCTGGATCTGCACCTCCTGGTGTATAGGTCCTGCAAGGGGGGGGGGGGGGAGTGTAGTTCCCGTGGTGCGTTTGGCCGAACGCACTACTCTCTGCAGAGCCTTCCTGCCCTGTTGCCAAACCAGATCGAGATGTTTCCGTTCAGGATGCTTTCTACAGCCCCAGAGTCGAAGGACTGAGGGATCCTCAGAGCGACTTTGAATTTCCTCAGCTGTCTGAGGTGGTAAACAGAGAGGGACTCGGAGTGGGGGGTCGCTGAGAACAGAGAGACCATTGCGGACTATACTTTTTGTAAGTCTTTCGCCGCCCTATACATGGCCCCTCTTTGCATACCATGTGTCTTGTTAAACAATGAATCTCACTGTGACATGTCGCATGTGATAAGGAGGTATCATTCGTTCGTTCACATTGAACAGAGGAGAAGGGGGGCTTTTCGGCACAAGTTCACGTTACTTTCAACTGCAGGATCCTGACCTGAAATGTCACCTGTCCAATGTGAACGGGGGATCAATATTCAGCGTGGACTCGGTGGGCCAAACCGCTTGTTTCCTTGCTGTATCCCTAAATTAAATTTAAAGAATAATATACTTTTTCTTTAAAAATATACCCAGGAAGTGGCGGCGCTGCTTGGCAGCTGCGGCTCACCTGCAGTCCGTCTGTCTTTTATTTTATTTTTGTCCTCGTCCCTGTTTTTGGTGTTTATTTTTGGTTTGTTGGGTTGTGTATGTGTGTGGGGGGGGGGGAGGGTGGGAGAAACGGGGTTCTAGTCTCTCCCTTCGGGGGGATGCGACTTTCCTGTCGTGTCCCCCAACACCGTCTCCGTCTGTGCTGAGGCCCTGGTGACAGCCTTCCAGCTTCCAGCGGCGGCGGCACGGCCTTCAGAGCTTCAGCGGCGACCTGGCTTCCGGCGGCGACCTGGGCTTCGGGAGCTGCGGTGCTCCAGCGGCGGCCTGGGTTTCGGGAGCTGCGGTGCTCCAGCGGCGGCCTGGCTTTTGGGAGCTGCGGTGCTCCAGTGGCGGCCTGGCTTTCGGGAGCTGCGGTGCTCCAGTGGCGACCTGGGCTTCGGGAGCTGCGGTGCTCCAGTGGCGACCTGGGCTTCGGGAGCTGCGGTGCTCCAGCGGCGGCCTGGCTTTCGGGAGCTGCGGTGCTCCAGTGGCGACCTGGGCTTCGGGAGCTGCGGTGCTCCAGCGGCGGCCTGGCTTTCGGGAGCTGCGGTGCTCCAGCGGCGGCCTGGCTCCCTCTGAGCTGCGGTGCTCCAGCGGCGGCCTGGGTTTCGGGAGCTGCGATGCTCCAGCGGCGGCCTGGGTTTTGGGAGCTGCGATGCTCCAGCGGTGGCCTGGCTCCCTCTGAGCTGCGGTGCCCCAGCGGCGGCCTTTGTTTCGGGAGCTGCGGTGCTCCAGCGGCGGCCTGGCTTTCGGGAGCTGCGGTGCTCCAGCGGCGGCCTGGCTTTCGGGAGCTGCGGTGCTCCAGCGGCGGCCTGGCTTTCGGGAGCTGCGGTGCTCCAGCGACGTTCCGGCGGCGGGCCCTGTGGCGGTGTTCCGGCGTTCCGGCGTCAGCGGTGGCGGCGGCCTGGATCCCCTCAGCGCAGAGGGAGAATAAGGAGGGGAGAAAGACAGAGACCCTAAGACTTTTGCCTTCCACCACAGTGAGGAGGTGTTTGGTGAACTCACTGTGGTGGATGTTAATTTTGTGTTTATTATATGGTATTGTTATTTTTATATATGTATGACTGCAGGCACGAAATTTCGTTCAGACCGAAAGGTCTGAATGACAATAAAGGTATTCAAATCAATTCAATTCAGTGGGCGGCACAGTGGTGTGTGGCTGGTATCGAGCTCAGAGCATGATATACCCGGGTTCGATTCTGACCTTGGATGCTGTCTGTGCGGAGTTTGTACGAACTCCCTGGGACCATGTGGGTTTCCTCCAGGTGCTTCGGTTTCCTCCCTCATCGCAAAAACGTGGGGATTTCTATCTGAAGAAGGGTCTCGACCCGAAACGTCGCCTATCCCCTTCGCTCCTTAGATGCTGCTGCACCCGCTGAGTTTCTCCAACCTTTTGTGTAACCCTGTGGATTTCTATGTTAATTGGCCGTTTGTAAATTGTCCCTGGTGTGCAAGAACTTTAGACTTTGGAGATACAACGTGAAAACATAGAAACATAGACAATAGGTGCAGGAGTAGGTCATTCGGCCCTTCGAGCCTGCACCGCCATTCAATATGATCACGGCTGATCATCCAACTCAGTATCCCGTACATGCCTTCTCTCCATACCCCCTGATCCCCTTAGACACAAGGGCCACATCTAACTCCCTCTTAAATATAGCCAATGAACTAGCCTCAACTACTTTCTGTGGCAGAGAATAGTAAGATTGAACGAGAACTTACCAGTTCGAAGGTTGATCTTTATTTTATGAGGAGTCGAAGTGAGGGATTTCGTGAAGAGCCTGCCGGCGCGCATGCTCGACATACTTCAAAGTAGCGGCGTGGAATCACAGAAACCAACAATAGAAATGACTTTGCATAGTAAGATTGAAGTGACTAAGATTACCAGATGAAGGTGACTGAGGGTTGGGCAAGGAGGGCACGAAATCCCTCACTTTGACTCCTCATAAAATAAAGATCAACCTTCGAACTGGTAAGTTCTCGTTCAATCTTACTATTTCATTTCGGAGTCACGTGAGTGACTTCGTGAAGACTTCAAAGCTTCTGTGATTACACGCCCTGGACCACGTCCATGCTGACACACCACTACCAGGGATGGATGGGAGGAACAAACTTGCTCAATAGTTCATACTGCAAAACAAGAGCATATTTATTAATAACAAATCAAAACCCCTCATGCGGGGACATCTCCACGTTCTGAACCTGCATTCAGCACGGCTTCTGCGAACTGTAGAGGAGCAGCAACAGGCTTGTTATAAAAACGCTGGAACACAGCTTCATTAGCCCATCCTGCTGTGGCGAGAATTTGGTCCATGGGCACCTCCATAACCCTCGCCGCTGACGTTGATGCAGCCCTGGTGGAATGAGATTTGAACACATTAGTGTCGATACCTGACTTACCCAAGACGACTCGAAGCCACCTGGATATCGTCTGGACTGTCACTCGATGATGAGATCTCTTATGAGTGACAAGCAGGTATCTCTCCATTCCTCTGATGCGTGCCGTCACCTTGACATAGTGGCGGATATGTGAGGCTAAACATAGCCTAGCATCTGCGGGGTATGCCGGGAACTTCAGCTGCAGCCCTGTGCACCCAGGTCTATGCTGCTTTAGTAGCTCGTCAATGAAAAAGACTACTTCTGTAGGGGTAGAAGTCATTCTGTCGACACGAAGTTTGTGTAGTGTCTGTACCCTCTGAGCTGAAGTCAGCGCTAGTAACATCACCAGCTTCATGGTGAGTTGGTCCAGTTGGAGCCCTTCCATGGGAGACCACGTCCTGAGCAGGTTTAATACGTCCCTGACATCCCAGGTGATATTATAGCGTGGTGTAGGCGGATTCATATTGAATATACCCGCATGAGTCTGGACACTAGCATGTTGGATCCTACAGCAATATTGAGGTAGAATGATAGCGCACTTCTGGCGCTGTTGATGGCACTGTAACTTAAGTGTTCATCATGGTGCAACCCCGCGAGGAATTCCAGGACGTCGGTTATTGTCACGTCATCGTACGTGATGCGAGAGCGGCTGCAGTAGGCTTCCCACTTCTTAATATGCGAGCGGTATCTTCGCCTAGTGGACTCTCGACACGACGCCCCGATGGTATCCATGGTCCGAGCCGAGAGGCCGTATTGGACTAACGGCCTGTTCAGAACCTGCAAGCCAACAGATTTAAATAGCCGTGGCAGGCATGTGGCTCCCCTGAGACAGGGTGAGTAACCAATTGTGGGCAACCCTTCAAAAGGACCCAAGGTTCGTTGAGCATGTCAAAGACCACCGGATACCAAGGCTGTGTGGGCCAGTCGGGTATAATAAGGATGCCCTTGGCAGCATCTGCCTGAATCTTTCGCAATACCCGACTGATGAGGCAAAACGGGGGGGAGGCATAGAAAAACCAATTCCCCCAGTCCAGCGAGAATGCATCTAGCGCTATTGCCCCAGGATCTGGTTCCCATGAAACGTAGGTTGGTACCTGATGGTTCAACCGTGACGCAAAAAGGTCAATGTCCGGTTTACCAAATTTGGCTGTGACTTTAGAAAAAGTCTCAGGATGCAACATCCATTCAATATTGTCATTAAATTTGCGTGACCTGGTGTCCGCCACAGTATTAAGCTCACCTGGCAAATAGGTAGCTGAAATCCAAATGTCTCTTTGAACACACCAGAGCCAAATTGAGTTAGCCAATTTGTCACACGAAACTGACCTGGTACCACCCATATGGTTTAAGTATGCCACTGCTGTGGTGTTGTCTATTTGGAGACGGACATGTGCTCCAACAAGCTTGGAACAATACGCACGAAGTCTGTGGAATGCTGCCAGCAACTCCAAATAGTTAATCCTTTGAGTCAACAACATCGTCGATTCAAGGGTGTCCCATCTGCCCCCACAACTAGAGCAATTATCCGTGGCTCCCCAGCCATTGGAGCTTGCATCAGTCTGCAAATATACCACCGGATTAGCCTCCCTGATAGGCTTGAATGAGCTGCTAATGTGACACACCCACCATTGCAACTCATTTATCGCTTCGGGCGGCAGCTGCATGGACCGATCATAATGACCAGCGTTCTGTTTTAACGCAGCAATTTTAGCTCTTTGCAAATTCTGATAATGCAAAGGTCCATATCACGCTGCCGGAAACAAAGCTACAAGCTTCCCAATTATTGTAGCTGAATGCCGAATCGATGGTATATTGGTGCGGATTAAATCTAGACACACCTGGGTAACCTCCTCAATCTTGTTAATTGGAATGGTAACCCTCATGCTCATAGAGTTCACCGTGAACCCTAGGTAATTAATCACCTGGGCAGGGCAGAACTTTGATTTCTCTGGATGGACAATAAACCCTAATTGTTGAAATATATTGACAGCAGCTGCAACACCCTGTTCAGCCAATTCCAGGGAGTGGCCCACAATTAAGATATCATCTAAGTAGGCCATAACTATATGGTGTCGTTGTCTCAAATAAGCCATAATTGGTTTCACTAATTTAGTGAACAATCTAGGGGCTGTGGTGAGCCCATTAGGCAAAGCCTTGTACTGCCAGAGTTGCCCCATCCAGATGAATTTCAAAAACCTTCTGTCGTATTTCTGGATGGATACTGAATAATATGCGTCTTTCAAATCGATGCATGCCATAAAGCAACCATGAGAAATCAATGATTTGGCTGTTTCAAACGTATCCATTTTAAAATGAGTATATGTTACACAAGTATTCAAACGGGTTAGATCAATAATGACACGACAACCTCCATCCTTCTTAGGTCTGGTGAATATATTCGAAACAAATTCAACTGGCTCATGCACCGCTCTCTCAATCACTCCCTTCTGCTCAAGACTTAAAAGTTCCTTGTAGCCTGCTGCCTGTTCTGCAGCAGATAATTTAAACGTTCGAGCGGGCATGTGCTGGGATGGAGGAATGTCGCCATTAATAAACTCAATTTTATGCCCCTGAATATTCTGCAACACATACTCGTCACCAGTAAAATTACCCCATGCACCCAAAAACAACCGAAGGCGACCACCAACATGTGAAGTTAAACAAAGAGAAAAGAGAGAACCAGACCCCCTCACCTCCGTGGTTACCGGCGGTCCTTGACACGTGTGGGTGGACGTGGAGGTGCTGGGTTGGCTTGAGGGCGTGGCGTCTTCGTTTTCCACCAGGGTCTCTGCCGACCCTGTCCTAAAAAAGACCCCTGGTGCTGGGTCTGATGTTGCTGTCGTTGTGGAGCTTGAGGGTGGGTCCTCGTCGAGGTACTAGCAGACCCTCGTGATCGAATGTATGGAGACTTTGAGCCTGACGGTGCGGGGGCACTCTGAGAGCGCATGATCCCCACCGTTTTGGCTTGTTCGTCAAGCTCTTTGACTCTCTTCGAGAGGTCCTCCCCAAAGAGCTGACGGGGCGGGGGCGGCGGCGGTGGTTTGTACAATCCTGCAAACTTCGGATTGAGCTCCCCCCTCAGTCTTCCAAAATCTAGCGAGAAACAGGCCCTTCAGCCCAATTAGTTTGTGCAATCACCCTACCCTGCACACACACTAGGGACAATTTACAATTTTACCAGAGACAATTAACTTTGGGTTAATTTGTACTCCTTTGGAGTGTGGAAGGAGACCGGTGCACCCGGAGAAAACCCACGCGGTCACAGGGGAGAACGTACAAACTCCACACAGGCAGCACCCGTAGTCAGGATCGAACCCGGGTCTCTGGTGCTGTGAGGCAGCAACTCTACCGCTGCACCGCCGTGCCGCCCTTGGAGTGGGACAACCGAGCCTTGGCGTGAAAGGGCCATCAAAGAATAAGAGAAAGTGCTGGAGTAACTCAGAGGGTCAGGCAGCATCTGTGGAGAACATGGATCGATAACGTTTTGGGTCGGGATTTATCCTCAGATCCCGAGTGACCAGGTAATCGATGCTCGGCTAGGTCTCAGTAGACAACAGGTGCAGGAGTAGGCCATTCGGCCCTTCGAGACAGCACCGCCATTCGCTGCGTCTGGGTTTGGACAATAGGCAATAGGTGCAGGAGTAGGCCATTCGGCCCTTCGAGACAGCACCGCCATTCACTGCGACCATGGCTGATCATCCCCAATCAGTACCCGATTCCTGCCTGCCCCCCCCCCCCCCCCCCCGTATCCCTTGACTCCGCTATCTTTAAGAACCCTATCTAGCTCTCTCTTGGAAGCATCCAGAGAATTGGCCTCCACCGCCAATTGGGATGGGATGGGATGGGTTGGGATGAAGGACCACTCGATGAGATGAAAGGTCCTGTTTCCCTGTTGTATCTCCAAATCGAAACTAAAAGAAGTGATTTAATTTTAAAAAATAACATCATTAAAATCAAGAGTTAAAATAATGTGACTTATCCATGAATCACTAGCTTAAGGCAATGCTGAGATACAGGGGTATAGGTTACACATACACACTCAGACAGCGGCTCCATTGTACTCAAGTCCACATTACCATTGCTTTATTTTTTAATTACACAGACTGTCAGTTAGTGTCTTCTCTGTGCTGTTTTCTTTTGCAGAAGTTGCCTTGAGAGGATTCCTCTAGGCCCACTGATTACTTAATCCCAGTTTTCCCCCTTCTAACGACCTGCTTATTTGTGGTAGTCAGAAACTGCATTGACATCTGAGGTGCCCGAGGCTAGATGGGTTCCTTGCTGTGCACAGAGTTAAGGGCCTGTCCTACAAGCATGCAACTCCATGCGATGAGCGCGATCAAACTGGAAGCGGGGGCCGCGCGGAGGTCGGGTGATCCCCTGTACAGGGCCGGTCCCACCAGCATGCGCCTGCATGCGGCAAGCGCGACCAAACCGGCAGCGGGGGCCGCGCGGAGGTCGGGTGAGTGGCGCAACGCGGTGCAAAGTGAGGCGAACTTGGAGAGCAGTCTTAAAGGTAAGTTCGCCAGGACAGAGAGGGGCACACAGAGAGGGGCACAGAGGCACACACACACAGAGGGCCACGGAGCCACACACATAGAGGGTCACGGAGGCACCTACAGATAGGGTCACGGAGGCACGATGTCGGGGCAGTGTGTAATGCGTCGAGGCGACTGCGAGCCGACAAGCCGTTGCCGCGCGGAATTTTTGAACAGTCTGTTTTTCGGAGCCCCGCGCGATGTCGGGACGAACTCCGCACAATTCCGCACGGCTCCGGTGATCGAAGTGGGACCGGCCCGGCGACGCCGGACGGCTCAAGCGACCACGTTAGGTCGCGCTAATCGCATAGAGTTGCATGCTTGTAGGACAGGCACTTTATACAGCGTGGAAACAAGTCCAACTTGCCCACACTGGCCAACATGGCCCAGCTATTCCCACCTGCCCGCGTTTGGCCCATATCCCTCTAAGCCTGTCCTATCCATGTACCTGTCTAACTGTTTCTTAAACGTTGGGATAGTCCAAGCCTCAACTGCCTCCTCTGGCAGCTTGTTCCATACACCCACCACCCTTTGTGTGAAAAAAAGATTACCCCTCAAATTCACATTAAATCTTCCCCCTTCATCTTAAACCCTTCAGTCTGAAGAAGGGTTGCCTATTTCCTCCGCTCCATAGATGCTGCTGCACCCGCTGAGTTTCTCCAGCACTTTTGTCCACCTTCGATTTTCCAGCATCTGCAGTTCCTTCTTAAACACCCACCACCCTTTGTGTGGAAAGGTCACCCTTCAGATTCCTATTGTGGTGCCGGCTCGAAGGGCCGAATGGCCTACTCCTGCACCCATTGTCTATTGTCTATTAAGTCTTTTCCCCTTCCCCCTTTAACCTATGTCCTCTGGTCCTCGATTCACCTACTCTGGGCACGAGACTCTGTGCATCTACCCAATCTATTCCTCTCGTGATTTTATACTCCTCTATAAGATCACCCCTCATCCTCCTGCGCTCCAAGGAATAGAGTCCCAGCCTACTCAACCTCTCCCTGCAGCTCACACCCTCGAGTCCTAGCAACATTCCTAGCAACATCAGGTTCCTGGGAGTCAACCTCTCCGACGACCTCTCTTGGACCAACAATACCTCAACTCTGATCAAGAAGGCTCACCAGCGTCTCTTCTTCCTGAGGAGACTGAAGAAGGTCCATCTGTCTCCTCAGATCCTGGTGAACTTCTACCGCTGCACCATCGAGAGCATCCTTACCAACTGCATCACAGGTTGGTATGGCAACTGCTCTGTCTCCGACCGGAAGGCATTGCAGAGGGTGGTGAAAATTGCCCAACGCATCACCGGTTCCTCGCTCCCCTCCATTGAGTCTGTCCAAAGCAAGCGTTGTCTGCGGAGGGCGCTCAGCATCGCCAAGGACCTCTCTCACCCCAACCATGGACTGTTTACCCTCCTACCATCCGGGAGGCGCTACAGGTCTCTCCGTTGCCGAACCAGCAGGTCCAGGAACAGCTTCTTTCCGGCGGCTGTCACGCTACTCAACAACGTACCTCGGTGACTGCCAATCACCCCCCCCCCCGGACACTTATTATTATTTATTCAAATCATTTGCTGTGTCGCTCTTCCAGGGAGATGCTAAATGCATTTCGTTGTCTCTGTACTGTACACTGACAATGACAATTAAAATTGAATCTGAATCTGAACATCCTCGTAAATCCTCTCTGTACCCTTTCCAGCTTGACAATATAATTCCTATAACACGGTGCCCAGAACTGAGCCCAATATTCTAAATGTGGTCTCACCGACATCTTGTACAACTGCAACATGACCTCCCAAATTCTATACTCCATACTCTGATACCCTAACTCTGATCTTATCGGGATCTTATAGGAGTAAAGAGGTTCTTCTGCAGTTGTACAGGGATCCGGTGAGACCGCATCTGGAGTATTGTGTACAGTTTTGGTCTCCTAATTTCAGGAAGGACATCCCTGTGATTGAGGCAGTGCAGCGTAGGTTCACGTGATTGATCCCTGGGATGGCGGGACTGTCATATGAGGAGAGATTGAAAAGACTAGGCTTGTATTCACTGGAGTTTAGAAGGATGGGGGGGGAGGGGGGGAGGGGAGGGGATCTTATAGAAACATATAAAATTATAAAAGGACTGGACAAGCTAGATGCAGGAAAGATGGTCCCAATGTTGGGCGAGTCCAGAACCAGGGGCCACAGTCTTAGAAAAAAGGGGAGGCTATTTAAGACTGGGCAATTACCCCTTAAGAATTTTGTAAGTTTCTATCAGATCGCCTCTCAATCTCCTAAATTCTAGAGAGTATAAACCGAGTCTATGCAGTCTTTGCTCATAAGACAGTCCTGACATCCCAGGAATCAGTCTGGTGAACCTTCTCTGCACTCCCTCTATGGCAAGATGCACCTCAGTGAGAAAAAACTTGTGCATTTATGGAATTCCCTGCCACAGAGGGCAGTGGAGGCCAAGTCACTGGATGGATTTAAGAGAGAGTTGGATAGAGCTCCAGGGGCTGGTGGAATCAAGGGATATGGGGAGAAGGCAGGCACGGGTTATTGATAGGGGACGATCAGCCATGATCCCAATGAATGGTGGTGCTGGCTCGAAGGGCCGAATGGCCTCCTCCTGCACCTATTTTCTATGTTTCTATGTTTCTATGGGATACCCCGCAGCACAGTTAGGGAGCAGCTCCATCCAAGACCGCAAGAAAAAGTCAGCAAATTGTGGATGCAGCCCAGACCATCACACAAACCAACCTCCCTCCCATTGACTCCATCTACACCTCACGCTGCCTCGTGTGAAACGAACGCACACCTCCAGATTCAGGGACAGTTTCTTCCCAGCTGTTATCAGGCAACTGAACCATCCAACCGACTGCTAGAGAGCAGTCCTGAGCTACCATCTACCCCATTGGAGAACCCGTTGAGATACCAGAGATCATCGTTGTGGCACTAGTCAAGTGCAACCCGTTCACTTATTTCAAATAATGTTCGCTCCTGGGATAAATAACGTTCTATCGTATCGTATGGTATCATATTTGTGTGTACATAGAAACATAGAAACATAGAAATTAGGTGCAGGAGTCGGCCATTCAGCCCTTCGAGCCTGCACCGTCATTCAATATGATCATGGCTGATCATCCAACTCAGTATCCCGTACCTGCCTTCTCTCCATACCCCCTGATCCCCTTCGCCACAAGGGCCACATCTAACTCCCTCTTAAATATAGCCAATGAACTGGCCTCAACTACCTTCTGTGGCAGAGAGTTCCAGAGACCCACCACTCTCTGTCTGAAAAAAGTCCTTCTCTCTGAGTAAAGAAGTTCCCCCTCACGTTACCCCTAAACTTCTGTCCCTTAATTCTCATGTCATGCCCTCTTGTTTGAATCTTCCCCACCCTCAATGGGAAAAGCTTATCCACGTCAACTCTGTCTATCCCTTTCATCATTTTAAAGACCTCAATCAAGTCCCCCCTTAACCATCTGCGCTCCAAAGAATAAAGACCTAACTTGTTCAACCTTTCTCTGTACCTTAGTTGCTGGAACCCAGGCAACGTTCTAGTAAATCTCCTCTGTACTCTCTCTATTTTGTTGACATCCTTCCTATAATTAGGCGACCAAAATTGTACACCATACTCCAGAATTGGTCTCACCAATGCCTTGTACAATTTTAACATTACTTCCCTACTCCTATATTCAATGCTCTGATTTATAAAGGCCAGCACACCAAAAGCTTTCTTTACCACCCTATATACATGCGATTCCACCTTCAGGGAACTATGCACAGTTATTCCTAGATCCCACTGTTCCACAGCGTTCCTCAATTCCCTACCATTTGCCATCTACGTCCTATTTTGATTTGTCCTGCCAAGAGGTAGACAAGATGTGTCTACCTTCCATTTTCCAGCATCTGCAGTTCCTTCTTAAACATTTACAATCGATCCCTTTGCATAGTACATAGATCAAGGGATCCCAACCTCAGATACATGTACCCCCAGGGGGTAAATTTCACCTACCCAGGGGCTACATTTGTTGATTCTGGATTTGTACATATTTTCTCATTGACTGACTGGGTTTGTTTCTGGTATACAGGTATCTGTTCAGCATTAGTTGTTCCTAAATAAGTGAAGTAACATTGTTATATGCTATTAAAAATGCCAGGGGTAAACGGGACGAAAGAGGTTGGGAACCCCTGGCGTAGATACATGGTAAGGGAATAACATCCGATCAAGGGTAGTCTTAGGGCCACCAATGAGGTAGATAGTAGTTCAGGACCGCTCTTTAGTTGTCGATAGAATGGTTCAGTTTCCTGATAGCGGCTGGGAAGAAACTGTCCCTGAATCTGGAGGTAGGGAAAAATGCCGGGTGAGGCAGCATCTATGGAGCGAAGGAATGGGTGACGTTTCGGGTCGAGACTGAATCTGGAGGTGTGCGTTCGTTTTTCACACTTCTGTACCTCTTGACCGATGGGAGAGGGGAGAAGAGGGAGTGACCGGGGGTGAGACTGGTCCTTGATGATGCTGCTGGCCTTGCCCGAGGCAACGTGAGGTGTAGATGGAGTCAATGGAAGGTAGACAGACGCAATAAGCTGGAGGAACCCAATGGGTCAGGCAGCATCTCTGGAGAAAAGGAATAGGTGACGTTTTGGGTCAGAACCTTTCTCGACCCATATAACCATATAACCATATAACAATTACAGCACGGAAACAGGCCTTCTCGGCCCTTCCAGTCCGTGCCGACCATTTATTTTCCCCTAGTCCCATCTACCTGCACTCAGACCATACCCCTCCATTCCCTTCCCGTCCATATACCTATCCACTTTACTTTTAAATGTTAAAATCGATCCTGCCTCCACCACTTCTGCTGGAAGATCATTCCACACAGCCACCACTCTCTGAGTAAAGAAGTTCCCCCTCATGTTACCCCTAAACTTCTGTCCCTTAATTCTCATGTCATGCCCTCTTGTTTGAATCTTTCCTACCCTCAATGGGAAAAGCTTATCCACGTCAACTCTGTCTGACCTGATCTGACCCGCTGAGTTACTCCAGCATTTTGTGGAGAGGGGCTCGACTTGTCCTTGATTATGCTGCAGGCCTTGCAGAGTTGATGAGGAATCTCCATCTCCTTCCCACCTTCTCCTCGCCTCCCTCTTCCTCCACCTCCTGCTGACTTGTGAAGAATTCCAGGAATGTAACGGAGGAGGTGGAGCGGGCAAACCCGCGGCAGGTGGGTGGGGAAGCGTGAGTCTACAGGCCCGGGTTTTCCTATTGCACATGGATGGCTTTTGTGACGTTCGGTAAGACTGCCAACATCTGATGGAAGTTGCCTGAGGTTATTAACCTTGAAATAGACACTAAATGCTGGAGTAACTTGGGAGCGGGTTAGGCAAGATATCGGGAGAGACGGAATGGGTGACGTTTTCGAATCAAAACCCTCTTTCAGACTTTTAGTCCAGTCTACAGGCCATTCGGCCCACCGAGTCCGCACTGGCCAACGATCCCCGCACGCGAACACACTCGGGGCAATTTTATATTTTGTACCAAGACAATTAGCCTGGATACCCGTACGTCAGTGGAGTGTGTGAGGAAACCGGAGATCTCGGGGGAAACCCACGCGGTTCACGGGGAGAACGTGCAAACTCCGTACAGACAGCGTCCATAGTCAGGATCGATCCCGGGTCTCTGCCGCTGTGAGGCAGCAGCTCTACCGCTGCGGCACTTTCCCACCCCGCCTGTCCTACATAGAAACATAGAAACATAGAAATTAGGTGCAGGAGTAGGCCATTCGGCCCTTCGAGCCTGCGCCGCCATTCAATATGATCATGACTGATCATCCAACTCAGTATCCCGTACCTGCCTTCTCTCCATACCCTCTGATCCCTTTAGCCACAAGGGCCACATCTAACTCCCTCTTAAATATATCCAATGAACTGGCCTCAACTACCCTCTGTGGCAGAGAGTTCCAGAGACCCACCACTCTCTGTGTGAAAAAAGTCCTTCTCATCTCGGTCCTAAAGGATTTCCCCCTTATCCTTAAGCTGTGACCCCTTGTCCTGGACCTCCCCAACATCGGGAACAATCTTCCTGCATCTAGCCTGTCCAACCCCTTAAGAATTTTGTAAGTTTCTATAAAATCGCCTCTCAATCTCCTAAATTCTAGAGAGTATAAACCGAGTCTATGCAGTCTTTGTTCATAAGACAGTCCTGACATCCCAGGAATCAGTCTGGTGAACCTTCTCTGCACTCCCTCTATGGCAATAATGTCCTTCCTCAGATTTGGAGACCAGAACTGTACGCAATACTCCAGGTGTGGTCTCACCAAGGCCCTGTACAACTGAAGTAGAACCTCCCTGCTCCTATACTCAAATCCTTTTGCTATGAAAGCTAACATACCATTGGCTTTCTTCACCGCCTGCTGTACCTGCATGCCTACTTTCAATGACTGGTGTACCATGACACCCAGGTCGCGCTGCATCTCCCCTTTTCCTAATCGGCCTCCATTTAGATAATAGTCTGCTTTCCTATTATTGCCACCAAAGTGGATAACCTCACATTTATCGTCACAACACACACACACACACACTGAACTTTTTTTTCTCATTTATTATATGTACTATGGGTACTATGTTCTTCCTCAGCGTACTATCTTTACATATTCTCTTGTGCTGCTGCAAGTCTTTTTTTTTAATGTAAATTCGGTTCTGTTCTGCTCTTGCACGATCCCACAGGCATTGCCACTTGCACTTCACTGCAAGTGTATCTGACAAATAAAGTTGACTTGAGTAATAGCCCTGTCCCACGGTACGAGTTCACTCCAAGAGCTCTCCCGAGTTTAAAAAAAATACTTGCGGAGAATGAACGTAGCGGGTACGCCGGAGCTCGGGGACGTCTCTTAGCGGCTCGTAACGCTAACGGCAGGTACTCGGGAAGACTCGTGAAGATTTTTCAACGTGTTGATGAAAAATGTCCACGAGAGCCCCGAGTACCGACGAACGGCCATTACCGTAAATCTCCGAGTTCGAATCAGGGCAAACTCGGAGAGAGCTCTAGGAATGAACTGGTACTGTGGGACAGGGCTTTAAGGATTTCATTTTTGTACCTGTAACATATGACAGTAAAATACTTTGACTTGGTTTTCTATGCACTTTGGAATAATCAGGGATTGTACGGCGATGAATCTGTGGAAGTCTTTGCCACTGACGGCTGTGGAGGGCACGTCAATGGATGTTTTGTAAAGCTGAGATAGATAGATTCTTGCTTAGTACGGGTGTCAGAGGTTACAGGGAGAAGGCAGAAGAATGGGGTTCGGAGGGAGAGATAGATCAGCCATGATTGAATGGCGGAGTAGACTTGATGGGCCGAATGGCCTAATTCTGCTCCTATCACTTATAGACAATAGACAATAGGTGCAGGAGTAGGCCATTCGGCCCTTCGAGCCAGCACCGCCATTCAATGTGATCATGGCTGATCATCCCCAATCAGTACCCCGTTCCTGCCTTCTCCCCATATCCCCTGACTCCGCTATTTTTAAGAGCCCTACCTAGCTCTCTCTTGAAAGTATCCAGAGAACCTGCCTCCACCGCCCTCTGAGGCAGAGAATTCCACAGTCTCACCACTCTCTGTGAGAAAAAGTGTTTCCTCGTCTCCGTTCTAAATGGCTTACCCCTTATTCTTAAACTGTGGCCCCTGGTTCTGGACTCCCCCCCCAACATCGGGAACATGTTTCCTGCCACTAATCGTGTCCAAACCCTTATTAATCTTGTATGTTTCAAAAAGATTCCCTCTCATCCTTCTAAACTCCAGAGTGTACAAGCCCAGCTGCTCCATTCTCTCAGCATATGACAGTCAGTAGGTGCAGGAGGAGGCCATTCGTGCCCTTCGAGCCAGCACCGCCATTCAAGGTTAATTCTTGGCATCTGCAAGAATTAACCGTGTAGATTCCTGCCGCTATCGTGTGCAAACCCTTAATAATCTTAATAACCCTTAATAATGCCACCCAAGTTGCACTAGCTGCTCATTTTCACACTACAAACAGCTTACAATGGCCTGTTTCCTTTATTATCGATACTTTTTTGCATATCTTTCATTCGTTGTTCTTTATCTCTCCACATCACTGTCTATATCTCCGGTTGAAAGGTTGAACAAGTTAGGTCTTTATTCTTTGGAGCGCAGAAGGTTAAGGGGGGACTTGATTGAGGTCTTTAAAATGATGAAAGGGATAGACAGAGTTGACGTGGATAAGCTTTTCCCATTGAGGGTAGGGAAGATTCAAACAAGAGGGCATGACATGAGAATTAAGGGACAGAAGTTTAGGGGTAACATGAGGGGGAACTTCTTTACTCAGAGAGTGGTGGCTGTGTGGAATGATCTTCCAGCAGAAGCGGTGGAGGCAGGATCGATTTTAACATTTAAAAGTGAAGTGGATAGGTATATGGACGGGAAGGGAATGGAGGGGTATGGTCTGCGTGCAGGTAGATGGGACTAGGGGAAAGTAAATGGTCGGCACGGACTGGAAGGGCCGAGAGGGCCTGTTTCCGTGCTGTAATTGTTATATGGTTATTATTATATGGTTATATCTCTCGTTTCCCTGATCCCTAACCAGTCTGAAGAAGGGTCTCGACCCGAAACGTCGCCTATCTCCTTCGCTCCTTAGATGCTGCTGCACCCGCTGAGTTTCTCCAGCTTTTTGTGTACCCTTAATAAATCTTATGTGTTTCAATAAGATCCCCTCTCATCCTTCTAAACTCCAGAGTGTACAAGCCCAGACGCTCCTAATGACCTTATGACCGTTCAGGTCAGTTGAGTTTGTTGTCACGTGTACCGAGGTACAGTGGAAAGCTTTTGTTGCGTGCTAACCAGTCAGCGGAAAGACAACCCATGATTACAATCGAGCCGTTTACTGAACCTTACTGCTCTGTATGCCAGAAGAGAATCTCGCAGAGCGCCTGTACACTTGATTATACAGAACCATTGAACTATTGAACCAGCAGCCCCGAGGTGGCTGGTGAAGAATTTATTGTCTCACAGCAGATGATAGCCGAGAGGAACTCAGACATCAGGCACAGGTATCTCACACTCAGCAAGTCTCCCAAAGCAGGGGCTCGTCTGAACTAAGGTTAAGAACTCAAGCTACCTTGCATGAAAACGCAAAAATCAATGACACAGAGTAATTCGCCGAGCAATTTTTAGTTTAGATCAGTACAGAGATACAGCGCGGAAACAGGCCCTTCAGCTCTCCCAGTCCGCGTCGACCAGCGATCCCCGCACACTAACACTATCCTACACTGTTTGTACATTTACACCAAGCC